>WFMF01000065.1:0-244523 GCA_011033025.1 Beroe forskalii | reverse complement strand
GGTTATGGTTAGGGTTATAGTTAGAGTTACGGTTATGGTTATGGTTAAGGTTATGGTTAGGGTTATGGTTAGGGTTATGGTTAGGGTTATAGTTAGGGTTATGGTTAGGGTTATGGTTAGGGTTATGGTTAGGGTTATGGTTAGGGTTATGGTTAGGGTTATGGTTAGGGTTATGGTTAGGGTTATGGTTAGGGTTATGGTTAGGGTTATAGTTAGGGTTAGGGTTATGGTTATGGTTATGGTTAGGGTTATGGTTAGGGTTATGGTTAGGGTTATGGTTAGGGTTATGGTTAGGGTTATGGTTAGGGTTATGGTTAGGGTTATGGTTATGGTTAGGGTTATGGTTAGGGTTATGGTTAGGGTTATGGTTATGGTTAGGGTTATGGTTAGGGTTATGGTTAGGGTTATGGGTAGGGTTATGGTAAGGGTTATGGTTAGGGTTATAGTTAGAGTTACGGTTATGGTTATGGTTATGGTTAGGGTTATGGTTAGGGTTATGGTTAGGGTTATGGTTAGGGTTATGGATAGGGTTATGGTTAGGGTTATGGTTAGGGTTATGGTTAGGGTTATGGTTAGGGTTATGGTTAGGGTTATGTTAAGGGTTATGGTTAGGGTTATGGTTAGGGTTATGGTTAGGGTTATGGTTAGTGTTATGGTTAGGGTTATGGTTAGGGTTATGGTTAGGATTATGGTTAGGGTTATGGTAAGGGTTATGGTTTGGGTTATAGTTAGAGTTATGGTTAGGGTTATGGTTAGGGTTATGGTTAGGGTTATGGTTAGGGTTATGGTTAGGGTTATGGTTAGGGTTATGGTTATGGTTAGGGTTATGGTAAGGGTTATGGTTATGGTTAGGGTTATGGTTAGGGTTATGGTTAGGGTTAGGGTTAGGGTTATGGTTAGGGTTATGGTTAGGTTTGTGGTTTGGGTTATGGTTTGGGTTATGGTTAGGGTTATGGTTTGGGTTATGGTTTGGGTTATGGTTAGCGTTTTGGTTAGGGTTAGAGTTATGGTTAGGGTTATGGTAAGGGTTATGGTTATGGTTAGGGTATGGTTAGGGTTATGGTTATGGTAATGGTTAGGGTTATGGTTAGGGTTATGGTTAGGGTTATGGTTAGGGTTATGGTTAGGGTTATGGTTAGGGTTATGGTTAGGGTTTTTGTTAGGGTTATGGTTAGGGTTATGGTTAGGGTTATGGTTATGGTTAGGGTTATGGTTAGGGTTATGGTTATTGGTTAGGGTTCGGGTAAGGGTAATGGTTAGGGTTATGGTTAGGGTTATGGTTATGGTTAGGGTATGGTCAGGGTTATGGTTAGGGTTATGGTTATGGTTATGGTCAGGGTTATGGTAAGGGTTATGGTAAGGGTTATGGTTAGGTTTATGGTAATGGTTATGGTTAGGGTTATAGTTATGGTTACGGTTATGGTTAGGGTTAGGTTTATGGTTAGGGTTTTGGTTATGGTTAGGGTTATGCAGTTACCGGTCGGTTACCGGTCACTTAACGGTCGGTTAAAGGGGTTCTCTGGTATAGAATTGACTTTATATGAAATTGAAATCATTATGATTTTATCATATCTCACCTAACATGTAATAAAATGTTGAAATCCCCATCCCTCTATCTTTATTATTTCGCGAGTTATTGCGGTTTAAAAATTTAGCGCGATGACGTCACTCCAGCACCAACATGTTGTCGCGCACTGTTATATTACAGGTGAAACAGCTTATTGTACTATTGTAGTGGGAAATATGTGTGAAATCTGGTGAAATTGTTAAACTTTTAGCATGCTTATATGTATTTCATCCTAGTTCATGGACGGAATTTACTACATTCACCTTAGGTTTTGGATGATTTTCCAAATTACCTTATTGTAGGAAATTAAGCACTCAAAAAATTAAGCCTACACGTCATTAAGCACCATGAAATTAGGCCCTTTTGAGAGGTCTGGTGCTTAATTACATGTTGGCGTAATTAAATGTAGGCTTCATTTCATGAAGCTTAATGCAATGTTTTCATAATGTATTCAAATTACACGCAATTTTTTCTACATTTTCTATGCGATGAATTACACCTGTAAGTTCTCTGTAGAAGTTCTGGCTAAAGAACAGTTCCGGTCTCCGATCACATATGGAGGGTTGGAAATCAAGAGTCAGGTCAAAGCTGAATGGTCACTTGTAGAAAAGGCTTAGTTTTGGTGCTCCGTGCTTACGTCAATGATAACTACAGCTTCGAAAGATCTGACATGGATGATTCGAAAGCTATACTGGAGAGGATCATTGATAGCATCAAGGACGGGGATGCAGATGACGATGAATTGGAGGATGCGGAACCATGCGGAGATGATGAGATGGGGCTGAAGACGAAAATATTTGATTTGTTCCATTATTATTTCGATTCTGTACTTTCATTGGTTTACATAATCACTGAAAATGTAGCAAAATATCGAACATTTTATGCCATTTTGAATCCCAAAATTAATTGAAAATTGAGGTATTCAAAAATTAAGCCAGCACGTCATTAAGCACCATGAAATTAGGCCCTTTTGGAAGCATTGGTGCTTAATTTTCTGAGTGCTTAATTTCCTACAATAAGGTATACATTTTGAAGCTGTTTTATTCATCACGATTGACTAAATATGATAATTGATACTATTACTACGTAAAAATCATATAGAACTATTAACCGAAGTAGAGGTAAGTAACATTATTACCCTCCCGTGCCTCAAACTCCAGTGTGATAATTATCGATATATCACTCCTTTATAGGACTACTGAACGGTGGCGGAATAATAGAGCAGAATATCGTTAAATAAATTGTTGATTTTATGAAGGAGCACTCGAAAATCTATAAAAACGTTGAATTCAGACGAGGGTCGTCAGACCCGAGTGGTAGGGAGTACTGTTTTGTCGGGTAATAATACAATTAACAAACTCATGGATCGTGTGATATCGAAAATTGTCAAACTCGGCTGACGCCTCGTGTGATAATTTTCGATATAACACTCCCATTCGTTTGTTAATCGTACATGATATATCTTGCGAGCGCCAGCGAGCGACATATATATGCATTATTGTACGAGGCGAAGCCGAGTTCAATAATGATGTGTTTTGTACGAGGCGAAGCCGAGTTCAAAACTAGATGTTACTTATCTCTACTGAGGTTAATAGTGATATTATATGGCGAAACCACTCATTAAAAACGTAGTTAAAACATGGAAAATAATGGTCTTTCGATAGGAGCTGCAGACTTCCGGAAGCAAGAGCCATTGGTAATCTTATTCACAGGGCTGATTACATTTAGTTTTTAAAGTATCGAATACTCAAATATGCAGTACAGAATTTACAGGCCGAATGAAAATGAATTACACCGGATTATAGTTAGATGTTTAGATAATTCGTTCATCTTCATGTGTTGAATCGATAACTTTATCGATAACTTCACCTGAACATCATGGTAATTCTTAAAATTAGAATTAGCCTGGGCTATCACATAATTATAAGGGAGCTTGGTCGGTACTTTGAATTCGCTACTTATACGTTTATACGCATGATATTGACGCTATAAAGCTATAAGAGTCTACCGCTAATTTGTTTGGCAGAAAGTTTTAACATTCTAATTGTGGTTCATGATTCATCTCGAATCTCGATTCTCGAGTACAGAGTCATGTCAAACCGTGATACCGGAAATAAATTGTAAGCCCGGATGAACAGTATGTGTTTCAATCGCCGTTTGCTATCATGGATTTCGTTAAGACTGATTTAGAGCACCTAATTTTTTGACTCCTCTGATTTTGAGAAGCTCTAATTGCTGTTGCGACGAATGTGATTATGCAGCCAAGATTAAGATTGTTCAATTGATAAAATTTACTCTTAATGTCGTTGGGGTTATTCGGTCGATCTGGACTAATAACCCGTCTCAGGGACTCAATATAAAGGGTTATTAACCTGGTTCAGGTTAGTAACCCTTCAATACTACTATGTACATGATAGCAAATAAGGGCTTGGGAGCCATATAATAATGCATATTCACAGTAATATTAACATAGATATAGTAACGCACTTTTACATGGACAATAAACAGTGAAAAGATATCAGAGTAAACCAAATAGTCTTATGAACTGTTGCTGGAATCCAGATTCCGGACTGATGTTAGAGGGAACTATTGTCAGAGTTTACACTCTTGTTTGAATGGTTGTTGGAATCCAGACTGGTGTCAAAATTAACTTTTGTCATCTGAGTGAACACTGATCGCTTGTTGGAATCCGGACTTGAGTCAGAGTGAACTGTTGTCAGAGGAACTGAGTGAACACTGAAGGTTGTTGGAATCCAGACTGGTGTCAGGGTGAATTAGTGTCAGATTCACTCTCGCACTTATTCACTCTGGCACCAGTCGGAAGTCCAACACTGAACTGATGTTGGGATCAGGAATGATGTCAGAGTGATCAGTGAATTGGTGTCCGAGTGATCACTGAGCTGTTGTTTGAATCCGGACTAGTGTCAGATTGAATTGATGTTAGAGTAGACTGGCGTCAGTCAGAAAACAACGCAAACTCGGCCTCGGCTAAGAACTTGAACTCGGTCGTTTACTGTTGTTAGAGTGAACTGGTGATAGAAAACAGTGAACCTACTTCGAATCGGCTAGAATGGGAATTAATATAGATTCAGAGTGAACATGTACTATACTGTAGTCGGTTAGATTAGACTGGAGTGGACTTTTGTCAGAGTATAAAAATTGTTTAAACCGGGACTATTTTCATGAGTTCATGAGCCAGAGTGTTTGGTGTTAGAGAGGACAGGTCCTACATTGCACTCTTTTCAGAACTGAAACTTGTCAAAACTTGTTAAAAAGTGAATTTTAGTCGGACTGAACAGTTGTCAAAGAAAATTGAACTAGTCGACCGGTATTACGGTAAGAAGGAACTAAGAGTAAATTGCTACTGAAGAGTGACGAGTTTCACTTTCAGAATGAACTGAAGTCAGATCAAATAAGGGGGTGAGTGAAGATATCTCGGAGTTAGCTGATGCCTTAAAGTACTGATTTCACAATGAAAACTGTCAGAATTTACTGCTGGCAAGATGGGCTCATTTCCCATCCTATTGTCCCAAAATGAATGCATAAATAGTTGAGTGTATCAATTAATTAACATATCTAATCAGCAAACAATGATTTAAAAAGAAAATAAGAAAACTAAAAGTGAAGCAAACAATAAAAGTAATGTGGGAAATACCAATTTTATCGCGTATTTTAATAGCGCGCATAGCAGTCAGTTGCGGTCTGGTGCAGTAGTGACGTCATCGCGCCGTAACATAAAGGTGCGATATCTCGCGATAGGAGGCACCTAGAAACATGGGAATTTCACCATGATTATTGTTACAGAAATAATTACTAAATTGGATCATGAAAAATAGCACTTTTTCTGGAGCAGAGAACCCCTTTAACGGACGGTTACCGCCCACAGACAGTTACCGGTCCTTTAACGGTCGGTTAACGGTCGGTTAACGGACGGTTACCGCCCACGGGCAGTTACTGGTCGGTTAACGTACGGTTACCGCCCACGGAGAGTTAACGGTCGGTTACCAGTCACTTAACGGTCGGTTAACGGTCGGTTAACGCCCACGAGCAGTTAGCGGTCGGTTAGCGGTCGGTTACCGGTCACTTAAAGGTCGGTTAACGGACGGTTACCGCCCACGGGCAGTTACCGGTCGGTTACCGATCACTTAACGGTCGGTTAACGGACGGTTACCGCCCACGGACAGTTACCGGTCGGTTACCGGTCATTTAACGGTCGGTTAACGAACGGTTACCGCCCAAGGTCAGTTACTGGTCGCTTATAAAGGCCGTTTTAAGCATCTCAATTGTTTTTTCCAGACCCTCAAACCCCCTCTCTTCAGTCAGCAATTGCAAACCCTCTCTCCATTCGGATGCTACATGATTATGTAATTAGTTAAAAAACAATTTTAATGCTTTAATGGCACTTATTAGATGATGATGTATAATATATTTCCATTGACAAACACTTATAAATATAATATATGGCACACCGTTTAACTGATGAGTAAGAAATTGCCATCCGTTTATCATGGGTAAGTGAATGTTGCACCAAGTAGGAACATTTAAATTTATATGAATTAGCCCCCATTACACCGCATCAGAGGACCAGCTAATAAAACAAAGTTTAAATCAATAACCTTACAAGACAAAATAACATGGTACAATAATTCCGGGGATCGAAATTTTGGGGTTCGAAAATATAGGGGATTTAATCAAAATCCTCAAATTTGCGTTACCCCAAATAAAATTAGGGATTTTCGCCTTTTTTCAAATTCGAAAAAATAGGAGGTTACTTTTGAATAAATCAGAACTTCAAAGGCCAATATCACTGATGTGATCGATGCAGTAGAATTTCAGTACAAGATTCCTTCACGAGTCAAGTGTGAAGGTTTTTATTTGGAATTACTGCACTTTTTATATAATTTGAGCCCTTCTGCACTGATATATTTATTGAAATTTGTCCGAGAATTTATTTTTGGCGCACTGTTTGTCAAAAGACAACCCGCACAATTAACTAATTTGGGGAAATAATTTTGGGGATCAGAGAATTTGGGGGTTACGAAAATATGGGGATTTTTGAAAAATCAAATTTCATACCTTTAAATATGTCTCGTAAGGTATACTGGTAAAATACGATATTATATATCTTAATCAAAATTCGTCTCTCATCAGTTCAGGATCTCGGCAAGTTTTATGATGGAAGGACCAGTTCTGGCATAAGGCTTCGCTTCTTCACCCGCATGAATACACAAGAGCAATCGCCATGCTAGAGGAGTTTGATCGGCTTCGTCCAGTTCCAAGCCGCCTGTGCTTGGCATGAAAACCACATGCCCTCACAGGTGTTGGTGTGTTCAACAGTGAGTAGGTCCACGAACCCTCTTCTTTGGTTGACCACCAGACGGGTGAAGCCATGATGAGAAAGGGAAATGTCTGTCAGGATGACAGTTCATTTTCAAACTTACTTCTTGATGAGACGGATGAGTGTGTATTTGTCTCGCCTGTTCCCTGACACTCAACAAGGAAACAGTCCCCGCTGTTCCGACAGCAAACCACTGGCACCCACTTCCCCTTAACGTCGTCCCTGAGTATACTTCCTCTTCCCGAATTTGGTTCATCAACCTCCAGGACATGTCATGTACTCGTAGTAGAACTGAAGAGATGAGAACTGCACCGACGATTAAAGGAAATTATAGTTGAAAAGGGTTTCTCTGCTCCGAAAGGTGCTATTTTTTGATACTAACCATTGCTTTAAAAAATCCTCGAAATCCCATGTTCCTATCGTGAGATTTCAAACCTTCATGTTATGGCACAACGACATTAGCTATATACGTGATGAAATTGGTATTTCCCACCTTACTAAACTAGAGGTTACTTCACGTTTAGTTTTATATTATTTTGTAAACGATAGTTTATCAATTAGATAATATGCTAGTTAATTAATATCATATAACGCATTCAATTGATTGTGACACTAACCGGCCAAGTTAAGTGACCGGTTACGAACGTTAACCGACCGGTTACCGCCCGTGGGCGGCAAAACCGACGGTTAACCGACCGTTATGACCGGTAACCGACCGTTAACCGACCGGAATGTCTTTTGGGGAAGTCCCTTAACACCGTTAAGTGACCGGAACCGCCCACGACCGGTAACCCGGGGGGGAACCGTTAACCCAGTTGTGACCGGGAACCGACCGTTAACCGACCGGTAACTGTCCGTGGGCGGTAACCGTCCGAAACCCACCGTTGGGACCGGCGGCCGGTAACCGACCGAAAGTCCCTCCGTTATCCGTCAACCATTCCGTGGGCGGTAACCACCGTCAACCGACCGAACCGACCTTTTGGGTTTTGTGGTGGAACCGACCGACCGACCGGAACTGTCCCTCGACAGATTACCCAAATTTCCTTTAGGGGTTTGGAGGGGGTTGGTTTGGGGTTTGTTAGGTGGTTAGGGGGGTTTTGGTTTGGGGGGGTTTGGTTATGGGGTTTGGGGGGGGTTATGGTAGGGGTTTGGTAAGGGTTAGTTTTGGGTTAGGTAGTTTTGAGGGTTGTTAGGGGTTTTGGTTAGGGTTTTGGGTTAGGTTAAGGGGTTGGGGTTAGGGGAGGGTTTTTTTAGAAGGGGTTAGGTTGGGGTTTAATTTTGGAGGTTGGGAGGTTAGGTAATGGGGTTTGGTTGGGGATGAGAGTTATGGTTAGGGGAAGGGTTTGGTTAAAGGGGTTTGGGCGGGTTTTGGGAGGTTTTTGGGTTAGGTTGGGTTAGTTTTTAGGTTTTAGTTAGGGGAGGGGTTTTGGGGGGGGGTTTTTAGGGTTTTTATGGTTGGGTTTTTGGTTTGGGGGGGTTTGGGGTTTTGGTTGGGTTAGGTTAGGTAGGAGGTTTGGAGGTAGGGGGGTTAAAGGGGGTTGGGATATTGGTTTTGGGGTTTGGGGTTTTGGTTAGGTTTGGTTAGGCAAAGAAGGGGTTGGTGGGGTTTAGGGGTTGGGTTAGGTTGGGAGGGTATGGTTAGGTTTGTTAGGTTTCGGTTAGGTTATGGTTAGGTTTGGGTTTGGTTGGGGAAAAGGTTTTGGTTGGGAATTTTGGGTTTTGGGGTTTTTTGGGTTTGGGTTGTTGGGGTTTTGGGTTGGGGGGTTAAAGGGGTTTTGGGTTTGGTTATGTTAGGTTTTGGTTTGGGGTTTTGGGGGTTTAAATTAGGTTTAAGGGGTTTTGGGTTTTGGTTTGGGGGGGGAGGTTAGGGTTAAGGGGTTGGGGGATGGGTTGGGGGGGGGGTTTTATTTGGGGGTAGGGTTTAAGGGGGGTTATTTTGGTTTTTTTTGGGTTATGTTTTGGGTTTTTTTTGGTTAGGGTTTTTTATGGGGGTACCCTCTCAGGCGGGTTTCTGGTGGGCATGTCCGCGCTCTGGAACCTCTACGTTCTCAACATTCTCTTCCTATACGCTCCCGTTCCCTCCGCAAGCAGCTCTACACTGGTGAGGAAGTAAACGCGGTGATTTGTTGTCCGAGACAAAGTCTATATTCGTTACGATATGATTTGATGACAATATATTGAAATTATTTGAAATTGTCCGGCGCAAATAATATTTTGTTAATATTTTGTCCCTCTTTTCAGACGAATACGAGACAGTTGAGATGAGCGAAGTGACCCCAAGTGATGCGCTGACTACTCTCACCAAACCAAGTGCTGACTAGACCACGCGCAGAAAGTGACAAGTCCCCTGCTGACTCATACAATGATAGTATATTGAAACCCCCTTACCTTGACAACTTCCAAAGATATTAACTCAATAAATGCGCATTGTGATTTTTACAGACACTGATGACTGGATACATTTCATATGGCTATGATAAGCTGCCGTTTTACTCTTAGACATTTGAACAAAATGGACAGATGAGTTTTATTTAGTGCATATGCTCTTGTTTTATTCGAAATACATGTCTGATATGCTTACTCTACTGTTATTAACACTTGTTAGGTATATTATATTTGTTTTATATGTAGATTGTAGATGTATTATATCGCTTTATATCTATTTATGTTTATACTTTAGCCTTAAATAAGTATTTATACGTTTTCAATCTCAGTTCTTACTCACCATTTTTAACAGACTGTTTTAATTCATGTGAATCGAATAATGTTGCATCTGGTTCTGGATCTATCTACCGATCTGAGTAATCTATCTTTAGTTCCCTTTCATCATTTAACTCTCACATTAATTGAACAACTTCACACACGTTTTTTATGTAAATTTGAGCACCTTTTTAAGTTAAATCTTGAACTTGCATACGAATATAAGATGATATTATTTAAATTAAAGTTTATTCTATTTACTCGCAACTCTCAGTCTTATTGATCGACTCTCTTCCACACTTTCAGGCCACCGTTGGATTGATCGAGAACGTGTCAACGTGAGCGAGCATTAAGGATCCTTAACATATTACGTAATCAATTTTTGGCCATTTTCAACCCCCTCCCTCCCCCTCGTAATCATACGTAAGCAAAGCATTACAGCCCCTCTTGAGGAGAATATTACGTAATCACGGCTAACCTCCTGACCTCTTTGATCTGTGGCTTTCACTTCGACAAGCATTGAAAATTTAAATTATAATATGAATGTATGACATGACACCTTTGCCCTTGGTTGGTGAAATGCAAGCATATCTGTTCTGTATATTTTCTCAGAAACAGCTTTTCTGCTTGCTTGTGTTGAGCTACGTGCCAGCTGCAAGTTTTGTGGGGGATTGATCGCTAATCTTTGTGACAATTTTGAGCCCAAACATCTGAAATATTTCCTGGTGCTTTCAACATAATATGGAAGGCGCACGATGTAGTATGCGCGAAAATGTAATTAACGCACGCGCGCAGCGTGTAATTATTAGAATCGCGCGGCTTTCTTCTCACTTAAACTCTCCTATTCCTAAGCCCGCATAGGTGTTGTCAGGTGTTGTCTGACGACGTCAGACAACATAGGTGTGTGTACGCGCGCGGCGCTTCCCTACGGAACGCAGACAGGGATATACGTGTTTAGCAAACTCTCCTAACCTGGGGCAGTGGAGCGTCCGTGCGCGTAACCAGGGTCCTTGTCTGACGTCGAGGGGGCAGGCAACGCCTGACAATTACAGGTTCCTGGTTGGCAGGCGTTGCTTGACCCCTTAGCACGAATCGCGCGCGCATGCGCCTAGAATCGCGCGCGCAACGACTAGACTCGCAGAGTCTGAAGCGTCAGACAGAGTCCCGGTTGGAGCAATCATCTCACCAGCTGCTGAACGGCGCACGTAAAGAGGGATTAGGTTTAAGAAACGCGCGGCTTTTTATTGACTACGCTACGGTTAATTTGCTAATTGCTTGTCAGGTCCATACAGGCGAGTTAAGTTCCATGTTGCAATCAGTGTGCAGTGTGGACAAATTAAATTGTAGATTTCACTTGTAGGATGTTATCCTACCCTCCGCCGCGCACACAACGTTTTCCGCAACACGACCCTCCAAACCTCCGAGTGTTGCGCGCAGGGATGGGAGAAATCCATCAACAATCAAGATTTCACTAGATATCCATTTTACCACATACCAGTATCGAATGTAATGCTTAAACACTGACTTATCATTTGCAACATTTCCATTTGAAATTAAGATTAGTCAATCAATAATCAATATGTATACAGTCATTCAGTCATGTGAAAATGTAATGGAGGTTTGGTTACATGCTATGTTTACTGATGATCATATTGCACGTTAGGTGCTTTTTCGATAATTATACCATTTGCCTCTCCTTGCAGATTTTTGGATATTGAATGTTGCTGTTGATACAAGACACTCATTATTTTCACATTTGGGCATTTTCTTTGTTTTAATGTTTGTCAAGAATGCTATATTTATTATTGTAGTGGTGCAGCATGTTTACATTTCATCTTACCAAATGCTTATGCATGTTCAAAATAGGTGGCTAGTAAAGGCATATCTATATGGCAAAGAATTTTGATTTAGAAATATTAATAAATACAATTATTTGACCATTAAGAGGTTGGAAGATCCAGTACCTAGTAAACCAAGAAGTCAAAGTTTGAATTTTGTTGAACTCTGAGTGCAGTGTCTTCATCAAAATCCTTTATCCATTTTACTTGTGAGATTATAGAAGGGAAAGATTTTGCCAAGTGTTTTTGATGCTACTGTTGAATACTAATTTGTCACTTGTATGGATTTTCACCAGATGTGTTATTGTAGATGGATTTTACCCATCTCTAGTGAGCAACACTCCAAAATTTGGAGGGTTGTGTTGCAGACCTCCATGCAGAAAAAGTGTGTGCAGCAGAGGGTAGGGTAAAATCCTACTATGTTATTGATATTTGATTGGGAGCCCAGCATTTCACCTCACAGCATCTTATTTCTCTGCCCTGACTCTACCCAAAACCCCAACCTTAACCAAAGCCTTTGCTCTAACCCTCCCAACCCTGGAGTTGAGTAACCTTAAGTTGCATCTGTATTAATCAAATGAATTGTCTGTCACCTTCATGTAGTAAGATCGCATGTTATATCAATAACAAACCAGTATACCTAGTATGGGTGACAAATCAGTGTCCAACAACTACAATTCAGATTGTATTTTACCAACGCTATGACAGGTTTTGGATAGCTTTGCCACTTGGATCCTGTCAAAGACTAAGGAAAGAGCTGTTGGAAAGTTTGTGGCTTGAATGTACAAATATGACTGTATAGTGTATTTGTAATTTTGTATTCCGAAGATCATACATTGTGACATGCTCTGGAAGCATTTTTGACAGGTTTTACATAGGTTCTATGCTTTTTTGGACCAGATTTGATGGAGTACTGCTTGTCAGGAAGCCTTCATGAAATTTGTATATTATGATATGTATATGTAGAATGTGGATATGAAATGTACCAAAGAACTCATAGGTGTGCATTGTGTAGTTTGTGCATGCATAATGCACGAAATCAATATTTTGAATGGATATATTTTCTTAATTTTGACATATTTTGAGTCTCGTTCATTACGGTAGCATATTTCTGAAATAATATGGAGCACTACCCAATTAATTCATGGTGCAAAAATGAGATTGATATTACTGGATATTTGCATGGAATGACAAAAATCTCGAAAATTCTTGTCCATATGAAATTTCACTATAGTCAGAGGGATTTGTCCCAAATATAATACAACAATGCTCTTCTATACTTCTATAATGTGAAATAGATCTTGTCTATTTAATCACTCATATTGGATCAAATGCAGAGCAAACCTATAAGTATGAAATATGAATGCTATAAGTTGAGATTAACCACATCAAACCAATAACCAATTAATAAAGCATTCAGGAGCAGAGTTAATTTGACTCCTGGCCAGCATGTCCTTTTAATTAATTTGCTCCTCAATTTCATGTATAACTCTCAAGTTAATCATGTGTCACTCAGGGCCGTGGAACATCTCTGAGCCATGTGTCACCTGGTACAAAATGACCAAATCATCCGTCCAATGAACTAACGGCACCATGCTTGAATCTGTATTAATCACCGATAGAGCCCCAATTAATTTCAATATATTACCAAAGTTCAAATACTCATTGTTAATTGTATTAGACTAAATGCTTCTATTTAAGGGTGGTTCATATATTTTGCTTGCTTAGATTTTGTGTGGTTGTTTCTCTGTTTTAGCAGCAAGTGTCATCCCAATGATGCTATCTATTTACATTGCTACTGTAAGACAATATTTTAACATTGAGTTCAAAATCTTATCTAAATAATGAAATTAAGTCACCTCATTTATGGATATTCAAGACTGATTTGTACAGGTTTCCATGGAAATATAACCAAATAAATAAATATCGTGAATTGGAATAACATAATTGCATTAAGCCTTACTGCTATAAATTAAATCATTTTACTGATGAGTAAGAAATCCCATGATCTGCCACTAGCACCACTAAATTTACTAAGGGCACATGATATAGAGATAATGTGATATAAAGGTGCTGTATTTAATTTCAATTTCCCTGTAAGAGTAGACGAAATTTAGGAGCTGTGAAATGAATTGCTACTCAGTAGGTCTCTATGTCAGTTTATTATTATGCAGCAGCTAGCATTGGGTGCCAGGTGGTTACATTTGAAGGTGGTTCACACAGGAAGTGTGTAGTGACTACTCCTACCACGTACTCGTGTATCTAGTTTCACACCAGAGGGCTGTCCCATGATCCCCCTTAACACTCCTTCATTTAATGGAAATGGTCACGAGATTTTGTGCGGTAGGAAAATATAGATGGTTATTCTTAGAATTGTGTTCATGCGGATCATGGGGTATTTTAGGTATTAAAGTGGTGACAGTCGACCAAAATAGCCACTGGCATATTAGTTTTCCAGAATGCCGTTTCTTGTTAATATTTGAACAAGTTTGGTTTCTTCTTACTATAAAAATATTTTGACTCTTGATTAACTCGTGAGGAATGAAATCTCATGAACGGTACTATTTTTAGTAAGAATAAAGATGTTTCAAATTAGTTACCATCCATACTTTTCAAATTTTCGTTGAATAGAAAATGGAATCAGCTGTGTTTTAACCACTTGATTGTGTCAATATGGATTATGCGTTAACCAGTGTTTGTAACAATTATATTATTTTCATAGGTGAGAAATAAATTATGGCAAATGACATGCCAATGAATCGAGGTCTATGCTGTAGTCTTTATTGAAGGTAAGATGTTTTATTGATGTTATATACGATTATTTCAATGAAAAACGTCGATTACTACTAAAAGGGGATAAAAATCTTGCATGAACCCTTGGCCATAGTATGATAGCATGATATCTTGGCTTCACTCCAAGTTTTTGGCGACAATTTATCTAAACATTATGTTATTTAAATTGTCTAATAACCCTTTCCCACAATTGTAATTCAATTTGATGGAATATTATGCTATCCTTGCCCGTGAATTGGTAATCTTATCTACAAAGCTCCCCTTGACTTCTCACCTACTTGAGGTAGGTAATTCGATCAGAAAGTAGGCAAGTACTTCAATTTGTCTTTATCTCTAGGGCTAAAAGTGGTGGTGATCTAATGGGTGGATTTCCAGAATAATTTGAATGGATAATGATAAATAATGTTTCCCAGTTTCCTGTTTCAATACCATGTGATCAAGTCTGGAAGTCCTTTCCCAATTAAATCACAATTTAAATCGTCGAAATACTCCCATTTGAAAGGAATCAGTTGAGTCTTCATGTTACTTTGTTACACGACTGCATTCAGACCTGAGTCCCTCTGTAGGTACCTCATAGAGTTTGGAGGCCCTCGGAAATCTTCAATCCTCATGCTCACTATGTGTAATATACATGAGGGTAACGAATGACAGAGTGAGAGGAAGGTATGGAGAGTTTAGCATGGCTCATACTGCATAGGATGTCACGTACAAAGTGTACAACCGTACAAGTGCAGAATCCAAAACGCATAATATGTCATCCCTGAGCGATTATCAACTTCATGTTGTTACTAGTCAACCCACTGGTCATGTTTCTTGCTCACTGTTTTATATCGTCTGTGGATGGCTTCCACAAGTCGTTGTCATTGAGATTTTA
The DNA here is from genome assembly GCA_011033025.1 of Beroe forskalii. NCBI lineage: Eukaryota > Metazoa > Ctenophora > Nuda > Beroida > Beroidae > Beroe > Beroe forskalii. Next base: position 229,413 of record WFMF01000065.1, on the reverse strand, counting down.
GCAGGAAATTTATGAAAAAAGGCAAGCCTCTCACCCCTCTTACCAAATAGGTATTGAACTTTTAGATGTTTGCTGAACTGTTCAATATTTTACATATTTCTTGATCTATGATCTTGCATGAGCTCACCAATATTCCCAACGCCCCTGGCATCCTCTGTTACAATACGTTGAGTGTTTGTGAAATTGCCATAGAAACTTGGCAGAGTAACTTGGCATGTGAGACACAACTTGAACACGCCTAGTTCAGTATAAAGCATGTAACATTTCCCTTGAAGTATATATATAATTGCTAACAGCTAGCTGTGTGTTTTGGCTCTATGTCAAGCAGGCTTCTGACAACGTCACATACAAACCAGACATAGTTGTGTCTTCCATTAAACTGTATGAAGTACTCTATGTCACATAACGTATGTTATTTATTGCATTTTTAGAACGCACATTCTCCTTCGCATGACCGTACGTTCGTCTGTACGGTTGTAGCTATATAATATTTATATATATATTAATGACTCATATATATATTGCTCATGATCAGTTGGTTGGCTGGATGCCAGAGAATATAAAATATTGTGTGCAACTTTATACTGTATATATATAAATATAGGAGTGATGGCTGCTCTGTGATTACATGATCCATATAATAATATACTTGTTTGCCGAATTATTATGTACCAGATCCACCCGGGATATCTCCTCATTCGTTGGCAGAAGATGTTGTTGTTGTTGTTGTTGTTGTAACGATATAAGTCTAGTCGGCAGTAACTCTTTGCAGGGGTTGCAGATAAGCAGTAGTTAGATGAAAGTGATGTCATTATCTTACATTAGAATGGTGAGTTATTGGCGATGTAACGTCTATTTTACTCAATGCTGTTGAGATGAGCAACTGGAACCCCCTGCCTTGTAAATACGCCCAGTACCACTTTACAGGGTTGCACGGGTAAAGAGGGAACGGAAGGTACACGTTCTGCCTTTTATTGTCTCTCTGCACTGACTTTATCTCTGTGTCGGTATTGGAGCTGCTTTGGAGAGTAGGAAGAAGTTTACCGTGAGATTCAAAGGTAGTATATATCCCGAGATCTTGCGATTCGGAGTAACTGTCTCATTTCATGCCAATTTAGCAATTTGCGTTCTATTGATCATTGTCATTTCCTCTCATTTCCTCTCATTTCTTCTCATTTCCTCTCATTTCCCCTGATCTAGCTGCGATATTGTTTGGAGTATCTTTGGGTATCGGCACTCCGTCTGGGTTAGAGCTGTTGTTTACCACAGGTTAATCGGTACGAGATCATTATCTCTAGTCTTCCGACCTATTACGAACTACTTCTGAGTTCCGCTCTAAAAGTTTATCTGATCTGATAAAGAGCTTAATTCCTGTACAAATTGACGGTTTAAATGATGCATTGTTTGGCGTTACTGCTAAGTACTTACGATTCAATGGCTACCAACTTCCGCATTTCCAAATAGACCACTGAGTTTCGCGTAAGATTGCTTCATTCATTCTCAGATTCTACCATCATGTAATACCATGACAAACACTTCCTGTCACTTCTATATTAAAACTTAGTACTAAGTGGTAACCGTCTGGTCTTCCAATTATTATCCACTTTGTTTGACTCACTTGACATAAAATAGATAAGATGCACATCTTATTATTGCTGTTCAGAAAAACAATCAAGTCTCTCATCGACATCGCTAGGTAATTTCAAGTAATTTATACTGGTGCCAGAGTTTCCAATAAGCAACAATTACATGATACAAAGTAATATATTGGTGCTTCTGAAATAAACCAACCAATCACAGCACGAGTAGCTACTCATCAACCAATCAAAACGAAGCATTGTGGTGTGTGTGACACGCTCAGAACGCCGTTACAGAGAGTTATTTTTAGCGATGATCTGAGCTCCACAACATGTAATTCTTTTTATACTAATACTCGCAGCTTCCTGCCAATCAGAGAGCGGTTGGGGGAAGTTATCCTCCAATCAAACGTGAGGGATCTGGTCACGTGATCGGACCTCAGAGCCGTGCTGCCAGTCATCCGTCCGCGTGTGTTGATTTACAATCCGACCAACTCGGCAAACTGGGAAATGGGGATTTAATTGGAGCTTTGAAGGGAAATATGGTGATACTATAAATGGATTAGGGAAATCGAATCATGTTGTAAACTGAGAAGTGAAGGTTCGAGTCTACAGAAGAGTCCATGTCATTTGTCCTTCATGTTGTGATGTGACTCCAACTCAAGCGATAATATGTAACCCATTTTCGAATTAATTAATCAAGTAATTACTAGCATTTTTCAATCCTGAGTTTATTATATTGAATTCAGAAATTCATACCTTGTACTTGTTACTTTTAGATCTTATAACTGTTGTCGAAAAGATGAATGCAGAATTTTATAAGTATTAACTACAAATATCGAGTCCCGCAAGTTTCACTGATGTTTATCTCAAACATGTTTTTGAGGTAAATTCGCAGATTTGTTCGAAAATGCAAATAATAAAGTAGTCCGAATTAATCTATTTTTTGTTTATAGTATCTCTTTAGAATCTTTTAGAATCTTTTAGAATCTTTTAGAATCTTTTAGAATCTTTTAGAATCTTTTAGAATCTTTTAGAATCTTTTAGAATCTTTTAGAATCTTTTAGAATCTTTTAGAATCTTTTAGAATCTTTTAGAATCTTTTAGAATCTTTTAGAATCTTTTAGAATCTTTTAGTGTTAAGAATCTTTTAGATCTTCGCTTTTCTGATTATCGCGTCATGAAATCTGTGGTCAAGGTGTACAAAACACTTTTAGCGAAGATAACACTTATATTTATTATTTTTGAAGCATCAAGAGTACCACATGACGATCAAACCTTGCGTCAATAATGATAGTAACGATACTTTAGCTTCATCAATGAATAACGATAGTGATACAAAATAGAGAGCTGATTCACCAACAGAAACTATAAAGTGTTACTTTTAGCATTTTAAAAAGTTAAAACTTCCAAGCTGACTCAGCTGCACCATGTCAAGTACTTATACAATATTTGCCGCAATAATAATATTATGTTTGCTTTCCGTTTTGTGTTATTGTTTTCATTTTCTTTCAAGCAGTCTGCAGCAATACACTGCTATTATCAATAATTGATTTTTAAAACCATGCTTTTAAAACAGTACGTCACACTGTATTTGATACAATATGATAGATTGCTGTTTTCTTTCAAGCAGTCTGCAGGAATCAACCGCTGTTAAAAAACGTTGTTAACAATGTAACAATTGATTTTTAACACCATGGTTTTAAAAACAGTACATCGCTGTCTTTGATGATAATATATTGCTGCATTTGATATGCGTATTGGACTGACTGACCGGTTCACAAAATAACATTGATAAGAAGTGGGTAGTGGCCGTTTAGATTTCACACAAATCTTAGAAAGATAAGAAAGGTTAGGAATTTCCCAAGACGGTTTATTCCATTTGTTATCTCCGACTGAAATCATTTAGCCATACCAATTGCTTTCAATTCATTCCCCTGTGCGTTCGTTTTCCTTGATCACGTGACTTTGGACTCCATATCACGTGACTCTGGAGTTTGGACTCCACATACCACGTGACTAAATCCAGCCAATCAGGAGCTCAGGTGACTGAGATGTACCGTGGGAACGGAGATAAGAAATCGGTGCTCCTGCCACCATAATCACCTGGACATGCTCCTTGTCATTCTGTGCACATATGTTTTCACGGACCTGTCAAGGTAATATAATGCGTCAAGTTTAATATAATTCCTTGTGCCCTAATAACAGCTTATTAATTCCCCTGGGTAGGTATATATGTATATGAATTGTGATTTATTCATTACTCTCTCCTTGCTCTCCCCTACATTATATAATGTCCACGCAAGATAAACCGGCAGATAAGATGACGTCATTATCACACACTAACATTGTAAGTTGATGAGGTTACACAGCCTATTTTTGTGTCTGTAGTTTATAATAAAGAGCTGTATATAATATAGATCTAATCCACTGATTTCATCTCCCGTTGTTAAAGTTTCTACCATTGAGCCGAGTTTATATATATTATTACTTTTTGCCTAAAACCACTGCTGTGGGTCCGGGTTCCCACGCTCTCCTCACGCATCGTGCTCCTCACTAATTTACCAGGCAATCCAGCGCCTTATTACATGCACAGATGGTGGCTGCTCCACAGGGTATATATTATAAACTGCCATCAGTAGATTGTTTTGTGGCCCCCATCACAGGGACTCTGAGGTGATGGTTTGAGTCGGTTGTTTTGTACGTCTATTTGTTTACTTTTTCTTCGTATACTTTCCAAGAATATGGAACTGATATCCTTCACCAATTTGGCATTGTGTTTTTTCATCATTGGGCTGAGAAATAATTTGGTGATTTAATTGAAATTTAATAAAAATCATACGTGTACACACACTTCCTTCCTTGTCATTAACGTTGTTTACTTCCAGCCCAACTTTTGTCTGTTCTTATTAAACTTGAAACCGAGCCACATTTTTTCAATAATTTCACATTAATTACAAAATCAAATTTTCTGACCCCACTGTTATTTACCCTTGCTCCAATTCAATATAATGCCAATGTTTTGACTTAGCAGCACACTGAGCAACGGGGTAGCTCAGACAAGTTTGTTTCTTTGTTTACAACTCTTTCTTCAGACACTTCATTAATTAATCCATTCATTTGCCAAAATACAACCGGCTTTCTTCATGGATTGTGCCACTAAACTTCATTCAAAGTGCGACAACACACGTTACCCTCAGAATCTAATCTTCTCCATTATTAATCAGTGCGTAAGAAATTAGTTGACAAAGTTTCGCTGTTTTGTTTTCATACAGAAGTGTGGTGTCAAAACAAGAACTGTTCTCGCTTTGGCAAGTACTTTATTTCCCTCTCCAACTCTCTGTTGTCCTAGCCTGGCACTGTCATTTCAAGGTGGTTGAATATTGCCCTCCAGTGTAGAGTTAACGGGCGCAATTCTGGTTGTGTGATTATGACAGCTGGAAATCCTTTCGTCGTTGAAAATCAAGATATTCTTCAGACGTTGATTTGTGAAAGAAAACCGAATCCTTAGAATTCCAAAGCACACTTTCTGTCTCGAATTCATTAGAACAAAGATACAAAGATGCGTTTTGACCGGAGTCCGTCAGAAAAATGACTCTGCTAAAATTTAATTTGGACAGGTTCTCCTATCTCCAAAGATGCTATATTAGTTTTATACATGAGCTGTAGTACGTGATGTAGTGTAATCGACCAAGACTGTCATTTTTGATGATAAAACGACGTTCATTACATGAAAATATATGCTCATATTTTATGCGGGATATGCATGGCAAGCTAAGTCATTTGTCATAATGTCATTCATGTTGACAGGAATTAGGTTCCTGTCTGATTGACAGAATGAATGGATGTTTTCCAGCAAGGAAGAATCTGTGAGGTCGAACATCTTACGAAGAATGGGCTTTTGATGTCGCCATCAAAAAGCGTTATTTAACTCTCAGATAATGACGCAACCTTCTGCTGCCTGATAAGTTAATATACTTGGTTGAAAAGTTGAAATAATACACGCCTCAACAAGTTCATTACGATATATCCGCCATCTGTTGCCCGGACCTTGTTGCTCTTATCAGTTTGAGTTAGTTTGACTGGGAAGTTTTGCTGGGCTCGTTGTAGGGCTAAATATTTCATTTATGATTAAGTAGCGCATGTATATTGGGGGAAACAGCCTGGTTAAATAACGAGCACTCATGACTCAAGTGAATCTCACTCAGCTAAGACATTGACTCTGAAAAGAGTGTTTTGTGTTCGTTTTGCTTGACTTGAAATTTTGCTTGACTTGAAATTTTGGTACTGGACAGTGCGCATTTGCTCATTTGGAAGAGGGCAGATTCGGCATGCTTAAATCCGTGTAACTTTAATATATCTTCATTGACAAAAACTGCATTTTTCGCATCAGAAATAAATAAGTCCAACTGCTTATTTAGTACGTGAAATTTTGAATTTGAAATCCCCATCCCAGTACGTGTGCTTATTTTGCACTCCCCTGTGAGGCACGGCAGATTAAGGAACAATCAACAATCACTTACTTAAATAGTGCATTTGTGGAATAATATTAGTTGTATTAATTGAATCTAATGAACTCTTTATCGTAGTTATGATAAATTTGAGCAATGAACATAAATGAACGTAACTTCATCGTTCAAGTTAATTTATCAATCAAAAATATTGATTATATTAATTATTAAGATTTATTTTGGGTTGACGAGGAATTATTTCTGAGGAATTATCTCTGAGGAATGCTTTACTTTCTCCGATCCACAGCTCGCCACCAATGCGATTACTCCAGCCCATCACGCCGATCTATCTAATCTCCATGAATGGAACACGCCGGTTACCAGCTCGGTACTTCATCTGACACAGGTCACTGCAGCAGCAGTCCCCTGTGTTGTATAATGCTATCACATTACCGGAGCCAGCAACACTGCAACAGTAATTACATCTGGTCGCGTGCTGCCAATAACTGCTCCCCCACAAGTCTCCTTGTGTTTGTTTCTCATCTGTCAATGACATTGACTGATTGATACATTGACTCAATGTGTCAATGTTTGATACCAGTGATTTCTTATCGCGTTGAATCATCAAACGATGATAATGATCAGGGGTCCTTTCCGAAATTCAAAAATCGGTTTTTGACTTATGTTCCGTTTCGGGATGGACTCCCTGAATGTAATGAAGGTGTACCCTGTCTCCCTTTCAAAGCTCCACCTAATCCAGGTTGAATCCAGGCTGAATCCATGCCCTGTTTAATGAATACTATTATCAAGTAATCCGCCAGCTGGGGCTCTTGTTGATATGACGTGTCTACTTCTCTCTCTTTAATAATCTTATTAGGGCCCCTTGCATTATCTAACTATAATTAACCGTCGGCTCACTGGATAGTATGCACCACATACTTTCAGTTCCAGGCCTTAGATTATTTCTAATCCCATACTATACATTCTTTAACGTTCACGATTATGCAGTATGCTCTTTAGACCTTTTGATAAAACCACATTGATAATATTATCAAATGACATCTGAGTTGTCGCATGATGATTTGTAATCTTTTCATTTCCCAACGAGAGACGAGGATGATCATATTGCAGCACTTCAGTACTGTGGTATGTAGATAAAAATATACCAGAAGAATGCCTAGCCCACGCATCTATAATAGCTCGTATCTCACGTCATAATTATGGTTTAGAATGGTGAGTTGATCATGCCAGCCTCTTTTTCACTGTGTACCATTTAACACAGTATAATGATACCGGCTATCTTGTGGATCTACAATATCAGCTACGGGAATAAGGATAATGTGGATTAATGATAGCTCATCATTGTATAAAGGTCTCATTATTGCAATAGATCATCGCTTTATAACAGCAGTCTAGTATCGTAGTAGAAGTAAACTATTGTTATTCAATGATTTTATTTCTCAGTATAACTATTGTTATTCAATAGAATTTCACGTCCTTTCTCTCCACTGTCCATAGATTTTGCACCTCAACCGCTTTTCATTGAGCTGGGAACGCTTTATTTTTGCTAAAAAAAAACTTGCGTAGTTTTCAATAAGAGAATCATAATTTAATAATGTATATAAGTATATATTAATAAGGCTCTGCTTGCTCCGCTCATTTTCACTTCATCTGAGTTTGTGGCTCTGGCTGCTGTAGGTGAATTTAAACCCTGTATTGTTCACTAAAAGCTCTGTTGCCTAGCAACACTAACAGACAACAATCCTAGCAACACGTGCTCTTTATTGCTCGTGTATTTGTCACTAGGCGATCTTGTTTAATATTAAACTCACTTTTCACTGTACTTTATTACCTTTTATTATTAACCACGTGGGTGTATTTGTAAATCTTGACACTTCGCAGGCGCCTGTTTTGAGTTTTATGAGGCACTTCTTGACAAGTGCTAATGTGTTTAAGCTCCTAATTGCACGCACTCAGCTTGTGCTATCTTATCATGCGGTGTTAGCAATTTCTCTATTGGTTTTCACCTAGTGCGGTAACCAAAAGTTGCGTGATAAATGGCAATTAAAAGATAGTATAAATGAACGCTTTGTCGCTTTGCTTATAATGAATCGGTTTCGAATCTTTCAATCTATAACTTTATCAGTTTAATAACAGAAAAGTAACAAAGCATCAAGGATCCCATGATATCGATACAATGGGAGCATGTTTGGTTGCCTGTGAGACCCCTTCATTACCACTCTTTGAGCGCAGAGCACTATTATTACATGTTCTTTGAGCGCATTATTATAACCCACAGTTGGTCGGGTAATAATAATAAAGTTCATGTACTTTCAGGGGCCGTGACTCTGTGATCTGAATCCAATTAAACCCCTTTTACAACCTGCTGCTGCACACGGGCTCTTGACACCCCAAATGTCTGATTTCACGGACAATGGATCCTATTGGATCTATCATTCCTCGTTATTGTAACGCGTTATATTTTTGCTTCTTTTATATGATGCTCAAGATTCCCTCTATTCAAGCTGGGCATCCCTTCTTTTCAGCCCAATTTATAATTATAGGGCTCAGTGCTATAAATTATCTATATTAGATTTGTTACTTTGGGAGGTGAAGGTGCCTACCCATTCATAATGAAGCTAGTTTAGGGCAAGTATTTGGACCCACTACCGTACGCCCTATAATTGTCAATTAGCATGCCGGTTATTTTCCCCAAGCGGCTGCGATTGTTTCCCTTTACTCACATACGGTGAGCAACCACAAGGAGCCTGTTGTTCTGGCTATTCTTAACCCCGAATCTCTTTCCTTTCTCTTCATTATGGTTTTTAATCTACTCCTTCTCATTATTAACACTGGACTGAATAACCTCCCTTGCTAATAAAGTAATAATATTCCTGTTGTACGCGTATGTGTTAGAATATTTCATGTAAATCTAATGGAGTAATGGATCATTAGCCCTCAGGGCTCTCTCTTTCTCTCTTGTAAACGTGTTTTAACATGATACCCGTGTGGTTCACCGTTGGGAAAGGTCTGTGTGTTTACATCTGAATTTCATTATTATTATTAATATTCACAACTTTATGATTTGTGCTTGTTGATAGTCTCGCTGAAAAGCTAGGTTTGTTTACCGTCTTTGATTGAACATGCTGAACTGTGAAAGTGACGTTTTAAAAACAACAGCAGAATATTAAGAAGTAGCGATTCTGAGCCGAGTTCTATCCCAGCGGAGCTACAAGACCAACGCTCATTTTAAAATTTTAATGTGATACTCTATTCAAGTGAATCAAGCTAGCTTGAATCTTGTATTTTAGTAATGATGTCTTTTGTGATGGCTCGTGGCAGAAAAATTAAATGACTTTAAATTGAAGATTTATTTTGAAAATTTCAAATAATTATGTTAATTCAAAAAAGCATTGTGCTTCATGAATTTGCTATTGTTCTGTTTGGAGGGGCTGCTTTAAATGTCCTACTATAATGGAGGAAGCTTGAGTGCCAATCCTCGATTATTACATCCATTAACCCTGCACGTGCTTGAGCCTTGACTCCTTCAGCAAATTAAATTTACTAATTCTCGCTCGGAATCAAATCGCCTTTTCGATAAAATTCGAGCCTCGTGTCGTTCAGATGCTGGATTTTCTCATGTTAATTAAAATTTAAGAACTTTCTGTCGATTCCGCATAACATAGTATAATTGATGCTTTAATCAACGTGTGAAAATTCTATTAATTTTATCTCTTCAAGTATATCAGTCGGAAGATTAGGGAACATAACTGAGCTGTTTTCGTATTTTCTCCTCCATTATCACGCAGAAGGCATTATACCGTCTACTTGTCTAGTCCGATGTCCAGTATTTACTTGAACATTGAACATTTTGCAGTCATTATATGCTACATACTAGACCACTGAAAGCCGGCAATGGTCAGGAACGGGCGTGTCCCGCACTGAAACTATGCAAGATTCACCAACCATTCCACAGCGTTTATATGCATTTATGGCATCTAGCCAGGGGCGTAGCACAAAATAGGTAAACACACTTAATATTGTACCGTTTACTCATGAAAATACAGTCCTTTAGGTCTCATCAGTCTGCCACTTTAGACCATGAAAATGACTTAAATCCCAAGTGTCTATTTTTTCTCTCGTGAAAAACAAGTCGAGCCAGCTGAGTTGACTATGCTGCTTTGAATAAAACTGTCGCCAGATGGTTTTGCCTCACTTAAAGAAAGCCATTGTCCTCAAAAGCTCATGGAATAAGGGCTAATCATCCCGAGGCCGATCATTGATGGACATTAAACATGTTAAAAAGCTAGAATAATAATATTGTAGAAGAAAAATTAATGTCAGTCTGATGTGCTGCTGACACATTATCATACGCTGCCCTTACAGACCTTACAATGTTTCACAATATAAACCCTTTGTGCCAGGATCGGTGAATCAGTACTTCAGTACTTTGATAACCTAGAATTAATTCTTGTCGGCATAACGACCTCCACTAATGAATTGCCGTTCTTGACGAGTGACGACCCCCGATAAGAGAAACTTCATAATATGTGCGAGCTTGGATGATTTGGGATTGTTTTGTTCTGGATATACTTGGTACCTGTCTTGAAAATTGTAACTTTCCTATAATTATTTCATCAAAATTGCCGAAAATACCCGAATTATTCTCATTTTTGTGCTAATGTGTCATATTGGGGCCGCTGCATCATATCTCATCAAGTCTCTGTTTCATATTATTGAGTACTTGATAACCGGATAATTGCCACCTTAACCTTGTTACAAATAGACACATCCCTGGGATATTATCAGCAGAAGAATCCCTGGCCCAGGTCTGTCGGCAGATTACAGCTACTTACCGCAGCCCTACATGGTCCGTTATATATAGCACAGTTTGATATCTTCTCTCATGAGAAGAAACAAACAAAATGAGCTGAAGTTGAGAAACTTCCCAACGAGAGCGATGAGATCACCCAGTGCGGCTCGAGTGAGTTGGCACCCTTATCACGAACGTTCTTGTAAATTCACTGAAACTCGAGATAAAACTTGTTTAACGTGTTTTAGCGGAAAGCGGTAAACCATTCCCTTGATAATATTACGATGATTTTATTTGAGTATTTGTGGCACCGAATGAATGATCTGTGTTTTAGTTTGGTTAACTGAAAAAGTTGGCCAAAAAAGGTATTCCGAAATACCTCGAGAGTTGAGGGATATAAGAAACATTATTAAAGGTAAATTTGTTTTATCACATCTGTCAAGCAAAAAGTTCAAATATTTGGAGGATTATTGAATATTAAATTTAAATTTTATAATTTGATAACGTCTCTTTTCGTCGACTCGTGACAGTCGTTGTAAGTTATATAAAAGTAGAACAGTTCGCAATTCATTCCTTAGATTTTACTGTGAATAGATGTACGTCGTACGACATAACACTCAATCTGTAACTTCATTTTTCCGTGATTCGTTCTTCAGTTTCGAATATGGTTTGTGTTGCACCTATCGGCTATCACCTTCATGCTCTCTAGTCTCTACCAGCTTTAAATCCGCATATCGCAATGTGGCGTTGATGTGGCTTTAAACTTTTAAAACCACATTGGACGGTGGCTTAAAGCCTCTTTAGACGGTGGCTTAAAGCCACTTTATTCCATGGACCGCACTCCCATCCCCCTTAGGTAAAGGGTGGAGTCTCTTGGCTCCGGTCCAACATCAGGGGGACTCATGTTGCGATCCAGATATTTACACACATTAGCCGGCAAATGGTTCCTCTTACTGTGCGTCATTACCTGGGTAAGCTCCTAAGCAAGATACTAACCACAGTGAAGTAATGAAACTAGGGGAAATTTAGGAGTAATATCGGTGAAACTGGGCGATACTTTGGACCTGAACAATGCTATATTTTTCCTTGACATTGTGCATCGCGAACTTCGTCATTTCGCCTGATAAGCTGAGACGTCATTATTCAATGCTAAAATATACTAATATTCAGGGATATTACGTATGTCATTATCATAATATGATCATAAGTTTATCGTTTTCCAATTAGCAAAAACTATAATAGCTAAGTATTGTTCCTATGATATGTCTATATATATATATATGTGGTTACATCGCGCTTTACTTGTGACCTACAGAGATTACAGCATTCCAATTGATGAATGATGGTATACTGATGATTTCATCGCGTAGCCATTATCCTCTCTAGACCTCGTTTAGGACACAGAATATCGAACATGTGTGCATGTAGACGTGTATTCCAGAGTGGGAAGGAGTACAGAAGAGCTTCGGAAGAGATCCCCAATAGACCTAGGGAAGTACAGAAGAGCTTCTGAAGGGATCCCCAATAGACCTAGGGAAGTTCGACTTCCAACTTTGCAGAGGGTATCATGAAAAACAGGCAAATGTACAGGTGCGGTCCATTTCGTCATATGATAGTCCGCTCCAACCAAATGATAGCAGCCCCTTTATTCTCTTATCATACGCCCCAAAAACAAATGATAGGAGTCCCAGACTACCAATCTTTTCTCGAATGTCTAATGAGATAAGGTATCGTATAAAAGGAGCTGGGGGAGTGCAGAAAAGGAGATAAGATTGTCTTTTCAATTTAAAGTTTCTGGATTCTTGTTCGTGGATTCTAAGCCTTATTTTTATGTTTTCAAACTTTTGTTTTCATTACATTGTTGCATCTCTTCATTGTACTATAGAAAGATAAACGGATTATAGTCAAATTCAATAGCTCCTCCAACACTCCATTCTAAACTGCGGACTCTAATGTCCATGAAAGTGAGAAATCTTGTCTCAATGTCCAGTTCTAGTTCCTTTTGACACCTCTCTGACCACACATCAGTCTGACATGACTTTGACATAACGTTGTTATCTCGAAACAATAATCCCGCTCGCAGTCTGACATGACTTTGATATTATATAGTTCTTATCTCGAAACAATAATCTAGCTGGCTGTCCTTTCACCAGATACACGATTACATGGCCCTGCGACTCCAGTTAATGACAGATCTACTGCTCATATCAAAGACTCGAACATAATACACATGGCAACATATCATTGTAATCCTGTAAAAAGTCCGATTTGTTACCGCACGCGGCTGTCTCGTAGTAATTGGGATGTGTTCTCTCTCCCTGGGTAGAATGATGAGGGGTTACAACAAGCCGTACAACTGTTCTACTACGTCGTGTTTGAGCTCCCCTAATAATATGTAATTCTGTGGAGAGAGAAAACGTAGGCACCACAGGGGGAATTTGACGAGAATGCATTTCAAGGAATAGTGTTGTGATGTCATCAACTCACTGCTTTAAGCTATGATAATAACGTCAGGTTTTACGGCCTACACAGTTCACGCGACCTATAATCCGGCACCACTTCGCGCGTCTTTTCAACACAATGTTTAACTTAGCCAGATCCAAGACTCTCTTCTGATATACATTCTATTTTCAACGCCAAGTCCGCGTGGTGTATACATATATAGTAATTGACTTGGTCGCCTCATTTTCTATTCTAAGAATTTACCATAACGTTCTCTATTTCGAGCTGTTATTTCGAAATAAAGCCCTAGAATAGCCTAAAGTTCGGTTCTTCTTAAAAGTTGAGTTAAGTTTTAACAGGTTTATTGTTCGTATTGCTCTGCGTGTAATCCCGTTTAATTGCACTTAAAACACCGGGGAGTGAATGGGACGTGTCCAGTCCCGTGTGTGATCAACAGGCATTCTTGAAAAAACGTGGATTGTATGAGCTATGATTCCCACTCTGTATTTTTGGTAAGGACGTTCATGGCAGGGTGCCACTGGGAAAATAGAAGTACCTCATGACCTATAGAGCATAGAGTTAGCTGCATATAGATCAGCTATTTCAACATTTTAAAATAGCAAAAGTAACAGTACGTGGGCCGTTGGTCGTGTGAAATAAGTCAAACAGAAGTATGGAGTTGGCTTTATGCCTGTGATTCGTCTTCAGGTCTTCATAGATCTACTCTAGACCAACACGCTATTTTTTGCTGTTGTTAGCTGTCAAGAAGTTGAAGTAACAAGGGTGAATATGAGCAGGTGGGAGGTATTTGTCTTCACACATGCAGTGATTCCCTGCCTCATGATGCCCCTGTTCAGTTTGTGTGTCTGTCATATCTTATGTTGGGAAGACCTGTTCACGTACTTGCCTGAGCTGTGCGAGGGCGTTGCTCCCAAAGTGAGGAGTTATTTATTTGTTATTATGCTCAATATAAATAAAATGTCCGATGGTTGAGTTAGTTTCGTTTAACATTGGACCAAGGGATTTTCTGCCCCAATCCACCCCTGTCTGTGGGTTTGTTTTCTGAATGCCATCATATGCAGAGCGTGTTGGGAAAACCTGCACTTCGGAGATCCAAACCTGCCGTATATTTATAAGGATGACGCATCACTTAAGGTATTTGCACCTACTTGACGGGTAGTTTTATTCAGGGATGCTAATATATTATATCCTATAAAATATTTTGTCATCATGTGCTCAATAATTTTGGCGAAATGCCAAAATACTCCGCCCGTACTTGAGCCGATATGATATGTCAACTACTACATAATACAATTACATTGCATTTCTTGGAGTTATTTCTGACTCGTTATCAATTATCAGTGTCAAAATTGACCGGCACGCGCAGGTCTGTAAAAAGAAGACACGCGCCCATATTGGGTCCATTTTGGGACACTTTTCGAGGGCGCAGTCCGAGGGATGCATCCTGATTTAATCCACAGCCCGAAGGGCGAGGGTCCAAACCAATATGTGGACCCGATCAGGCATGTGTCTACATGCCTACATTTATTATGGACCCCAATGAAAACGTCAGAGGGTTTCTATAAAGACCACCATTCCATGGTATTCCTGAGAATATGATCATTTGCAAGTAGACAAATAAATGATCCTTGTATGTATTTTCATGCTTCCTATCGCGTTAGTTTTTTTCAGCAAGCTTATTATTTTAAACATAATTATAACATCATTATGTTAAATATTTATCATGTTGCTCATGCCACCAAGCCTTCTGTACCTAATCAGAACATTCTTTGTACGTGACAAATGGTAAGGGTACAGCTGTATTGATAAAACGAGCTTACGAGGTTTCGGGGGTTTAGACTTTTGTAAGGTTTGATTGCTGTGATCCTGGCAAGTTTGGATAGCAAGCTTCACGTCGCATGTTTGGCTAAGATCCAAACTATTATCTTGAAATTTCATTATATCCTTTCATTTAATTCTATTATATTGGTACAGATTCGAGTTAATTGACGTGGCAATGACTCTTCTTGCGACCCATTGTCTCCCAATGTGATCACATTTCCAATGAGGGTCAGCGTGAAAATTACGCCATGTCTCACGTCATCAAGACACCTTTTTCATTTATGAAGATGATGGCATCCTCAGCCTCCTATATTATGATCAAAACTCGGTGTTTTCATTTTGCAACTTTGAAGCTTTCACTGGGAGTTATAGGTACCCCGATTGTATGTGACCAGCTCCCATTGTGTTAGGATGAGTAGTTGATGGTAAGACTCTGGTAGCTAAGAATAGCTTCGCCGTCGTCAAGTAAGCATGTTGAAGTTAGATAATGAAGTCATCAAGTTAGCATTTTGAGGTTAGATAATGAAGTCGTCAAGTTAGCATTTTGAAGTTAGATAATGAAGTCATCAAGTTAGCATTTTGAGCTCTTTGATAATGAAGTCATCAAGTTAGCATTTTGAGCTTTGATAATGAAGTCATCAAGTTAGCAATTCGAGCTTTGATATTTACGTTTTTCAGCCCACTTCCCATTCTGCCAACTGGTCGTGTGACACTGTGACGTGTCGAGCTAACTTTTCCGCCAGTTCCGATGTAGCGATTCGATCATATCAGTAGATCACTGGATCTATCACTCAATCGTTATCAGTGTTCCTGATGACCTGATCTATATCAATCGGTGATCTAGGAATGGCGTCTACATCACCATCAAAATAAACTTCAAACCCTATTGACACCTCACTACTCAAGTACTTATCTCCTTCATAAGTTGAATTAATTTGTTAATTTCCTGAAAACCCTGCCAATATCTGTCTAAAAACCACTCTGAGTACTAGTCCAATAGATGATTAGATGAGATCATCTTTGTAAAAATAGAAAAATCTCAACCTTTCCATCCCCGTATTCTTTTGGCTCGGGCTGCAGAATAAATTAAAATTTTCATGTCATAATATTATGTCAATCAGAAAATAACCCATCTCTTTAATTTCAAGAATTCCCATCCTCTGTGGCCGCAGTATATCAGACGACGCCAGGTCTCAAGGTTGAGTGTTATGACGCAAGGCGTTATGATCTGAGCTAGTCTGTGATTTCTACAGTTTCTACTCACTCCCAACTTTCCCACGCTTTCCTGGCACCACAAATAATATTCTTGATATGCCCTACAAAAAGTGACGTCATTATCAAGGATTAGAATAGTGAGTTGAGGGCATCAAAATATCTATTTTCTGAGAAGTTTTACAGTATAGCCGTCATATGGTCGAATCATATGCCTGATATCTTGATATATTTCAATGCTGTCCGCCTGTCGTGTGTTCTACGGTTTTCTGGTGCCATTCATCCATTGTTCCACCTATCTTTGGTTTCTTGTCTCCAGGAATCATCATAGTAGTGCAGAGTTGTTGTTATTATTATTTTGATAATTAAATTTTCCCATTTATGTCTGCACGGTAGGTGTTTCCTTATTATTTGAAATAACATTATGTTCATGAAGTTATCAGGTGGAATAATGAGATATCAGGAACATGTCCAGCATTTCTCTTTCAGAAGTTAATATCAGTCGAGGGTTTCGACACCGTTGCTTCCTTCTTCTCTTCTTCATTCGAATTTGAGTATGAAAATTTCATAAATCTATGAGCATATGACATTTTTATTTTTTAAAGCTTTGCTTTTCACTATGTTTCATTTCCCTCTAGCTCTACCCACTTACCTATGAATACATGGTTCATGTTTGATCATGTTGCTACAGTAATTAGTGCATGCAGTTTGTACCTACGTATGTGCTCATCATATTCAAGAATCCAGGGAGAAATGGCATGGTGGTTTCGATTGTATTTCTACTGAATTTCCTAACCATTTAACCTTTGCTCGTGTGCATGCATTAACCCATCTTTAGCCTTTCAGCGTCTTTGAGGGGCATGAAATCACATGCTCACATGATTCCATGATGAACCGGTGCTTTTGTACCTCAAATGTTAAAATACGCTCAAACAGGATGCCGAGAAATACATTCAAGGAAATTAGAACATGCCTTATCATAGAATCAATGTTACACAATTTCACGTGCATCAAATTGAGATGAAATTAAACGCTCCTCACCATAATTTTATGTGCCCTTGAATTTATCATTTCTGCTTGCTTAATTTAGTGGTTCATTTCAAGTTTTCATGATATCAGTTTGGCATGTTGATTTTGATGCCTTGACTGTCAATTTCATCCTATAATATCATACTGAGGTTAGTATCACAAGCACACTATTATTTCATTACAAAAGCTCTAAAAAAGTAAAAATGGTTTATCAACATTTAAAACTGTGAATGGGTGACGAATTTTAAATGTACTTTAGAGGCGTAAGACGAACACGCAGACAATATAGAGCCCTGCGAGAGCAGGGCTCTATATAATATTTAAATGTCGACAGCGTAGCTGGAGACATATAAATAATTTAGAGTGCGAGGCGAAGCGAAGCTGAGCCGAGTGCTTTCTGCGGTGAGTCTGAGCCTCTAAAGTACTATAGTAGTCGAACGGTGTACAAAAGACACACCCTGTACACAACAAGCACACATTACCTTATATGGTAATAATAGAAAATGCTTGTTAACACAAAACAAAAAAGCGCATAACTCAGCCATTTTTTGAGCAATTTTGATCAAACTTTCAGGATATTACGGGCAAGATATGACCAATACATTCCTGGAGTAGCTAACAGTTCTGACCCTCAGAAATTGAGATATGAC
Source organism: Beroe forskalii (assembly GCA_011033025.1). NCBI lineage: Eukaryota > Metazoa > Ctenophora > Nuda > Beroida > Beroidae > Beroe > Beroe forskalii. Next base: position 211,397 of record WFMF01000065.1, on the reverse strand, counting down.
AGATAAACCGGTGTTTTGTTTTAAAGTTACCGCTTAACAACTGGCTTTTCGGTCATAACTCCGCTTCTGGAGCTCGAAAATGAATCTAAACTTCACTGAGATGTTGCTTTTATGAAGCTCTAAATATCCTGAAAGTTTCATCAAGTTTGCTCAAAAAACCTCGGAGATATGCACATTTTTGTAACGCAAAAGCAAAGGTCGCGTAGATGTGTATTTAATTAAATTGGTGTGTCATAACAAACACATGATATAAAGCGCGAGTAGAACACGACTCTACGCATATAGTAGGTACTACCCTTTAAATCGGTCAAAACTTGTCGTGAGACTACTATACCAAAATAGAAACATAGAAATGAATGTAAAAGAAAGTTAACTTTTTCTGGAGAAGGTTCAGGGCTCAGGCAGGTGAAAATTCCAATTTCTCTCAATAACTTCAATTAAATGACTCGGGTGATTGATTTTATTCAATAAAGCAATAAGTTAATTTCTTTTTATCGTGATACGTCATCTCTTGAAGTATTGAGATAAAATGGAAAATATTCCTATTTCCTTTTAATTTCAATCAAATTATGATTAAATCAACATGATGCAACCATTCTAAATGAGTCCGGCTTCAAATTTGATTCCATCAGGCGGTGATTCAACCGTTCACGCTAAACCTCCCGGAGTTTTCAGTTCCATTTTAATCTTTACAATCCATATTCTTTATCTTAGCTTCCCACGCTTATTACATCACTCGCCTACTCAGCTGAAATGAGATGAATATATCGCAGTGATATGGAATATCAAATTACTCTGGCACGCAGCCAGTTTATATTTTCTATCACGACACATTATGATACCGCACTTTACCAGTCGTGGACTGAATACCTGAATGGACAAATCACAATGGTATGGAGCAGCATGTTTATTTTTTGATGATGTTATTTTGAGCATTAAGCTAACTAAATTTAGCATTAAGCTTACTCTTCAGATAGTTTAAAGCCACAATAAATTACAGCAAAACGTCGCTATTTACTCAGAAAAGCATCACTTAAAACTTGGTTGTCATGACTTCATAGAACCTGATAGCTTGCAGAGGTTAGAGTTGCTGTCTCGCTTAGCAGATTGATTGTTGCGACTTGCGGGTCCAAGTTCCTCTTGCCTTAATCATTTCCAGTTTATCTACGCTTTTGGCTGTTCAATTAAGATACGGTCTTGATATAATATGTGTCACTCATTCATATAGCTCCATTCCTGGCCTCAATTTAGTGGATGAAGCCTGCGTCATATAAGCGATGCACAGAGTCAGCACATAGTCCCATGGGCCTGACAAATTGAGGAGTAGGGCCTCACTTTTTCCTTAGTTTTGCAACATTAATCTTCACCGATAACAGAATAGTGATGAATAGGGCGTAGTTCACCTCAGGCACGGTGCGTGTGCCTAGTGTGGGTAGGTACGTGTTTTACATTTTCATATCGCATTACTCAATTATTTATAGTTGAGTGTTTTGTTAATTTCGTGAATAAAGAAAGATCCCTCAAGATGATATTCTGGAAGTTTTATGCCTCAATTTTCGGACTAATGATTAACTATTCTAACTACGTGCACTGTACAGCACCATGACGTCACTAACTCACCATGTCGCACTACGATAGTGTCGTCATTTTGCAGCACCCAGGCTTGTTGTGGGAGATGGTGAATATTGCGGCACCCTTGGACGCGAGCCAGGAATTATATTTGGTAAAAATAACTCACCATTTTCCTACTTTAATAACTATTGGAGGTGTGTTTTCCTTTTGCATATACCTTACTGCAAACCTCTCTTTATGCTTTTTGGTTTAGCTGTAGGAGGTGAAAGTGTCTGAAATTGAAGTGAATGTTCATCGTTCATTATGCTATTTTGATGAAACAAAACTTTCTTATCAAGCACTTCTCTGTAATGACAGTATTCTTATGATAGAAGATGCCCACTTCATAATATGTCATATCTTCATACGAGATATAGTGTAATGTGAAGTGATGACGTTGAACCGCCTATTTTTCGTGCGCAAAGTTGAATATTAGTTTGAAAGGATGAAGTAGGTAGGTGCTTATGATTCTGGCCACGTTGTTCCCTCTTCAAAGCCTAGCGAGCTTATCTAACGAATAATATGTTATTTGCCCCACGTGCCGGCCAACATAAGCTCATCTGACGTTGTCATGGATACGAATAGCTGGTTACATCACTATTAGAGGGTAGGCAGCAATATGATGATAGTACTAAAAGGTATTTTGATATATAGACGTGTTGAAAACGTTTCCTTGTGTTTGAAATTACTCTTCAGTAACCTAAAATGGACTCTAAATTTCATAAATCATTCTGTTCCGCTGTTGTGGCACGATAAAAAGCTGAAGATCACTCTGTGCCTCTGCCAAGAGTTGGAGCATGACAAATAGCTGTGACGCACTGCTCTATACCTCTCCTGGTGTGTCTTCTATATGTCAAATTCCCGGCATGTGCATTCCTCCCCCGACTTTTTAAGGCTTTCATTCGGGGAAAGCTCAGCTGACCGGTATAATGTGATCACGAACAAGCTGAAAAGGGAAACGTATCAGGTCTCACTTAAACATGTGCCTTTTGTCGTCATATGTAATGGAGTGTAAAATCTTAAATTGATCAAATTAAAATGAAATGTTACATATCCGGTTCTCTAGTCATCAGATCTTGAGATAATGTTGCTAATGCATCGGCGGCTGAATCTCATATCTCACCAAGTTGAAGCATTTCGAATGTTTTTAAGATACATGTGTTTCTAATTTCCTACCCTCGTCAGGCGAGCTAGGTTATATTCTTCTAAAATTCTGCCGCTGCCAATAAGGAACTCGTAACATACCTAGATATATCCACTCGCGTGCGCTTTTTGAAGACATTTTAGGTAGCGGGCGCGCATAGCCCGGTAAAATATCTGCACGCTAAATTTGATATACCCACCGGATATAGCCCGGCCCGCGAGAGCAGTTCTACACCGGTTGAATATAGCCCGCCATTTGGAAGAAAATATTTTTAGGTGCTAAACTGGCTGAGATCATTGAAAGTGTCCACAATAACAACTTTAGCAGCAAAGTCTCGATCATGAGGCAAAAAACTGACAAATAAGCAAATAGAAAGATTTTTGTGGAGTTGATTATCGACAAAACATCTTAGCGATGGGAAGTTAAAAGTCAAAACACTGAAACTGATATGCATCATTGTCCAGCAGCGTTATGACAAGTGAATCATGAAATTATGAGATGCAGTTCAACTTTGAAATAGAATTGAATGAAATTGACAGCAAAACAACATAGGTATAATCGATAATTAATAAACATTCAGCAAAATATGTGGCCAACAGTAGACAAAAGTCGAATCAAATAGCAGAGAAAACAGTGAACTGCAGTGAAAGCAGTGATAGCAGCAGCTCAAATTCTGTAAAATTCTGTAAAAGCAATCATTTCGAGAAAGAGAAGTAAAAAGATACAAAATCAAAAACGAGAGAATGAAATACAATATCATGAAATAAAGTTAGAATTTGCATGTGTTGGATCATTAATTGCATTGCCATGTTGTCATGGTTACACATTCTTCGGAAATAGTAAGAGGTGAGTGAGAGCAATACGTCATTATCATTAGTAACAATGGTGCATTACTTTTTCTCACAGCGGATAATGTAAAATAAATGCCGCCTAATTACCGCGACACTCTGATACGTTGTGCAACTTCCCGTGAGAAACATTTTTAGGGACACTTTATTTCATTGACTTACCATATTCAACCATGGTAATTACGTCATTCTCATTGGCCCATTATAACAGTGCTGCAAAAAACAGAGGTTCACCAATTAATTTAAATATCTACGCTCATTCGAGCCCATTTTCTTCATCGTTTTGTATCCCTTTTCAATTTTGTTGTAACTGATGCGTTTTGCAAAGTGACGTGCTAGTGACATGCTAGTGACATTTTATCATTTGCTTGTTTTTCCAAGATTTCTAGTGTTTTAAATTTAATTAACAGCATCTCACCACATTTTAGCAAATAATCCTTCGATTGCAAGGTTTTGAGATTTTGCTTTGAAATTCGCCTTTTAAAATTTGGGGCCCTGGGCCCTTCGGGCCCAAATACATAGGCTTTGCCAACCTCTTCGATCTAATACTTACGATGCTTAATCGTTTTTGTATTGCATTTGTAGAAAAACTTACATTTTTGTTTATTCAAGAAAAAACTCAATATCGTTGTTGCAAAACCTTCGTGTGATTTCAAATCTTCTAGGATTTACTTGAACTTTCAACTTTTACATCTTAGATATGCCACTCTCCCAAAAGCTCACGCGAGTGGATATAATATTCGCCTCATTGAATTGTATAGCACTCGGGCTCTTCGAGCCCTGCGTGCTATACGATATATCCCGCCGGGCTGCGCCCCGAGGGATATCAGGACGCGCATGCGCGTGCGATATGAAATTCAGCCCTAGAGGCTGCGGGTATATGTATATATATTCGACTTGGTAAATTTGTTGTCCGTCAACAATTGTATTTTGTTGTTGGCAAATTTTGAAGCCTGTCTCAAGATGGGTCACAAGACTTGCAATCGACCCACCCAAAGTAATTCCAACAGTCCAGTCTCACCTGCCTTTGCCAATAAATAACAGCACAGTTTTTGAGGTATTTTATATATTTGCCTGAAAGCTGTGTCTTTGGTATTTATTTTATTTCAGGACTTGGGTAATCAGAGTATCACGTGTTTAGATTAAGTTATTAGGGCGCGTATCACTTGCAGCAAATGTCATGATTTGAAATTGTGAATTTTGTGATGGTTGTCGATTAACATTTGATCACATTCATCTTCTAAACTTCTAGTCATGCCATTACACACTTTTGGAGCTTTTTTCTAGGGGGGGCCTTTTGAAAACCATGGGGGCCAAAATTTACATAAACAAATTTTCATTTTCCAAAGCCCTACTTTTCACCATGAAAATACGACTAAAATCATGTTTTATTCATTGATTCAACTCTAAAAGGTGATTCTGGAAAATTTCTTTCTAAATGAACTAAATTTTCACTTCCTTTCTATGTTCAATTTTTTTGAGAAAATCTTAGGTAGGGCCAAGGCCCCCCCTAAGATTTTTCTACAGGGGGCCTTTTGAAAACTAGGGGGGGCCTGGCCCCCCCTAAGGGGGGGCCGTGTAGTCCCATGCTTCTAGTGCTTTTACCTGCTACTTCACTTCTAGTTACGACGTCAATGACCTTGTCAAACCAGCAATTAGTTAGTGATCAAAGTTCTTGTTATGTTATGTTGTGTCAAGTTTTCATAATTTTTCCCTGGCATTGGTGGACCTATGTTGTTTTTCCTGTATAATCGCCAATTCATCAGTAACCCATGAACTCAAAACAAATACTCAAAATAATACATTTTGACGTCACAAATTCCTCACCCTAAACGTTTAAAATGACATCAGCCATCCTTTTCTACTTGCCAGTCAGTTCTAAGTAGGCGACGCTCAGGCCTCTTCATCCCGTGATTCGCATTACCTCGCTATCTCCTCTCTCTATAATTCAATTCACAAGTTTCTCTTTCCAATCACAGGTTCTCTCAAGGTCGGGGGATCCCCTGAAACTTGGCAAACCATTGGTTCCGGCCATGTGAATTATATGTTGATATATCGCTAGGTTTATATTTAAAGATCGCTGGTAATGGTCCTGGTAGCAGGTGTGATTTTAAAGTGCGGTGTTTTTAAAGGAGAAGGGCGTTGTCTTAAGTGCCAGTTTTCCTTGTTTTTTGTCACATGCCAGTTATCCAACTAAGTTTTGAGTACTGTAAGTAGTGAATTTTTTGTCACTTGCCAGTAATCCGGTTAAATACTGTTGGCAGTGTTTGTTTTTTGTCATTGCAAGTTATCCGGTTAGATACTGTTGGTAGTGTTTGTTTCTTTCACTTGCCAGTTAAATTCCTGATTACTGTAAGTAGTGTTTGTCTTTTGTTACTTGCCACTAATATCGGGTTAAGTTCTGTTGGTGAAGCTTTTTCCTTTTCCGTCGGGGCGTCGGCATATTCGACAAAGATTCGGTATCGTTTACTTGCTTACAACATTTTTTGCCTTTAATTTGCCCTGGACTTTATGATAAGTTTGCTCCACGATTCTAGACTTTTATTTACCTGCCGTCTTTGCCTCCTCATCAACCTTTTGCAAAATTCCTGTGCACTGAAAAATAATCATTAGCCACTAGCCAGCCTAAACTCAGTTTAGTTACGTATAGTTTAATATTCGTTTCTAGTGCTGAAAATGAACAGCTAAATTTGTAGCAAGTCCAGGCGTCCCATTACCTCTCCATGGGCTGATGCGGTAACATTTTCTTAAAATTTAATTAGTAATTATCCTTTAGTATATTACCCTCATAGAATGATTTAAGAGCGGCTTACGTTGTACTTATAGTCATGTTCCATTGGAGCATTGTCATTGCTCGTTGTCTACAGGATTCCATGAGTGAAATGATAAACTCATCCCCAAAGACATCAGAACCAAACACTCAGACTTGCCAAACACTTTAGTCTGGTCAAACTTCGAAATGTTGTTCACGTTTACCCGACAATTCACTTCGATGAATTATCAATTTAAGTTCAAAAATTGTCCGACCCTGGATTAATTTAGCTGTTTCCACTTTTACTTTGAGGTAGTTTCCTTTGTTAGTTGCCGTAAATTGTTCTAATTATTTAATTATTCATTTTTATTTTCGAAAAAGACTGCCGCAAATTTATATTATCGATAATTTCTGCGCAACCCACAAAAACAAAGAAGTGGCGCATCCTCACTGAGAGTTTACGAAATAATTTCTTAATTTCAAATAATAATTATAGTTTTTATCTCAAATTCCTGGACTTTGACAACATTATATGTTCGCGACTAATCTGTAAAGCTCTAATAACTGCTCATTAATTATCATAAGGAGAGCCATTTATATTATTTAAGCCCTGTAATCCTGATTCATTTGCAGTGTGATTGATTTGTTACGTGGTTGCTATGGAAACCTCAGGCCTTAGTAACGGTTGTAATCATGTTTAGTAATATACGCATTTATCACGTTATGTGTTTTATGTGTTCCAATCATATTGTTCTAATGAAATCATCCGGTCATTGATTCGTGTGCCACTTTGGCCAGGCGCTAGGCTAATGCAGGTCAAATGCAGGTCTTATGCCAGTCTAAGTGCAGGCGAAACTGTCATACGGATCTATGCTCAATCATCCATAACGACAATGTCCTAATGTATGTATGTATTTTCACATCGTGATGAGTGGTTGGGAACGTTGTCTTTTGGTGGTGATTTCACCATTTTCGATCAAATGATGAAATGGTGACGTTGAAACGGTTTTCCAAATCATTATCTTTGTACGTCATACGAAATGATATCATGACGTGTTCTGCACTGGACGAGTGTCCCATTTCTTATGAAAACATTGGCCCGCCGCCAACTAGTTATGTATTCTAAAATTACATATACCTCACGTTTGACGACATTAAACTTAAGAGAGTTTGAAGGTTTTCTCAATTCACTTAAATTTGATGAATTAATAATAAGTTGTTATTACTTCACTGACTGCGATAATATTATACTTAGAGATAAATTATCTTCTACGAAATATATGAACCATCTAGGGTTTTATTAAAATGACTACTCGACAAAATATAAAGTAATAACTGCTTAATTCCTTTCGTGATGAGAGCGAAGCAATTAAATAATTTATCAAACCATTAAGTAAGTAATTTGTTTTGACGCGCGACATTTTAGTAAAATGGTTTTGTAGCGCGGCGTTCACTCCGCCTTGAGTATGTACTAATAAAAAGTAATTTCTCGCGGGTTTTGTATGGTTGTAGTATGATCTCATAGAAAGCTTTCATCAGTTGGAGTGGGCTGGGAAACCTTTAAAATTTTAAGAATTATATATATTCAAACAAGAGTTGATATAGCAGTATATATATTTTAGGAGAGTGCGTGGCCCTGGGCATCCCTGACAACCACACTCTCTTTTTTCTGTGCGCGGCGCAGGAGCAGAAACTGCAGTTTTGCATCATCAATTCGTCATTATAAGTCATGATAATGACGTCATGTTCAATCGTCACTTCTCACTCCGTGTGTGTGTGACTCGTATAATGATAATGTGTGGATTATGTGTGCTGCCACCACCACCAAAACTCTGTGCAATAATATATTCCCCTCATGTTGGCTGGTTGCCAACTCTTGATATATACGATGTTGTTGCCATGGTCACGTGACTTGATCACGTGACTGTGTGCCAGCCAACCACAACCCAGGATTTCATTAGTTTTCTTATTTCAGGAGATCACTGCATTGGGTACCTCCATAATTTAAAGTTGCTTCTTATCACGCGTTTTTCATTATGGTTTAAGCGTTTGGTGTACTGTGGTCTGTGTGGTATATGAATTGACTGTGAACAAGTGATACTGTGCAGGGTTCACAACTTCTTTAAATCTTTATGTACTATTTAAGAAGAGTAAGACTAACTCGCAGAAAATATATAAAGCCCCGCGAAAATATTGAGGAACGTTTTAAGATGTTGCTGAAAAATTTTCTTTTAAGTCGCTTTTTTAAAAATTTTGCCAATAATTACCAAGAATTTATCAAACGTCATCATTTGAAAACACCCCCTCCCCCTAGATGATTACAGGATTACGTAATAATATGTGAACGGAATGTAAGATTCGCAGGCCGAGGAACAAAATTTTGAGCCATGATTTTCACTCTACCAGTAGTAAAATTCTGCAAAATTAGAATTTAGTATTCATAGGGTCGTTGATTTTGTGATATCATTTCCCTCTGAACACTATAAACCTGTAAATCCAGTTTCATTAATGAATTGTTGCCAGAATCATTGAATATTCACCATAATATCGATAAATAAGTTGGCAAGATTGCCTTGTCATGAGTGTTAACTTAATTAGCGTGTCTGAGCAGTAATTAGGTAACCATCATGATAATATCGTCATCAATTTGTAGGTATGATCACGAGACACAGCAAAGTGTTTCCCTCACATACTTAGCTACCTCCCTCCTTTATATACTCTGATAAAACGACCATTCAAGCTTCCGCTTACTTCGGCCGTGACTGAGACTTCGGCATCGGCCTTCGGCCATGAAATATCAACTTTGGCTTCAGCCAAAGTATTTTCTTTGGCTGTTTCACATGATAAACTCGTGTGTGAAACTGCTGTTTGGGAAGAAATTTCTATGAATTTAATCATGTGGCTGCTAAATGGTTGTTTAATTCCATAATAGTATTACCTATGGAAATGCTTACAGTTATCACAACTCACAACACACCACTAATTTTAGTCATTAAAGTAGATTACTAAGAAAATTCATACAATTTGTTGAGATAAAAATTGTTTATTATTTCAGTTAGAGAAGGTTACAAAATGCTCGATTAGCGACTTACAGCCTTTGCGGCAACGTCCATGTCTCTTGGTAACACCAGTCACTACTTCACCCCGTAATTCCGAGGTCATTGGTTTGTGGAGCCTAACCTCGTAATTCTGAAACATGGTTTAATTGGTTAATTGCCAGGAATTGCCTGTTAATTGCCAGCAGATTTGCCAGGCATTTCATAGCTTAAAGAACTAAATAAATAAACTAGATAAACAACTAGATAAATCACTAAATCACTAAACCAGATTGTTGTTTCTGGTTTAGTGGTTTAGTGATTTATCTAGTTGTTTGTATCCCAGAATCCTTGTTACTGCCGTGTTACAGGTCGTGATCGCCAGAAAAATTCAGGATTTCTCAAATCCAATGTTTCATCTCATGGCGGAAATGACGGTTTATCATGGGATTCGTGTGAAATGGTGCTCAAATTTCACAAAATCAAAAGTAGACCTAATGCTGTTAAATCATCGACAAGGTGCCTGATACTTTTAGTGTACGTGACATTTGCCCTCTACTCATATCACGGATTCAAACTGGGCAGTTAGCCCTGTAGTAGACTTGTGACTTGGGTAATATAATGTTATTATTATGAATAATATTCATCAAAATTCTGATATTTTCCTGGTACGTGATTATACTAACTGAATATATCACATAATCACATATATCAATATATCACATACTTTCATCGCAAGATAGTATCAACGTCATAATATTATCCCGATATATCATGTATCTGACACTTAGACATAGTTATAAGAGATACACATATGGCACCTGTTACTACCATGAGATAGCTCTTATTATAATAGTTACTCTCTGTGTGTGAGATACAGATATCACATGATAATCTAGGCTGTGACTGGCGGTTGCTAATTTGTTATCTTCGATATTCTTCGTTCTCTATAATACTGTGCGTGGGTCTTTATTTAAACGCAAATATAGTTTTCGCACATAGTTTTCGCTATAGACTTATATCGCTGGAATTCATGTGACTTTTTACGACATGAATGTTAGTGCCTGATGAATAAATTGTATCTTATTTTGAGGTGAAATTTGGACCTGAGCGGTACTCGAATCAAATATTCTACTCAAAAACCTGTCTTGTTCATCTTTCTGCTAGTATTCAATTACAGTATTAATTTTAGTATTTAATAACACGTATTTTTGTGTAAAATCGAGGAAAGCACGCGCCTGGAACTGTATTTTCCGCTAAAATCACACTCTAATATCGTTCCTCTTGATGCTTGGCTAACACTCTGAAACTACGGCTTCGTTTCATGATCATGACTGTGGACTGCACGGACAAGACGCTCAATACGTGACTCTTTCCTCGCACAGATCACGTGATTCTTAGAATCTGGCACGAGATCACGTGACCATGCTCTTTTGGGCCAAAAATAATGACGCATCAACATTGACTCCCGCGATTATTATAGTTTCAACGCACGCTATAAATTATTGCGTCTATTTTTAGCCCCAGCTGAGCCATGGTCTCGGTAAATTATGCTGCGCAGCGGAACAATATTCGGGGTTTGTTTGATTACGGCTCAAAATCATGCTAATGACGTCATAAAATCACCATCTTAAATCATCAACATGCCATCACTTGCCATCGCCAACATTTTATATATTCATAAGTATATGCTACATGTGTGCTTTTGGAATATGTGGAATAGAGCTCGCTGATTGGACCGTGTTATGTCCGCCTGGTAGTAGGTAATTTAGAGGATCGTTTATCGTATGGAGATAAGGGGTGACATGCTAGAACATGCCCGTACCACGAGAGAGGGAGAGGAGAGAGAGAGCGTTCTTTATCGTGCTTGCTCCTACTGTTGGGATAGATATTATTTTCATTTCTTCTTTGTTGTTGTTCATTTGCAGCTGTCGTTGGGTTTATGTTCGTGTCGCGTCGTTGTACCTAAATTAGCAAAAATTATAAGTAGTGCTTCATTTAATTTTATTTTCAATTATAATTTCTGGGTGTCTAATATATTTCTGCTATCTTGATTTTACTTTTGATTGAATATCGATACGCAGTTAAAGTTGCCCCTATATATAATTTGATATTCATTATTTCAAACGTGACGCGTTGAAGTTTAGATTAACAATACTTCATGATTTGAAATTTGACGTTTGCGAGATTTTTAATTTGTCACATTTTTCACGTGACAAGTTTCGAAGTATATTTACTTGATTATTTTCATTAGTTGATTTAAATGTTCCAAGCCCGATCAGATGTGAATTCGAACATTAGAGTCTTCAGATTTCATGTCAATTTCAGTACAATTAAAGGTATATATAATGCCGATTGCTTCATATTAAATTCACATTAGTACCGTCTTTGCCAATTTGTGAGATGAATCTAAAGTGATATTGAGTAACATGAAACTTAATATTCACCTCCCACTTCAATTTGAATTCACCGTCACAGATAAGCTCTCAGTACCACTTTGCCATGTTTATTGTTATCATCATCGGTATAATATTATCTGTTTGTTATTATTCATTGTGTTACGTAGCGTGACGTAACGCAGGGGTTTTTAAGCTCTCTCTGACGTCACTTCACTGTTACGTTGGTAGGCGTATTGTGTTTCTTCGGGGCGCGTGAATATGTTTTAGGGATTATAAAGTATATAACTTGTGAGATTGTAGCCAGTTCTTGTTTCTGGTTTTGTGATAACTTGTGACTTTTTACCTAGATGTCAACGTGGCATGTCATTATGAGCATTGAGCGGTTACCTGCAGTTTTGGTGGATTTTTTGATGAATTTTCTGAAAGATTCTCTCATTTTCTGAAAGATCCTTTCATTCATTGTTCAAAAATTGTTCAAATCAGCAAATCATTCATTCTCTCTTACTCTCTCCCCTATGATACTGACTACCTATTCTTGTTGCAAATTTGATGAATAGCAACCCAATCAAATGATTGAATTGGTGTTCAAATCAGCTCCAAATATATTCACGCTATTACTTTATTACGAACCATCCCTTTATGATACTGTTTAAAACTATTCTACGTTCTTGGCAGCTTTGGTCAAATTTGATGAACGGATTGTAAAAAATCAAATGATTGAATTTTGTGTTCAATTCTGAACGCCCATATATAGTTACGTTCTTGTTTCTTATTACAGCATGAATTACGAACCATCCAACCGTTCAGCTGTTATACTCGTTTTAAAACCATTCTACGTTCTCTGGCAGCTTTACAGTCAGAAGTGATTGATTGCAACTGATTGTAAAAGCCTTACTCGGCACTGGATAGCATATGAGATTGCTTTGTTGTCATGGCAATTTTGTGATTGTGCCGATTCTTCTTCTCTTCTTGACGCAAATTAATTAATTGATTTGTAACATTTCTTTGCATATACAAAAGGAGCTTTCAGGCTCCAAGAATTTCACTCTTTCTAAACTTCGCCCTTTTCAAACGCCCAAACTTCCTTGAACTTCACTTTTTATTTTGTCCAGCATTTCTTATGACATTACTTCTCGGCACAAAAGTTGCCCCAAATGTTTCCTGTGAGGCTTCATGTTTGAGCATTGTGAGAACATGCTTGGGCAGGATACCAGAGTATAAATTGACCCGTAGTACTGTAAAACAAGGAAATCGGCACGTAATGACAGACCTATGATGACAGACCTCACTGATAATATAACCACTGAGTTCTCTCTCTAGCTTCGAATGGGAGTGGTGCCTGTGGCAGGGTGCCATGGTTGGTATATTGAGGGGTGACATGTTCGAGCATGCTCACCATAATATAGGAGCTCTTGCTCAGAATGGAGGTCAGTGGCTGGCATTGGTTGACGTGTCTGATAATTGTGCATTTGCTATTGTCTATAGCTCATGAACATTCCCATTTGCCATTTAACATTTGAATTGAGCTTTGCCTTTAATCATTACTGTACGATGTACCGTTATATGTTTATATTTAGTACTCGATTTTTTATTATTAAATTTTATGAATTGGATTATTGCCAAAGTTTTCAATCCAAAGGTGTGGTGGTTACTTTCGACGTTTTAGTCTCAGAACACCTTAGCTAAATTAAAAATCTTCCAACATGTTCAAAACACAACCAAGCTGTTTTTCTTGTTCGTGAATTCTTCATTCCGATCAAAACATTGGAGCACGCGTTATATTAATGCTTACTGATTGCTTTTTGTAGTCGAATCAAACGCAGTTCCATTAGCGAGTAGCGAGTCGTAACTCGTATTATTTGCTGGCTAAAAAGCTTGCCATCCTACCGAATTAATATAATGAAATCCATTTTGGTGAGTAGCTCTATAGTTTCTCGCTATTATGAGTAGGCATTATATCCCAGCTTTGAGTTCCTGAGTCAGTATTTCCCCTGAAACACCTTGCAAAATGAACTATTGTACGGCCTCAAGGTGTGCGTTGTCAGGAGCCTCCTGCTGGCGTGGGTATATATAAAGCTTGCCCTGTTGTTCAGTCCATTAGAGACACTGCAGCTACTCCTACTACTCAGTAGATTCAAGTAGATTCTACTTTCTATTCATGCTCTGGTAATGGAATTTCCTATAATGTGTGCCAAGTAAGTCACTTCTCCTTTCAGGCAGCAGTGAGTAGCCGTTATGATGCAGCCAATAGCCATTCATTTTTACTTAATTCTCTGCTGGTGATTTGCCGTTGGTATTCTCAGTCAAGCAGCCAGTCGCCAATGATTAGCATTCATGTCGCCCTGAATTATTTATTGTGCAATGAATTGAGAATCTTGATTAATTAAATCTTCCGATTCATCGGCAGAAAAAGTCGCAGCAGCAAAGGTTTCGGTCAGTTGCCGTTTGTGTTATTATTAGTCGATAAACTTCGTGGAAATTAATCACGCGTCAGGTTTGCATGCTGCTCAGTTTGCAACAATCTATAATATGATATTCTGTACTGCTTCTTGCTTCAGTCCTCCCGTTTCATTCGATGTGCTGAAGCACTCTAAATGCTTGAACTTAAGCATGATGTTTTACAAGTTAATCGCTACCTGCCAGCTAGATAAGTCCTTCCAGTTTTCACTTTCAAAAGGCTGCGAAAATCCTTTATTTGTTGTTACATAAGAATTTGCGTACAAGCCACAAAAGCTCTGATAAATTCTGATGAGTATGTGCTGCCTGTGATCAAAAACTTCTTTCTTAATCCCCACTGAATTGCCTTCTGGACACTCCAAATGATTTTATGGTGCTCACAAATGTAGGTGGTCTGGGGTGACGTCATAATTCTCCTCAGTCGTTAAATCAATCACTCTGTCTTGTCTGAACTGCCTGGTTGCCTGATTCTGCTAATCTGGTAGAAGCCATGTTTACTTATCGTGATGTGCTGCCCCAGTCCTCTAATTACTTCCCTTCCCAGACTCATGCGATGCATGTCAGTTCAGTGAAGGGAACATGGAGTGAAGTGAAATCTGTGAGCCCTACACGGGGTCATCTGTCGGATATCAAGCAGTTTTGAGTGACGTCATTGCTATGGTTTAAAGTGTCGAACTAATGACGTCACACCGCCTATCAGTGGGGGTGCCATGTGTACGGGGCAAGTAATAATCCTACTCCAAATTAAATATATCAGAAGACTCATGCACTGTCCTATCGGGCTTACAGCCGTGAGTGACCATCCACCAATAGCAGCTCGTTATCGAGTCACATGACTGGTGCTCGACCAATGACAGAGCCGGGTTCTGGGTCACGTGACGCCAGTACTCGGGAAGGAGGCTATTTCAAGCGGTGATCTGCGCTGGGTCATGTGAGGGTGGTTTATCTGCTCCCTGACTTCCCCACACCACTTCACCCCGCAGACTCCTCGACTTGCTCAGCTTCCCTCCTTCGGACCTTCGCTCTCTCAGTCTCACACAGCATACTCCATGATGCTGTGTCTTCTTTGTCGAGTGCATGCGCATCACTTCAAAAGTTAGGTGAATTTGCCAACATGTCTCTCTTCCTCCTCTCATCCCTTACGCTCTCTCTTCCTCTACATCATGTGACCGCGTTATCATGTGGTAATGTGCTGATAAGGGCACCAAGGCAGACGCTACGTCTGGCAGTCGCGCACGAGCAATAGCTGCTCAAAGATGACGTCATTATCACTGTATAACGTGGTGCGTTGATCCCGGGGAGCTGTGTATATCTCAGGAGATCGCGTGTCTTCCTCTCTCTATACAGTAACAGCTCAGTGACTTCAGTGGGAAGCCTGGAGCTCTTCCATGAACCGTTTTTCGTATTCGTAAGTGTACAGTCACGTGACAACTATACATTCCCTCTTCTTTCTTTTAAAAGTTACGAATAAGCTCATGAGTTACGATATAACTCTACGACCACTATGAAGTGGTCTTACGAATACTCTTGGAAAATTTCCACCAATGAGAAGGCGCAATTTTTGACTGAATGACTTACGAGTATTCGTAAGACCACTCCATAGTGGTCGTAGAGTTACTTCGTAACTCTAGATTTATTCGTGACGTAAAAAGTGAAATGTATAGTTGTCACGTGACTGTACACTTACGAATACGAAAAACCGTTCATGGAAGAGCTCCAGGGGGATTCACCAGTCACGCGATGTGTTATCTCTGAGTTGCTCTGCGCCGCGCGCGCGGAGTAAGCTCCGCGCGCCGTCATCAACGCCCCATTCTAAAGCCTGATAATGATGTCAGCATCACTCGCCTGTGATATGTCTGCGATCATAACATAATATATGTGTTTTATATTTAGATCAGCTTCACGCGCCGTGTTGTCTCACACCTGGTCTTGTGTGTGAGATGGGAGAGAGAGCTTGTGGCAATTCATTTGTTGTGTCTGGTGTCTCTTACGTTCCAGACAAAGAGGGTAGAGATATAGGGCGCTCAGATGTGTTATCATGTCAATTAAAGGGTTATCATGTCAATTTTAGTTCCGTGGTGGGTCTGTGGGTGAATCTTACTTTTATCACAGCAGTGCTCACTTTAGTCTCGTCAAATCTTGAATCGCAGATTAAAGCCATACTTTATCTGCTTGAAGGATCGTTTTGAATTACTGTACGTTTTTCTTCCGTTTTAGTTGCTTTCCGAATCATATTCCGAGCGTTCAATTCTAGTCTGCGTCTGATGTATGAATTTTTAGGGCACTGCTTTTCATTCCTGCATTTAATGTGAAACTAAAATAGTCTCACAGTGCCACAGTGGTGCATGAAGCATCTAATCACTGTTCTATCTTGCATCACTTCATGTTTTAACTTTCTAAGTTACTTCACCACTAGTCGACTGTGATTATCACTTAAATTCGAAAACTTCTGATTTTATCAACTCCATAATCAAAACTTCACAACATACTCGTCTAACTTTCTAAGTACGTGATGAGTATTTAGGGCATAGTGTCATTAATAAATGGCAGCGATAAGAGAACTCAACTATTTCTTGATCACCACTTAGCTTTGTTTCTCCTATCAAACGTTGTTTTCTCTCAACATTTCACAAATAAAAATTCGTGACATTTATATTCCAGCAGGGTATAAGAGCCCAGAGGTCTCCTGATATCTTGTCTTGTTTAAGATATGTCCATTAAAAACATGCATTGTGCCATGACACCGAATACCCTGGTCCTCGGAAGCAATAACCCCACTAAGCATCCCAATAATAACTCCAATAATACGCATCTCAACAAGTCAATAGGGACAATAGCCTTGTCGTCTTACCTTCCAAAAAGGAAAATCCCCTCGGTAGCAGATTTCAAAATCCCCTCGGTTTCAAGCTTGCTCGGAGCCCAGAGCCAATTAAGTGAAAATTAAGTACAGCCCGCCGCAGGCGAAAATTTTAAAGGTTTTGCACATGAATCTCCCTCTAAGATCAATTTAGTTAATGTATAATGTGACTAAAGCGGCCAGCCGTAGGCAAAAATTGTGAAGGTTTTACGCCTTAGATTGTGTCTAGGATCAATTTAGTAACATAATTGGATCACAACAGCCCGCCGCAGGCGAAAATTTTTATGGTTTTGTGCCTGAATCTGCCTCAGATCAATGCGATTAAAGTTCAGCTACCAATAGGCAAGTTAAGATTGTGTCTCGGATCAACTGAGTGGCATAATTTGATCATTACAGCCCGCCGCAGGCGAAAATTTTTAAGGTTTTGCACCTGAATCTGCCTCCAACATCAATCTAGCTGTTAATGTACAATGTGATTAAAACAGCGAGCCGTAGGCAAAAATTATGAAGGTTTTATACCTTAGATTGGGTCTAGGATCAGTTTAGTGTCATAATTGGATCACAACAGCCCGCCGCAGGCGAAAATTATTAAGGTTTTCATGTGTGAATCTGCCTCTAAGATCAATTTGGTTAATTTACAATGTGATTAAAACAGCCAGCCATAGGCAAGAATTGTGAAAGTTTTACATCTAAAGATATGAGATTGTGTCTAGAATCAATTTAGTGACATCATTGGATAACAACAGTCCGCCGCAAGCTAAAATTTTTAAAGTTTTCTGCCTAAATCTGCCTCAGATCAATCTGGTTAATGTATAATGTGATTAAAACAGCCAGCTGTAGACAAAAATTGTGAAAATTTTACATCTGAGATTATTTCTTGGATCAATGAGGTGGCTAAATTCGATCATAACAGCCTGATCATAACAGCCTGAGTATGCCTCTGAGCTCAATCTGGTAATGTTTAATTTGATTAACAATCCTTTCTTGCCAAAGGCGTTTTCCAATTTCCATCTATTATTTATCATTGAACTATTACAAAAGTTTACAATGGTCAGTATTTTCCTCTTGTTTGGCATACATCGCTTTTCCCTCGCCTCACTTCCCCTCACCTTACATCTCATCACGAATCACCTTAATTACCCTTACCATATTTCCCCTCACCGTACTTCCCCTCACCATACTTCCCCTCACCTTAATTAGTTAATTCCCCTCACCATACTTCCCCTCACCTTAAGTAGTTAATTCCCCTCACTATACCTCCCCTTACCTTAGTAATTACTTAATTACCCTCACCATACTTCCCCTCATCTTAATAACTTAAGTCCCCTCACTTTACTTTCACTCAGTTAACGTCCCCTAACCTTAATTCCCCTCACACCATCTTCCCCTCGGCTTCACTTCCCCTTGCAGTTGCCTTACTACCGGCTTCCCCTCACCTTATGATCACTTCCCCTCACGTCCTTTTTTATGTTTGTAGAAAGTATTCCCCTCTCATATGCATCTTCACAGTTAAAATTGATCTACGTTGTTATTTGAACACCATTAGTTGCAAATAAATACAATTTTTCATCAAATCTTTATTTGAGATTTTGGCGCGGCACGCACGCTGCGCGTGCGTGCATCTTGACAGCTTGAAAATCCCCTCGGTTTTGAAAAAAATCCCCTCGGTAGCAGGGCTACTCCTGCTACCCACTTTTGGAAGGTAAGCTTGTCGTTAAATGCACCCATGCGCATACCATTACTCCATTAGATGCCGTATAAATATCCTGCGACTTCCAAAGTTTTTTCCTCATATCTCCAGTATTTGAAGTTAGAACGGTGGTCAGTCGGAGATGTAGAAGGTAAGATTTAAGGTAGGATATGATGATAATATTTCCTTGTGTTTGTGTTGCTTCTCCTCGGTCGTATGAAATCCTGCATTGAATTTATCATGACGTGTTTCATTACACTTCGGAGGTAGAGTTTTAAAACTTGCTCGCGTTACATTTAATAAAATAACAAGATAACACTGTCATGGTTGCGAGATGTCATTCAAAATTTAAACACCATTTCACATACTTCCTTCGAATATTCGGAGCATTCAACTTATCGGAGTGTCAATTACCAAATACTCCTGGAGTTGTATGAAATGTCCTTGACATTTCAGCAATATAAGAGTAGTTTTAACAAGTTGGTTGAGTCACACTATATGAGGAAATACCTCGAAAACAGCGTACGCCGAACATATATTGTCCGCTACTCCGACTCCATCGGTCCTGTCTGTTTCCATTGTATTACCCCCAAAGTCAGATTAAAATACGATATATTACGATATCTTTCAAGTTTCATCGTAGACCCCGAGTCTCTAATCGAGACTGAGGGTACGATATATCCCTAATTCATTGTCTATTGTGCCGTGTTTCTCTCCGGTCTGTCACCACCAAACACCTACTATAAACTTTATAGGTGTCGCTGAAGAGTAGATAGCGTTTTTACGTCTTCAATTACGCATTTCTATTCCTGATAATGACGTCATTCTACGCAGCCTTGTGCTCCTGCAATCTGCAAACCCCCTGTTTCCTCCTCGAACTACCATGTTTTATATACAGCTTCAGTACGTGTTGCGTGCGCTATATAACACGACATCTTTCTGCGAAATTTAGCACTGACCGAAGGAAAAAGCCCGGGGGTTTTAAATTATCGCTGCCAAGCGAAATATTAAGTCACGTCTATATTCTCATATTTTTCATGCCAAGTATGGTTTACAGTCTAACAAAATTATAGGTTTCATCACTTTAGTTAAAGTTCTGGTTTGTATTTTTAGTGTCGTGAAACAAAAATGTTTGCGTCATTAGTAGTGTACTAAAAGAAACTCAGGTGTTTTTTACACTTTATTTTTTTACTTTGGTCCCTGCATTGATGTCAGAATAAATGTTTGGATCCTGTAGACTGTAAATTCTGTTTATACTTTATTTCTCCTTTTCATTATTTATTAAGTTTTGGAGGTTAATTTGAGTTCTGAGATGATTAATGACTCTTTACTCTTTACAAGACTAATAACTGCGAAATATTTTGGGTCATCAGTATAAAAAGAATTTGTGTTTTTGTTTGATGAGTGACGAAAAATAATTAAATCACTAAAATCTAAATTCTGGTGTCCATCATTAAAAACCAAAGAATCACGAATTTTAGTTAATTGCAGCACGATGTTATTTGTCTTAACTTTTGTTGCTTTGATTATAGAAAAAAACTTTCAAATTCTTAGAAAATCAATTTGCCCATTTTTGTTTAAATAATAACCTTGCCACTCGTTCTAATTCTATTCTTTCGTCATTTAACTCTTGACTGTTTATTTTGTTTACTCTTCAGCCTCACCAGCATCTTGTTTGTTATACAAATGACTATATGACGTGATAAGATGTCACCATGACAACCATCATGACGTAATCACCAGAATGAGAGATTTGTGCGTCGTATGATCCCTTGCACACGAACTTGGCTGAGTGCCAATGTTTTTGTTATCACTGCGTCCCATCTATATACGTAGACTCTGTAGTCTGTAGTGATACTTCCACCAACAGAGTGAGATATGGACCTGATTGTTTACTGTTTTTGCATATATACTACCACATCATATGCTGCACAGTTGATGTCATCAAAGTACCATTCTAACCTATGACTATGACGTCATTTTCAAGTGGGCGAGACCCTTGCCCGGCCCTCTTGTTCACGATCTTCCCATGCCTATGTCGTATCAAAACAACTTTACAGTCATGTGGAAGAGATTGGACTGCTGACGTCATTATCATGATTTAGAATGGAGATTGATGAAGTCGAAGATGATCCATCCTCTTTTGTAACCTATTGTTTTTTTGAGTAGGTACGGCACGGGGAAAGGAGGAGATCCTCCCAAAACAATGTCAGTCCTGCCAAAACATACCGCGAATATTATCAAAACAATTCAATGATTTTCATGAATTCTCACGCGATCTCATGTGACCTGTTTTTGAGTTTATCTCGAGATCATTAAATTCATTTTTCCCATCAGTTCTGTCGATTGCTTGCCTTTTCCCGTTGAATAGTTCGAAATCCGTTGTTACTGGCGAAAAACAAAATGTCTTTAAACTTGCTTTGTTCGACATAAGCTTCGTTTTGTATCGTGACGTTTCGACATGGCATGATCTCATACACTCCCCCTCATTCCCGCAAAAAGCTCCTTTAGTATTTTAGTACTCTATTTCTTTTGGCCCACTAACTTCACTGTATAATAGAGTGTTGTCACCAATTGACCACTCTGATTCCTGATAATGACGTAATTGGTTCATATGAGCTTGATTTGAAGTACCGAATAGTAGAGATAAGTATGGCGTAATTTATACTTGCCACCCTGAGTGTCAAGGATCATACAAAAACTCACAAAGTTTCTGTTGCTCACATTTGCTTCTTGACCACCAATACGTTACCTTTTTCTTTTGTTTTTATATATATCATGACAGCACTTAAATTGTGCTGTAGTTATGTAGATGAAAATACACAAAATACGTTTGTAGCCCAGCACAAAAATCTGAAGTAATTTAAACTTTTAAAGATAGCCATGATTTAAATCTAATACAATAGATCCTTGCTCTGCTCCATGCACTATTCCATCCATGTGACTGATAATACAGCTATATAGTTATATATAGTTACTTAGTGACCGTGCGTCATACGTTCTGTGTTTGACGTACAATAAAATTCAAAAGTGCGGGATAAAACGTGGTCCCTCTCACTCAGTGACTCAAGTTTCACTTATTCGACTATTTATCATTCTCAGTATTTTACATATTAAATTCTCAATAATAATAATATTATGAGAAATACCCTTTCTGTAGAAAAAGCACATTACCTTTCTGTAGAAAAAGCATATATTTCTGTAGTAAAAACTTAAAAACATATACCTTAGTGGTAGAAATTAAGATGTGTATTTATTAAGGACGTACTAATTAAGAAGTTTACTAATTAAGGCAGTAAATTTTCTACAAAAATCAAGCAAATCTAGGACTAAATTTCACGTCGTTTCACCAACTTTCAACCAAAAATACCGATATGAAAACAAGAAGGGGGCAGATTTTTTTCCATTGAATTCAATTTATTTGGGATCTATGAAATATAGACAAAAGTAAAACTAGGCGTTCTAGAGAAACAGATTAGCAAACGGGTCAATGAGCATCCTAGAGTCAACACCATGTTCTTTGCAACGTTTCACTGCCTCCGTTTGATCAAAAGATTGGCCGATGATTCCGCTGAAATTTTGAAGGCCTTGTTTCCTGATGAAAACATCGAAGAAGATATCAAAGATGGTTCTATTGGGCTTGAGGTGGAAGATATGGATTCTGGAAGATGTGCAGGAAGACGAAGAAGCTGAAGAAATGCCTATAATTTCTATCGAGTGATAATTGTTTATCATATCAAGTTTGATTTTGTCTGCACTGATGCTTTCGCTGAAAAATTCTGAACCTGTATTGGAAAAAATAGAAAGCCTTAATATTGTAGTGTAAGAAAAGATAGGTATAGATGTACAAACTTTACTTTAACATAAATTTTTAAAATTTTGGTATTGTACAAATTATGGTAGGTAGAAATTAAGATTTGTAGAATTTAAGGAGTGTACTATTTAAGGCAGTAAAATTGCTTACTGCCTTAAATAGTACACTTCTTAATTTCTACCACTAAGGTAGTTCTCTCGATGCACCTTCGACGTAGCTGTAAAAGTATGTGATTCATATTTCAGGCTACAATAATTACTCGAGAATCGAGATGATTCACTAATAGTGATTCACTATAGTCTTCTCGTATTGTACTATTGTAGGCTTGTGCCTTTTTTGTGCCGACGTAACGACGAGTTAACAGCGTGACAACTTGCAAAGTGACGCCTGAAACATGTCTTCAAGATTGATATCATGTGAAGTTATTGACAAGTTAACAATTAGTCCTTCGTGTTTACATTCGTGCTTCTCTGAGTAGAAATTAAAATATTTGAATCATCCATTACTATAAGCAAACGAGACGAACAGATTCTATTTTTGGTAAATTATCAATGGTTCTAAGTCTCTTTTGCGACTAGTCTCCTCGCTGTGAGACATATTAGCGGTGTTTTTAGATACTTTTACTTTTTGAAAAGTGCTCCCAATGTGATACCCCCTCTTTATAAGTTTATAGATACCCATTAATTTTCACTTTTCACGTACAGTACCGTCATAGGTAGCATATACTTGATAAAATTTCAATTCAAACATAGTTTAAACGTAGTTTAAATTTCAACATTTAGAAGCGTTTTTATTTTACTAATATAATGCCATAATCAAAAGGAATTTCGTTGCTTTTGTGAGTTCAAATGCTACTATACTGATTTACCCATTACAGAATCTTGAATCTGGGAGTCGACATTGCAATTGGAAACGGTTACTTTTCATCAGTCTAACTTGCAACGGTTTCTTTGTCCGTTAGACGTACTTAATTCGTTGCTGGTTTTCATTTTCATAATTCTATCAATAGTTCTACTATGTGGATGCAGTTTATCGCTTTAGCCAATGAAATGGCTCGCACCGAACAACGCACCAATCAGCGATCACCTTAGTATTGTACTACTTTATTAATAATAAATGGTGTTACAACTTGATGGTGCCTCACATCTCAGTAGCATTTTATGCAAATATAATATGTACCCATCGTATTATTATCATATACGATGGAGCAGATTATGGTTTTCTGTTGTGAGGTTGTGAGGGAGCAGTAGACACATCGGCACAACAACCCCGACACTTCAAAACATGGTAATAACCCCACTCTCATCTGCCTATGGTTTATTTGTGATAGACGGTAATAATATAACTTAATAATAATTTATTGTTAAGCAATGAAAGACAGAGTTTTATATGCAAACATGAGTCCCTGACTTGCGACTGGCAGTTATTTACAATAACAGCCTGCATTGTGAGTTTTATAGATTTTTAAAGAGCTAGCTGGTATTGCTGCTACTCTCTGATGGATGGTATTATTATCAGTGGCATGTTCAATCGGGAGTCACGACTTTATTGTACCAATACCTCGTTCTTGGCAGTTATTACTGATCAGAGAATGATAATTGTGATGAAGACGTATTATTTGGCCCCTTCAGCTTTTCATTTCTACCCCAATCCTGATAATTCACTGATAAGTTAGAAGTCACATCACAGCCATCGGTTGATATCTCGACTACAGCTCAGCTAGCAGAGTCACATCTCTTATCAACCGCCGTATAAACTCTTAATTTGAGAATATAACACACGATATCTACTATTGCACAGATCCGATCTAAAAATAGATATGATATAATCACTGGTGGTTGCTGCCACTGCGATGTTCTCTTATCAGTATATTCTTATACTGTGTGCAATGTGATCTGTGTATTGATCATATCTTGTCGTTTGTTTTGTTTTTCATTGTTCAGTGCTCTGTCTTTTTTAATTTTTCAGCTTTTCCGCATTTCTTGAATTCGTGCTTTCGTGCTGGTTTTCTCCCTTCCTAATTTAGTCTTTATAAGGTAATTTGAGAGGGCCTGTGGCTGTGATAATAAGAGTATTTAATTAGATTACAATAAGAGATTCACATTTTGTGAAATTTGGACTCATAAAGATAATCATTCTATCATGGTAAGTGGCAAGTCTCCAAGACACTGGGTCCCAAATATTGATCACGTACCAGTCATTGGGTTGTCGGAAGTGTTACTTCCGTTTCCTTCGATTCCTGTCATTGGCCGTATGGCTGTTGGAATAGAAGTATAACCTTCAAAAAAAGAAAAGATAGAATTAATATATACATCGGTAACTTCAGACTTTCGTTAACGTTTGCATATTTCTCTTCCGGTGTTGGGTTTTTTTTGGTACATCGAGGAAACGCACCCCCGAAGTCCTGGTGGATTTTTTGGCAATCTTACTATATATAATTCTTCATCATATATATATTTATCTATGTAATTATGTTTGTCTGGCGTCTGTCCAGTCTGACACCACTCCGTAATGCATCAGAAGACGTGAAATTAGACCCTTGACACCGGTTAACTAGACTATATGGATTGTAAAGCACTGTCTCATCAGCAAATTCACAGTATGTTATGAATATTTTGAAATAAGGTCTCAGGTACTGCTTTCTAGCAGGACCCAGTCTGTCCTGGCTGACATCACTTGCAACCCAATCGAGCACTCGACCGGAGGTCGTGGGTTTTGCTAGTATCCTGGAATACTCTCCTTTGTATTGTCAGACCCCCGCGAGGGGAATCCGGTGTTGGGATAGTTTATCATCTTCAGTGTTACTTTATATCAGTGGTTATAATTAATTGTGTGTTGAGTAGAAGTTGTTGGAGATTAACCAATGGTTAATAACCATTTTACTATTCTGTGCGTTGATTGGCTGAACCATATCGTGCTGTGGGTATTTTATCGGCATACTATAGTGCAGAAGTGAGCCTGTAATATGATCAACCATGTCTCTTATGTAGTAGTGAACCTCCCCCGTAGGGGAGTTGCCTCTTTTATGGGCGGTTAAAGAAAATATTATACAATTAATAATGATAAAAATTTCTGCGACATCGAGAGCTCCAACAGTTCAAAATACACATAAATAAACGTATCTAAAAGTAATTCGAAATCAATCAAGATTTGCGTGAAAGTCCTCGAAGATAAATCCACGGAAAAAGCACTCAAAACTAGCTATACATTTAAAAATCATACAATCATGCGTTCAAAAATGTCACATCACAAGTCATATCACACATGTTACGGTCCATGATAGTGCCAACTCAATTACTGACCACCTCCCCCGCTCTTATGTAGTGTCGTTTCTCAGGCTCCGCTGCAGTCCTCCTTTTCAGCTCCACAACCAATTCCCGGTACTTTGTCCTCTCCTCGGCTGTTCTGTCAGGTGACAGAAAAACAGTCCTGTACTTCTCAGACTCCCGTAACTTCCTTGACTTCATCAGTATCTGCTGCACTGCCGATGTACCAGACAGAGTGACCTTAACTGGGCGTACTGTGTCTGACTTAGCTTTACCAAGACGAATAGCCTCGAATCTTGGCCTCGAATCTCTAGTTAGGAACTGAAAAAATAATAATGTATGAAATTTTCCTATGGCAGTAGAACTTCTCATCACGAGATGCATAGTACTCAACCTGGGCTGCTTAGTGCCAAACCTCGCCCTTCTCTTTTTAATGCGATTATTCTAATTCAATTGTCGCCAATAGATAATACGCAGTGATCGTAATATTATTGACGTAATTAGAGAATTGGGGCAGTTCCAAGGTCTATATAGTGAGCCAAGGGAGGGATTAAGAGTCTTGACTCTACCATCCAACTCTTTGGTCGTTTTTATTACGTAGCCAAAAATTGTTTCATTTATTTATGTAACTTTTCGTGTCTATATTCAATTAAAACATTAAAATTTATATTGTGACCTCTACAATTATTTCTTTCATTGTCGGAAACAATAATGCCTATTAACCACACTATTCCATTTGAGCGTAATATACAATGTCAAATAAGAGAAGGAAAGAAGAACCCCCGTCTTCCTCTGCCGGGGAGCCGGAGTCTTTCAACATTCCCCACATTCAGTAAGTTACTATCTTTCAACATTCCCCACATTCAGTAAGTTATTGTCTTTCAACATTACCCACATTCAGTAAGTTATTGTCTGTAAGTTATCTAATATCTTCAGTAAGATTTCTTGCTCATCATTTAGTTATCTCTGAGCTGTTTATTTTAGACATTTCATAATCGTTCAATTAATGGGCCCCTACGTTCCAAGAATAAAGAATTTAACATGATCTTTCAAAGTCCCTGAAATGCGAAGTTTTGTGACAGATTAGCATATCGACAATAAAGGCCGTAGTTTTTGAGTGATTAATTGTTCTGGTTGAGATAAAAGTATTAAATCTTGAAAGATTTTTGTAAATGTATCATACTTATGGCATAATTGTCCTTACTTTAAGTTTATTATGGGTAGTTGTAACGCGACAGTAATGACAAAATGATCCAAGACTACCTTTTATCTAATTTTCATAGATTTTATTCAGGTTATTTTTCTATTTTGATACATCCAATGATTCATTTCTAAGCAGGATCATTTTGTCAACGTTATTTGTCTTATGACGATTTGTTATCAACTGACCCTGAAAATTTTAAAATTTTCTTGCTTTTGGTGGAGCACTGACGTCGATTAGTAATCGCATTGATCAACGCATATTTTATTTTTATTTTACTACTTAGCTACTTGTCATTAAATTGTCAATAATGTGGTTACCTGGTAACACATCTTTTTATTTCGACAACTGCTGCCAAAGGCTTAACCATTCGAAATAAGTTTATTCAAAATGACATTGTCACTCATTTGTCAGAAACTAATGATTGGCTGCTTTATCAGTGTTACGTGGCATTTATCACAGTCACGTGACTATTATCACAATCTCGTGACTTTTATCAAACCTGGTGACTCATAATGCGGGTTGTTTCAGGGTTGAAAGAAGCAATAGCTCAAGGAGGACAAACAACAACAGATACGATTCAGGTAATTATAACTCGAACATTACTCAAAATAGTTAAATTCCAGATTTAAGTTTAATAATACTCGATTATTAATTCACCCTAATTCAAAATTTTAGTTATAATTGAAATTTACCATCATATAAATTGAGCTCATCCTGTATTTAGGCACTATATTTGCTCATTTTCCAGATTTTAGATCTGGGAGGACTCCGCCCCCCTCTGCCTCTGGTGGTGTCCGTATGAAAATAATTTGTTTTTCTGCCAATTATTCAATACTTTTATCCTTATCAAAACTTGATGTATACCACTGCAATAACACGCAGGTATACATTCAGGGGTAGGAGACTCCCTGGGAGACGACGACTTCGAAACCTTCCTCCTAGATACCCCAATAGAAGAACTTGAAGATGTCTTCGATGCAGTGGATCAACAAGAGGTATAGGTTTTGTTATGAATCCTCTTAAATGCAAAATCTCTGAATATCAACTCCTCTGATCACTCCTCTGAATCGCGTGAGCCTTTCCACCTGGCTTTCACCCCTCCCAATCCACACATAAACCCCTCTAACCTCTCCCACCTTCGCAGACCCTCCTAGCCACCCCCAACCTCACAGACCCTCCTAACCCCTCCCGCCCCTCACAGACCCTCTTAAGCCCTCCAACCCCTCACAGACCCTCCTAACCCCTCCCACCCTCTCAGACCCTCTTAACCCCTCCCACCCTCTAGACCCTTTCAACCCCTCCCACCCCTCACAGACCCTCTTAACCCCTCCCACCCCTCACAGACCCTCCTAACCCCTCCCACCCCTCACAGACCCTCCTAACCCCTACCACCCTCCAGACCCTCTTAATACCCATCCCCCATCCCATCCCCCAGACCTCCTAACCCCTCCCACCCCTCAGGCGCTGATCGTTGACACCGACATCACCCCATTCTCCACCTCCACCCCCCACTCCAGATCCTCTTCTCTACAGAGGTCTCACTACCACTCGTGGGGCGGAGGCGAGAGCAGCCGGGAGGACCCCACTCGACTAGCTCCACCCCTCGACTTCAACAGAGAAAACGGTAGGGATATATATTCAATGGTCTCTTACATAAGTTCTGAATAAAGATGTGCCAAAATTTGGACACATTTTGTAGTGTCCGCCTCACACATTTTGTCCCCATTTCTTATATCCGTCGAACCATTTCTGAAATCGTTGTATCTTCCAATCTAGTAGCAAACTGTGACGTTCAGGAATCCTGACTCCGCGCTCGTACGAGAGACTGAGGTGCATCTCGGAGGGCAGCAACGAGGATTTCCAGGAGGAATTCACCCACGGTTAGTTCGCAAGGAATTCCTGTGATAAGTGACATAGAATTCCCTTAATTAATTCTCTAGGAATTCCTGTGATTCCAGGAGCGTGTCGAACTCCTACATGCGGCCGTTCGCGACTTTTCCTGCAAGGCGGGTATTGCGCGGCTCACCGCCTGTCTTTAACAGCAAGTGAGCTGCGCACGATAACGCGTACAGGAAAAAAAAACACGCTACCGTTCGTTACAAAGAATTCTCTCGTAATTAGTTAACACAAAATCCGGTGATTCTAAAGAGAATTCCCATAATCAGTCTCATAGTTATTACTGTCAACATTCTTCCATCATTGACTTTCAATTTGGTAATTTGTCAATTACCTTTCAAGTATCTGGATATGATGAAAGTCATGCAATTTGCCGGTGCTATTTTGTCATTTTTCACCGGAATATAAACAATGTGCTTCAAGTCAATATATCACCATCGTATCGCGACATTGTATCTTGACACCAAAATTGACAAAACCAATTACCGCAATAGGCATTTCCTTGGTAATGTTTCATACGAGAAATCAATAAAACTTGACAAATGAAAATACTGGGGATATATCTTTCATTTGTGGATCGATTTAAAATTGCACATTTCAAATCAACTCATGCGTCGAATTCAATTTGTAACCCATTTGTCACCCACTTTTTATGAAATAAATGCAGCTTTACAATTCCAATGATCTCAAATCTCAGATCTCAATCATGTGCATTTCGCACGGGATATTTGGCACTTGTCCAAAGGTGCAATTCCACCAATGGTAGGGCTCGTTGGTATGTCACGTGACCAAGAGAGAAGACCTGCAATGTTCGCGCTCTCATTGACACACATTATCATGTTGCATACCCCTTCAAGAATGCCTCTCAGTTGACTATCACACCTGCATTCCTATTACTATAATGGCCTGTTTTCATGCCTAGTCACGCTTAACTCATTATAACTCTGTCCTGTCAATGTCGACTCTTGGCAATTCAACCTGGCAAATGAATTATTATATGCGATCATTAGAGCTGCACCACATACCGAAGAGCAACTGTCATGACCACCAATCATAATATGCATATGAAGTATTGTAAAATAGACAGCAGTAACCGGTTCCGACTTTCAAAAATCTCGGCCACTCTCGAACATTGAACGCTGCTACGGCAGGTTATGTCATAATCATTGATTCAAAGCGCTAAACTTCGGACTTCACATCGTCTATTTTCTGCACGAACCAAGGTCTAAAGTTGGTGAAGTTCACCGGACTTTGTTTAAAAGTCAGAGCGCGATGACAATCCTGATCACTGATAAGAGTTGGCGTTTTGCCAAAGTCATTTGTTTGCACATACATTACGAATCATGGAAATTGGGCGAATGGCCCGATTTGATTCAAATTTTGACACACACGAAGAACGGGTTTTGGTGCATTTCCAGGGTTTTGGGAAATTCCCTGGTAACGTTTCATTGTGCAGTGCTTTCAATTTTGGAGGACAACCAACTGTCATTCGATGATCTTACAGCGGCATTTGCATTCTTGCACAGGAATACAATTGGTCGGAAATTCCATGATATAAACCGAGAAAAATTCAAATTATTTTTAGCCACTCCGCTCCACCGTTGATAAGTTGATACCAGACCATCTGCCACCACATTCCATAGTGACTCTGTCATACAACGCATTCCAGAAGACCATAATAGCTATGTTTAGCAATTCGGAGGGCTTAGATCATCCTACACAGTATCACCGTACATCACCACTGCAAAATCAATACCTAATATAGAAATATAGACATCATGCCGGACGCCCGCCTAAGAGGAATCTTTCAAATTCCAATGGATGTGTGGATAGTGGATACGCAATACCATAACACTGTTTCGATTATCTATTTTCAAATAAAGGCTTCCTTCTAGCCCAACTCCCACCCCAGGCATCCTAAGCCACCCTGAGATACAAGCCGACGTTATCGCCATCCGACTCGGCATCATCGCCAACCAGCTCAACAGTCACTACTACCGATCCTCCTCGGCCCCCTCCTCCCTGACCTCGTTACGAGGCCTCACTCGGCCCGCTCGACCCCCCAACAACCACTCCTCGGCCCCCAGTTGTGGGAGGGAGGAGAGGAGTGAGGAGGAGAGCAGGACACTGGATGAGATAGCAGCCAGACTCACTGCCTTCGGCAACCTCATGGACACCTACTACTTCAGAAAACCATCCTTCCTCCAGGTGAACAGAGAGCAGAAAATATGTAAATATGTAAATATGCAGCGATTTATATTATTTTACATATATTTTACACTATCATCGATCTGGCGGTGCTTACAGACGATCAATAAACTCAAATTAGTGGCTTATCAATTTATGATTTTTTACTTCTTATCTCATAATTTACACTTCTTATCAGTACATCTGACTTTAATACCCCACTGTACTTCAGACGCACCAGAACCTCCTGCTGGGCTGTGTGACTGCAGCGGCAGTTGCTTACTACTTCTACAAGCGATGGTGAGCAGCTTTCCCCCGTGACGTCACCATGGTGATCATACGTCACTATGGTGATACGTCATCATGTCACCAAGGTGATAGAACATGTGACTTGCATCATCCTAGAGACAATGACTAACAATATGACCTTATATATACACCATGTGAACTGATGAAGATATGAGAGAGATGTACGCTGAAGATAAGGTTGTTTCTAATATTTTATATATAACCTATTATCATATGATATATATGTTGTACCCTACTTTTAATATTACCCTGATTTCACATCCTAAAACCCAGGATTAAATTATTTCACACACATTTCGAAGGGGAGAGTATTTTGTCACCCTGGTGTCTCGGATCTTTCGTGCGCGGCGCATTACGGCGGCGGGCTTTGTACTTTTTGTGGCACACGCGTGTGCTTGATGATATGTTTTTGAATGCTTCCACGCGCATTTGCGCGCAGCGAAAAGCACAACGCGCGCCATGATACGCCGCGCACGAAAGAGTCGGGACACCACGGTCAGATATTTGACCGAACACCACTACAGCTTTTTTGGATTTAAATTTCTCCTATAAAAGTGGATTTTTCACAGCAAGAATCTGGATTCTTGGATGGTGACTGAAACGAGTTTTTAGTCAACTAATATGAGACAATAATATTCCCGTTGTGCTGCCAACAAACAGCAGCAGCACACAGCAGAAACAGAAGGGTTCAGTTTATTCAGCAGCAAAAGAAGAAGAAAGGGACAGATGTGTGGTTGTTTTTGGACTGCCAGAAGAAGATGGAGATGAATATGTTGTCAATAACGTTGGTACTCTGCTCAATGAAGCTGTTTCACCACGGAGTATCGATAGGAAGAGTTATTCGTGCCACAGGATAGGAAAGAGGAGATCAGACGTCGCCAGGCCAGTGCGAGTCTGTTTCAGTGACCGGGTGTCTGCCAACACAATCCTGTGCAGTAAAGGTAATCTGAAGACATCGGAGAGGTTTAAGAAAGTTTTCATCAGTCCGGACAGAACACCAGCTGAGCGCGAGGAGAGGAGGAAGCTGGTTTTGGCATTGAAGGAAAAGATAAACACAGAGCCTCACATGTTTCACTATTTGAAAGATGGAAAAGTTTGCAGCAGGGAACATTCACCACGTCACAAGGCTCATGAACAGCTTGACGACTCTAAAAGTGACGTAAGCCTGGAGTACGTGCCTACATCACAGGACCTGTCCCTGTTAGTTGAGCTTCAGCAAACATTTGATAACTTTGAACGATCTATTGATCTACGTTTAAAGAAGTGTAGCTAGAGGTCAGAGGAAACTGTGACTATATTAGGTTTTATTATGATAAGACTGTAACTTCCTGATCCCCTCAGCCCAGTGCCCACACGGAGGATCGTGATAGCATTGAAAAAAAAGATGAATGGTGACGCCCAACGTTTGATTTTCTTAATAATTTCAATCTTGAGGACATAATTATTATATATCACGGATTTTCTCGAATATTTAACTAAGCAACTGCAGGCCTTAACAACTCCATGAGAAAGTTTAAACCAACAATAACATGCAAAAAAAAAAAAAAAAAAATATCTGGAAGTGTCATGATCTCGCACAACATGTCAACATGCCATGAACTGCTACCTGTGAGCTATATTGACGACACTCCGAGAGGAGTGGAGAATGTGAATATAATTATGAAATCTGTTGCTAATCGATCGCATGCTTCCAAGGATCTCATGGTTGCTTTTGTGATAATTGTTGCTGATAACACGCATATGCCGCCACTGTGTGTCGTCTTTATGAAGATGCGATTTAGCTTTCGTCTTATCACTCTCCATGAACTTCTCAAGGCGTTTGAGCCTTGAGGGTGATGCCATTTATGCTTTTATGTCTATAAAAAAATGTTAATAATTAGTTGACCGTTTCAAAAAAAAAAAAAAAAAAAAAAAAAAAAAAAAAAAAAAAGAATGAAATTCCGGTTTTGTAAGTCATTAATTAATGAAATATTCAAATAGTGGTGTTCGGTCCTATCCGATACTGCCCTCACTGCACAACAATCTCCCCCTCGATATATAATTTCCAGATAATTACTATTATTGTGATCTTTTTAAGTGATCGTGCTAAGTTTGATCAACAGTTGATCGTTGAATGATCTCCATCATGATGTTATTTAATATTTTACTGGGAATTTTACATTTTTGTAAATGTTTTAATCCAGAGTGCGGGGGAAGGATTTGAAATTGATGTTGACTATAATATAATATTATAACGAATACATATCTCCTATAACTTTGAGAGCTGTGCTTTCTGCTGATAACGCCCGAGCTGCGCGAGGTCGTTGTCTCTCAGCTCTCAAAGTGTGTGTATGCTAGCTGGAGTCTATGTCAGTTCGAGAAGCTGTTATATATCTTGTTTTCGTGATCTGAAGCAGGATTACCATCACGCTAATTATCTTATTAGAGACTTGTAATAGAGCTATTGTTATATGTGACGATATGATTTTTTGATGATAATTATTATTATGTTGAATTTTAGGTTTCCAAAATGTGAAAAAAATACAAATGGAAAAAATGCAAATTGTGAAAAATGCAGTCAATGTGAAAAATGTATATCGCAGTGCTCTCCCTGTCGGACGTCGGTTACTTAAAGACAATATTTTGAAAATTTGTGACTTACAAAACCTTATTTCTAGTTCTGGGTGTTTCTACAATATATTATGATTATAAGAAGATCGAGCGTTTTCAAATAGTTTGAAAATTTCCCCTGAATGTCTTCCGTTTTGCAGGGGTTGTATATTAGTTTGTATTTTGATGAAGGGTTTGATATATAAACATCTATGAATAAATATATAAATAATTTCCAAATGAGTGTGTTTGATAATAATACCTTGTATAGATTATAGATAGCTGGATACACAATAGATACTTAGATAGGTTCTTAGTGTGTGAAAAAAGGCAGTTACATAATTCTCATCGATAGCTGTCGATTAATAATTGTATTCGAACAATTCTAGGCGACGACAGTAGTTTTGACTTAATGACATAACGTTTGTCTATATTTTGAAAAGGAAATACCTGTATTATTGTTTTACCGCCTGATAAAACCTATTATATATTAATTGACGCATTACAATATATGTTTTAGCTTTGTGTTCAGTCAAACTCCGCTTTGATATATGTGAAATCTAGCTGAGCTAGAAGTTATGTACCATGGCGGCATATTTGTATTATCATGCTGAATACTAATCTATGTGCATTGTGTATCATGACGTGTATTGAATTTATATGTATTATGCCATTTGTAGAATATTATCATGCTGATTTTATACAAATATATGTATGAGAGACCGCTCACAATACAAGGTGATTAGCTGTTTTGACACTCAATTATCTACTTAGATATTCTCGTGCGGCCTGTTTTCCTTAAAATTCCCATGGATCTATGAATAACTGCTATTTGGTTTCAATTCTCAACGTTCTAATTTCGTGACTGACTGCTTTCGAAAAATAGGCGGTTCAATGTTATCAGGTATACACCCCCAGGATCGTTCCATTGACCAATCAGCGTGCCAGTTTAATATCAACTCGCTCGCTGATTGGCCAATGTCAGACGGATCATCCGTTATAATCGAATGCCTCCCAATCTCCTATTTTTCGAGAGCAAAATGTTTTGTCGTTGTCAAATGTCAAAGTACGTTCTGAATTTTGTTATAACTTCTCAATGAACATCAATTGCACAAAACCCAAACTTATTTTTTTTCTCGAAACCATTTTATTAACTTTTTCAAATCTAAAGATATGTTTCAAATGATATTTGGTTAATTGATTTATTTTTTTGATCTTCTTAAACACGTTGTTTGCTAGTATGATACTAGCGATTATAATGGAGTATTTGACGTTAGAAAATTGTTTTAACCCTTTCGCTATTTATGTTGGCATGTGATCAATTATAAAAGATATATTTGTGTTTGTTATGAAAACCGAGTAAAATAGAAATGATTATTTTCATTTACTTCTTATCTATTACAGCAAATTTTGTAGAAACTTTGGTGGCTTCATCAAATTCTGTAAAAGTGGGAAAATTCGAAAAAGTTAAATATTACTTCACAATCAGAAGCCCCAATCTGAAAGATTTCAGATGAAGATGTACTACCGGGTGGGCCAAAAAGAACGTTACAAAAGTAAAGCGCTGTAACTTTGGTTGTGTTTGGAGTTTCTTAATGAAACTCTGGGATGTCATAGGTATGTATGATACAATTTTGCACCAAAAATTTGAAATGTCTACCTCAAAAATGCCCGAGTTATCAACGAAAAACCGGTTTATTTGCCATATCTCAGCTTCTGAGACTCAAAAATGTTAGCTACTCCAGGATCATATTGCCCACATATTGCCCGTAATATCCTGAAAGTTTCATCGAGATTGCTCAAAAAACCTTGGAGATATGCGCCTTTTTGTATCGCAGAAAGTGTCCATAAAGCACAATTAAAGGGTACATTATGCAAGCTTGCATAGTTTTACATGTCCAAATATGGAGATAAGCACGGTGTTTGTTTACATTTCGTCTGCAGAGTGTATAAAAGCTTGCGTATACACGCTTTTTTGCGATACAAAAAGGCGCATATCTCCAAGGTTTTTTGAGCAATCTTGATGAAACTTTCAGGATATTACGGGCAATATGTGGGCAATATGATCCTGGAGTAGCTAACATTTTTGAGTCTCAGAAGCTGAGATATGACAAATAAACCGGTTTTTCGTTGATAACTCGGGCATTTTTTGAGATAGACATTTTGGTGCGATATTGTATCATACATACCTATGACATCCCAAAGTTTCATTAAGAAACTCCAAATACAACCAAAGTTACAGCGCTTTACTTTTGTAACGTTCTTTTTGGCCCACCCGGTATATCTCTAAAATTCTTATACCAGCACTTATAACATACTATCAATTGAAAGCCCAAACTTTGCTGTAGTTTAACGAGTTAGACTGCAATAGGTTATTCTTTGATTCTTTATACATTACTTAGTTATTATTTCTTTTCATAATCAACCACGTTGAGAATTGATTCAATATATTTTGTATTTCCTTTGAAAAATATATCAACTGATAAACTGTGACAGAAGGTTTGCATGCTCTAGCCCCTAATTATGATTTATTTGACACGAATTTAATGTATGAAATAATGTATTGACTTTATTTTGTACGGTTTGACTTTTCTCTGACGATTTGTGACAACAATTTGCAATATCTTTGTTTATGTGCAAGAGATACTGGTGGCAGTTTGTGACCAATTCACTGGTGTGAACTTGTGAAACATGACAATCTCGTCAACCATAAATATTTGTGCTCGTCTTACACATATTTGGTTGCATTTTCTAAAATGATTCCTGCTTATAGTGGATACCTTCGTAGCTCAGACAACCCTTATATAAATATTAAAAGTGGTGTACAATGTTTGATTAAATTATTATGCTTCGGGATTGTGAACTATGATAAGCCTCATACTTGTTACTGATTGCGGCAAAATGGCCAATTTTTGATAAACAATTTTATTTCGATATTAGCAATTTCAGACTATCATATTATGAGGTTTATTATATGAGTACAGAATTTTAAATTTTGTTTTTATTAATTTTGTTTTTCCCAAGTCATTTTTCATCGATTTAAAATTCTGTACATTTTTCTTATACTACTGTTAAGTATCGTTTGTTTATTTTAAAGACATCTTATTCGCTTATGTAAGCTGAGAATTGTGTGAAAATTGTGAAAATATTTTAAAAATGCGCTCTCTTGTTTGTATGCGTTCCTTATATACTGTTTTGTACTATAATGTATAACCTTGATAGATATCAAAAATGTACCTATTTGTGCTTCACATTTCGTTGCCCTATGTTTAGCTTACCTAATCTATATATGGGGTGAGTAATCTCAAGAAATAGGTTGTGATCTCTGTTTTGAATTTTTACATTTTATCATCGCTAATAAAAAAAACTTCAACCTATTTCTTGATTTTAGCCCCTCTTTCGTTTGGTTTTTTTCCATAAGTTATAGAAGCTGTTGTGGCAAGAGCATCGGCGCACCTGGAACAATTGCCTCCAAATTGACTTGCCTTGTTTATTTAATGGATCCTTGTTGGACTCTAATAATGTGAGGTTGGAGTGACGATTGTCGATTTACACATTTATAATTATTGTTTGGTTGAATAAAATGACATGAGTTTTCCTGTTTTCATGACGGGAGCATTAATTCACACTAGTTCTTCTAACTTATTAGGAATAAGCTAATAGACGGAAAAGTATTCATTACATCAGACAGTAAAATCGTCTATTCACTCATTTTTCTTGTCCGAACTACCAAATCTATTCTTATGCGTAAGACTCAGGGTACTAGGGTAGTTAATTTCTTTATCCAGTACAATCCTCCCGTAACGGGCGTATAAGCGCATGTTACTATCTGTTGCTTTTATAATCAGTCATAATTCTTTAGCCTCAAGTTTACTGCATCGACGCAACACTATTTCTCATGGCTCACTACGTTTAAAGTATCTTTACTTAAATCATCACCATTTTCTTATGGCAATTTTTATCTTTACCTTTAAGAATACTCTTCACGATGGGCACATTGTTGCAGTACTTCTTTCGGCAGGCTAATTTAATTATCTCTTTAACATTCTTCCACTAATGATTATGGGTGTACGGGTAGATTTGTAGGGAACTGGTATTTTATCTCGAATAGCTCTGTCATTCATAATACTTTGTTTATGATGGAGATATATGCAGGTGTAGCCTTTTTTCCCGACCAGTTTTGCCAATTCTCTTCAACTAGCATTGCCCAGTAATCTGTACCGTTACTCCTCATGATGGCGCAATATGGCGCAGGTGTAGCCTTTTGCCCTACTACTGGGCATTTTAGGGCATCTTCATAGCGCAATTGCAGTATTAAGAACATTATAGGGCATCGGGCATTATGGGCGCAGTGGGCGCAATATTTCATTGATTAACTATATTGGGCATTTATAGCATCCTCATGATGGGCGCAATGCAGCTTCTTGGGCATTTATATATATATGCAGGGGTTGCATGGGCGTGATATTCTAAACATCGGCAAACTTTACCTTCTTATCTTTTCAATGGCGCAGCATTTCTAGACATAGGGCATCAGAATTGGTAGTATTTTCCAATTTATTCAGGGCATCCTATGGGCGCAATGGAGTATTTCATTGATTAAAATTATTAATAACATCCTCGGATGCGGACAATGGTGCAGTATTTCGACAGGCCCCACCAGGGACATGGCCCCCACCTTGGGCGCAAATTGATTAACTTCTATCATGCCCATTTAATCCTGTGGACGCAATGGTTGCAGTTAGGGTTAGGACTAAGTTCGCACGAACGTTTTTCCCATCTTCATGATAATGATGCTCTGAGGCGTGATATTCTAAACATCGGCAAGTCTTCTTTTCAATCCGGGTGGGGTTTTTTCAATTAATTCAGAAGATTATTCCATAACAACACGACAGAAAACTATACTGGTAGTCTCCCCCATGGATGTGCCTGAGAACATGAATGACGAATGGGCACCCATAGTAGCTTGAGAAAATATGCTACGGTCGGTCTTGGAATGAAACAAAAACAACGAAGGACAGATTGATTCTCTTAGAACATCACAGAAGCATTGACCTCAGTTGACAATTGAAGCCTCGAAGAAGAGAAATCGCACTGATTGCTAAGACTACCAGTTTCAACAGTATGCAATACCAAAAAAAATTAAGTGGAAAAAACAGTGGAAAAAACAAACAAAAATCAAAACACAAATCAAAACACACAGCTTTGGTCATCTGCTACTGATTTGAGCTTTTGCATGCCGTTCTTCCTACTTTATAGATGCATCAGTACCTATATCTTCTAGAATTCTCATAATACCTAGTTTTCTCATAAGTCCACGGCCCATCTTGAAATAGATAGAAGTAGTGGAGGTTTATTTAGATTATGTCTTGGACTTATGGCTTTTTATAATTAGTGCACTGTCATTGAAAAACCTCCTCATTTATTAAATGTGGCCGTCCTTACTCTCAGCATGATCACCACTATCACTGAATAAATGCTTTTTTATGTTGGTTTTCTAGCATTGGTATATGTTAACAGCTTCCTCTTTGATCCAGGAACCCTTTCTCTTGTTCCAGCTTCATCGTAATCAGAGACTGTCTGCCAGCTCTAGAGAGTGTGGCGACTCTCCAGGTAAGTGGTACTCCTTTCCGCATTGGATAACTCTCTAAAATTCAAAACAATGGGCAAAAGACGCAGAAAAGGAAGGGAAAAGGATGCAATGGGTGAAATTTCTGCTGACTGGTGAAATACGTTTTAGATGTAAAGGGCGCTAAGACGCTAACTAGTTGTTTAAAAACATAACATAAACCAGCAAACTCACTTCAATAGATACCTAAGTTATAAAAAAGTTCAATTGAAATAAAGGGAAATAAATTGGAAACAAAAGGGGTACATAGATTGTCCGACGTCATCTGACCCCTCGCGGGATCAGACAACTTCTGGCAATACAAAGGAGAGTATTCCATAACTAAGCCCATTGCCAAATTATCCCCAATTTAAGAACGGATTTACTCGGCGAGTCTTGGCTAGCTCAACCAAAAAAAAAAAAAAAAAATCCATCAGCATTGGTGAACCCCCTTCCCATCTGCTGACATGAGTATTCACTCTTCCCAGGCTGCTGAGGTAATGTTCGACGCGGCTCCCGGAGTTGGTTAATGTACTATTACTCGACTTAATAATACTACCTTTTTCTGAACCATCGAGTGCGGATTTTTAACCACAGGCGGCAAATATTTTGTTGCAGAACCCCACAACCGATTATTGACACCTTGCCCCTTCTTATTAAGTTTGCAGTGGAGAAATCAATATCACTTCAAAGGAATGTGACAACGATATAAATTATCGCACTCGAATTTAATCAGGGAAAATTCGAACTTTGATACCCATGAGTATTTGTTGATATCTGAAATAATTTGGAATGGAGAATTTATCGCAACTGTGGTGGCGGTTGTCACTGCAATTATTTAATATTTACCTGTCACGCCGATATTGACATCAACTTTTAATTTTCACTATATGATTCTTCCCAGAGGATATGATTATAAAATTGTCACAGGATCAAAGTTCAAACGGTAAAAGTCAATCATTAGGAAGCAAACTCGAAGCAATTTAATCGGCAGCAAATCTTCCCTAATGCCCGTGGAACTTAAATGTGACAGGTGTTTAACGGTGCTCCATATAAACATCACAGCTCCAGTCAAATAATGCATTTAACTTTCGCAATATTGAAGCTTGAGAGCAGTGAAACCAATGCTATTTTAAATTTCAACGCGACAATACGCGTTCGTGCTGGTATTTACAGCACAACACTTCTGCCTTGACTGATTCGAGTTCTGTCTTTGACCAAATATGATTTGTTTGACAAAGTATGGTCGACGATTGATTAAGATTGTAGAGATGTAATGATATAGGTATTCTATCATTCTAGACCTCCAAGTTAGACCTCTTATTAACTATTAAATTGGTACTTTAACCAGACTTTGAATACATAACATTAGAACATTTTTCTGTGCATTCCCTCACCTGTAAAGCGGAATCAGCCACAAAGGAAGAGTAAGTGCTGGTGAGGTGTAGAATGGTCGGGTTGATGTCGGAGAGGTCCTCTATCCGCGCGTACATCGCCCCAATAGACTCCGCAACCGTGCGCAACTTCGTAGCGAACATGATGTCCTTTCCCACTTGCAGGATGACGATCTTCACTGAGTCATCCTCTGAGAGAGAGAGAGAGACAGATCTTATGTTGACATGGTCCGGCAAGCAGATCTAACTTCAAAGTCTTTTAATTAAGAAATTAAAATAATCTGACAGATCTCATTATGCAACCTTTCAAAATCTCAATCTAAGTTGTAATGCGTTATAGGTGGCATGCATAATAATAAAAATATGAAGGAAGTCAGCGATGATAAATAATTTTAAAGATTTTAATATCTTTCGTAGGAGACATTGAATTCGTTTAATTATTAATATTGTTTAATGTCGCATTTTCGATAAACAAATTTAACCGATAATGAAAATATAGTGTGTCCCGTTTAAGTTCGTAAATTTTAAATACACTCTGCATCTACTGCAATAGAGATAAAACCCTAAATGGTTCTGTAGATTGGAGTAAATAGATGAACATTTAGGCATATCTTGGCCTGATTTGGTTTTCAGAAGTTTGAGTCCATATTTCTTCACGTTGACTGGAAGTGTGAAAAGTACATGTTATTGAAACGTGCATTTGAGGTCATCACTTTGAAAGATGACCATAATTCAACTGCCCTCTTTTAATCAGCTAACTATTTTTTAAACGATTTAACCAGATCAGAGTCTAAACCAAGATAATATTATCTTTCATAGTTTTGATTTTAAGCAGCCCTTCGGGCCAAATTTTTTCCAGTGGTAACCAGAATAATGAAAAATCTGACACTTTTATTCTTTTGCTTAAGTTCATTTTACAGTGCCGCTGCAGTATATTATTGAACAGAATTCTTTTGCAAGCGCATTGCTATTTAACTGCAGCAGTACACGAGAATCTGTCTTGCACCGCACCGAGGTGTCAGAGTCTCGGGGAAATGCTTCCTCATTAAAGCGGTGAACGTGCCAACTTAATCTTGGAAGTCCACCTTTTCCGGTTTGAATACTTTTGATATATGCAAGGATGTATTTCATTTTCACATGTTGTCACTCGTTTGCCGCAGTAAATTAATCATTAAATTACATAATTTTGCTTGTCAGTACTTTCATTTTCAACCGAATCTACTACTACGGAAAGGGGACGGATCTGGAAGAGGCAGTCCCCAAGCGCAGAGTCTCCAAGCCAGTAACTCAGTGTGCTATAGATGAGTACTAGTCCCGTTCTTGGTCCAACTGAACCATCCCGCCCTTAATAAACTAACTTATTAGAATAACTCACTGTTGTATTTGCGGATGAGGGCCTGCACGTCGAGCTGCGTGTAGTCAGTGAAGAGGACCAGAGTGGAGTGGCACGTCTTACGACTCCTGGGGGAGGGAATTGGTATTCAGACATACCTCTATCAATTATATAAATCCAAAGTTCTCTTTGATCTTGACTACAGCTAATAATATCAAATCACACTTTGGAAAAGCTCTAATTTCATAATAATGCCTTAGTTTTATAAATTTAATGTCCTTTGGTCCTGAAATCAAAATTATGTAGTTTGATTTCAGGAGCTATGGTTTGTTTTATGCGTAGCAATATTTCATCGCTATCTGATAAACTCTTTTTTATCTTTGTAAGTCTTAATAACTGCTTATTTTATTAGTATGAGATTAAGTAGTTGGCTAGTCTTAACTTTAAAGAGGTAATGAAACGTCGTATGCTGTAGCTTCGATTGCTTGATAGATTTATGGCTTCAAAGGTGACGAGTTTAA
Organism: Beroe forskalii; assembly: GCA_011033025.1. Taxonomy (NCBI): domain Eukaryota; kingdom Metazoa; phylum Ctenophora; class Nuda; order Beroida; family Beroidae; genus Beroe; species Beroe forskalii. Next base: position 168,483 of record WFMF01000065.1, on the reverse strand, counting down.
CATTCTTTTTCTTCAAGCATTGACAAATTTTTCAATTTATTTCGAATTTAAGGGGTTCATTTCCAAACTTAAGTGTAGGAGTTAGGAGGCCACCGACTTCAAGGGTAATATACACCTATTCAGCAGTTGCAATAACTATGACCACTGTCTCATTTCAAAAAGCTTGGCGGAACTCGGCTAAATGAGCACTAAAAGATAAGGATGGGTACCATGAAGGAGCTGTCAAATATTGTTACGTCAGGGATCTCTGGTGATTTTAAGACCCCTCCCCTCCGTCAATTTAGCATATATATGACCCAGACCCCTCATTTTGGCTGAGGTCAGTACTGACCAGCACCATGCTCCAAAGTATCTTTATTCAATTGGTCTTATGGTTTCATTAGGCAGTCGTAAAAATAATAATTCAAAATTTAGTTATAATAAGAGAATACCTTAGTACACCTAAGAACGGCATCACGTAATTGGCGCGCACTTTAAGATCGGCGCACTTTATTAGTGCGGTTTTTATGACTTGAGATCGAAAACGATAATCGATATGGAATTGAGAACCGAAATATGTATAAAAACGAATTCGAAAAACGCAAAATTCACGAAATTGTTCACTTAATTTCATGTGCACTTAATTACTGTACACTTAATTAGTGCGGTTTTTCCCAAACCGCACTAATTAAGTGACGCCGTTCTTAAGTGTACTAAGGTAGGACGTATCTGCGGTTTTAAAGCGACGTTGCAACTTAATGAAATACACATGAGGCTGGAAACTTCTCAGAATTTCTGCTGACGTCAGCAAAGCCCTAACCCCTTCCTCTCCTGTCACCGTTTGACACCCCTCCCACTCCAGACTGTTGGTGTAATATGTGACGGCTCCTTGAGGCTTTGACAAAGGTGCTCCCAACTTCGTGATCATTCAAAGACATCACTCCATAGAGTATTGGCAAAGTCCTTCTTATTGCTCTATTATGACAAAGATAAGCTCGACTTTTGTTTAGATCGATAACCATAAAGCTCACGATTCCTGTTAACTTGCTAAGAGTAGATATGGTTAAAAGTTCTCAAGAATTCAGCACTAATCAATCACAAGTTCACTAAACCGTCAATCCAATGCACACTACAGTAACGCTGGATAACACTGTTGAAGAAACAAAAGAACTTAGAATTAAGCTGCCTGTCAATGAATCTCCGATCAATGGGGCCCTCCGCCCTCGACCCCACGACACAAATCCTGATATAACACAATGTGAAAGATGACACTGAGATATTCTGTGACACATATTGTAATGCTTTCCTTTGTCTTGAATGAAGACAAGGTGTAATTCTTGAACGAGTTACTGATCATTGATAGATAGTTAACCCCACACCTGTTTGTGGTACTGACTCAACAAATGAAAGTACAAATAGAGCCAGATTCCTCAACAATCCTCACATCAACAAATCGCCAATATGATTCTATTGGTTGTAAGCCTTATTTCCCTGGCCAATGCTGAGGACCCACTACGAGCTGTACTCAGGTCCCCCCAAGCGTCCCTCAAACTCTACTCCCAGTTCAAGGAGAAGAACCACCTGAAGTTCGGAGTGGCAGAGAACAGTCAAAGATTCCGGGAGTTCCTGGCATCAGCTCGTCATGTGGCTGACTACAACGAGGATAAACAAGACACAGGGCACTACGGGGTAAACAAGTTTTCTGTGATGAGTGAGGGAGAGAAGAGGGTGTATCACGGACTGAACGTGACCATGCTTCAAGAAGATGAAGAGGCAATGGAGGGTTTAGCAGAGGACACTCCCATCCTAGGAGTTGTTGGGAGTTACCCTGACAAAGTGCTCTGGACTAACTCCGACTCTGTGACTGAAGTGCAGGACCAAGGCGGCTGTGGGAGTTGCTGGACCTTTGCCACAGTGGGGGCCGTGGAGACACGGTACAAGCTGGCGTCCGGGGTCCTGCGACGCTTCTCCGAGCAGGAGTACTTGGAATGTGCCTACGAGTTCAGTGACGGGTATGACGGGTGTGATGGGGGAACGCTCGCCCGTCCCTTCATCTGGTCCAGACGAAACGGAGGACGGCTTGCTGCAGCCAAGGACAGGGAGTACGAGAAGAAGGACAAGTCTTGTCGAGCCAGTTCAACACCTGACGGGATGGTAGCTGCTAAGATATCAGGCTATAATGCTGTGGGTTGGGGAGAAAACAAACATATCGCAGCTCTGCAACATGGACCAGTATCCTGTGCCGTTGTAGCCACGGACAAGTTCCACCAATACGAGGATAGCATCATGAAGGACACGAGCTGTGAAGACGACGAGGGGGTGAACCACGGTGTAGCCATGGTCGGCTACACCACCGACTACCTCCTCATCAAGAACTCCTGGGGCAAGGATTGGGGGGAGGAGGGCTTCGCTAAGCTGGCGAGGCACCACGCCAACTGCAAGCTCTTCACTCAATCAGTCTACCCTACCCTCAGATCTACAGATGAAAAGGACTCTGGGCCAGACCCAGCGACGGATTACAGACCCGAGGAGGTTGTTATATGCATGGACCTCAATAACCAATTCTGCGAGAGCCTTGATGCTCTAGGATGCTGTTCTGAATGTGACACATATGATGGTACTGAACTTGATGCAGTTAGGCAGGTGACGATCACCTTGTTATGCCGCAAGACGTGTGGCCTGTGTGGCAGCAAAGGGGAGTGTCCCGGGGGAACTGTGAAGTGTGGGGATGGGGTGTGCAGACACGAGCACATGTGCCCTTATTAGGGATGGGGTGTGCAGACACCAGCACATGTGCCCTTATTAGGGGTGGGGTGTGCAGACACGAGCACATGTGCCCTTATTAGGGGTGGGGTGTGAAGACACGAGCACATGTGCCCTTATTAGGGATAGAGTGTGCAGACACCAGCACATGTGTCCATACTAAGTTGGGGTGTGCAGACACGAGCACATGTGCCCTTATTAAGGATGGGGTGTGCAGACACGAGCACATATGCCCTTATTAGGGATGGGGTGTGAAGACACGAGCACATATGCCCTTATTAGGGATGGGGTGTGCAGACACCAGCACATGTGTCCATAATAAGTTGGGGAACGGACTTTTCACCTCAAGACGTTTCATCTCTAGGCAGAGCTTAGGGTCTAGGACTGGGAAATGAAGTGCTTAGAGGTGATATTATGTCGCGATGTGAAAAGTAGGGCTGATCTGCTGATGAACAGTGCCAGACCACGGAAGCTAAAATCACGAGGACTTATTTCTTTCAGGTGCATTTTGTTGGAAAACTGGTTAACTAATAATAAACACATATTTTTAATTTTGCGCATTACAATGCTCTGTTTTAATTTGTAGTCGGTTTTAAGCACTCTTTACATCAACGAATGGCCCGGTTGCCAGTTATCGAATTATACAATTGCGAAATATTTTGGCAATCCTTACATTCTGAAAGATATGAGGTGTGTCACAATCCATAAAACACCTTACTGTGAGTTGTTGAGTATCTCGAAGCCGGTCCTCAGCGCCTCGGTGAGGTTTCCATGCCGCGTGGGACTTATCCGTCTGATCTGAGCGGTCAGTATCTTCTTTATACGACTTCGAGCACGAACCAACCGCTTACCACAACCTAACGGACATGAATGGTTATCATAAAATCACGTCCATAACCTTTAACCGCCATCGTATTTCTTGACACAAAATAAATACTTCCTTATTAAAGTATCATAACATGTTATGGAAGTTACTGTTTCTGTGATTTGAATGACATGTTATCTCGATTTTGAGAGACATCGTGATATCAATTCATCTTCTCAGAAATAGATTCGTTAGAACCTTTCCCAGAAGGTGTCCCGTCACCAATTCTGATAACTTATTCCATTAACTTATATCAGGTATCTATTTAGCATTAATCTGTATCATTTTCGCTTAAATGATCTAAATTCTAAACCCGTGCAGCTCACGTTTTGCTCCTACCTAGTGGTTCGACAACGTCGTTGAAGGTGAGCACGGATATGTAGTCCTCATCTGAGATCATGGTTTTGATGATGGTAATTGCCATCTCCCTCATCAACTTGACTGGTTCCCCCACCAGGGTACCACTCTTGTCAAGGAGAAACACCACTTTGTTCGACTCCATCGCCCCCACCGCGTACCTTGTCAGGGGAGGGGTTTTGACTACTCTGTTGAATATCATTAATACTTTAATTATTCAGCTTTTGCCCAATCGTTTCGAATGAACCCTTGCCTACTAGAGGGGCAATCCCGAGTTACAATCGTTTAAATTGATAACTTAATAATTAGCAAATTATTCAGTGTTCACACCACGATTTATGAAATGTTATACAACACTTCTTTCATAGCAAAATAATACCTTCGTGATCACAATTATCAATGGTTCCTTAGGTTTTGATCTTATTGATAGCAAGTAATATGCTATGGTGAGCGGATTATGCGTTAGGATTGTAAGAACATTTCTTTTTTCCTTGTATCAAAGTTATATTTCACACTTTGATACTCACCATATCCTGAAGCGGTGGTCGTATGTAACCCACTTGCCCACCCTGGGTGTGTAGTAGGAGGGGTAAACCCGCATCACCCCCAAAGGGGAGCCTATGTACTGCAGTAGGGTAGCTGATCCTGTCTGCAAGATTTGTAGTACTTTAGTTTTATTGCTTTATCTGTGTGACTGTGTGACTTGAACAAAATAGCTCTCATGTGTAGCTCAACAAAATAACTTGAAGTCAAACAGCAGTCTTTAGAAGGCAGATCAGACTCATGGCCAAAAAATTTACTTGCTATGAAATTTACAATTTAACACGCCATTCACATGCAGCAGTTCACAGTTTTTGGAAACTTGCCCACATACCAAATTAGGTGACCAGTTAGCCTTGAAGACAGGGTCCATATTAGCCGTCCATAAGATGGTTTCCCGGACATCACTCCAGTTGTAGTACACGTCCACTGGCAGCACCAGACTAGAGTTCGTTATGGACACCTCTCTCTTGAAGTTCTCCGTCTGGTAGTACGATATCGTCTTGTTTTTGTGCGTCCTGAACAAATCCCGCTTTATGGTGAGCTGCCAATGATAAATCACAGCATGAAATTATTTTTGTAAGATCAATATCAAGTTATCGGTTACCCATTATCTGTTGTGTCGCGATATACAACTTGATAAACCTGTTTTTGAAGCGCTCGAGGAAGTCGAAGTCGTAAGAATCACCCGTGTAACTGTAGAAACTCTGCAGTGCGCTCTCCCTGATCTCACCGAGAGCCGTTGCAGAGTTGAGGAACTGGATCGTCACGTTAGCCTTTATCTTCTCCAGAATCTCCCGACCTGGCATAAATCACAGTGAGGAGAGTGATTGATTCACATTACAATAATACTCCCTTGTTCCGATATAAAATGAAACGACAACAATCCGACGAGCATTGTACAAAATTATACTACCTCCGAACACTTCGTCTCGGTGGCATTTGCACAGCTCTCAAAGTGAGGAGATATCAATTCGTTATATCATATAGTGTTTGTAGTCCTGTTTGCTTTACACCTACCTACTTTTAGAGGAGCGATCCACCAACCTGTGTAGTACTTGTAGTCCTGTTTCCTGTACTTGTCCGTTATCCACTCTTTGTTGAACCACGTGCTCATCTCGCGCTTGAGAGCCGTGCTGATGTCCCCCGCTATTCTGTTGGCTTTAGCTGCAGCAGCCGAGGTGGAGGGGTTGGGGGTGGGAGTCCCTATCACCAGCATGTAGTTACACAGCAGGAGGAGGAATAGCGCGTGGCCAGGAATCAGCACTTCTATGTGACTGCTCATCTCACAGCAGGTGCTTCATGACGCTCTCCATGACTTTAGGGTGGACTTTTGGTGCTGTAAATGTCTGGTACACAATCTCATATCTCAGCGTCCTCCTAAGAAGTAACCCAAAGTAAGAATGAGATCTTAGAAAGCTGAACTTATCGGTAAATTGAGCGATCCGTCGAGGCCAGTATCGCGCCAGTATTGCGCTAGTATCTTAGTATACTAGCGTAATACTGGCGCGATACTAGCCTAGACGGATCGCTCAATTTACTAACTTATCAGTAAAAGGTATTAATGCGGCTAGGAACTTTCATTATACTTATGAACAGAGCAGAATGTGGTCATACATATACATATCTAACACTTTCACCCACCATGTTCCTTCATTCCTACATGCATTTAGATTAATAATTAAATGGATGCTCGATTACTATAAAGGGAGTATGGGTCTTCGGAATCTTTGATGAAGACAAGCTGGCTGATGGGACCCAGAGAGGGATGATAAATTGACCGGATACTCTCCACAATTAGTAACTGCATAAGGGTACCCGAGCTTGACAAAGGTAAATCTTAATGTTTTTTTTCTGGGCATGGGAAAGCTGGCACACCCCTCACGTTCTGTTTACAGCCATTGTAAAAAAGATTGATCATCTATAATAGTATAATGCTACTACAATAAAAATCTAATCAAAAATAAAAATTTCTACTTTCTAGACCTATGTGGGTGTCGGACACTATGTGGGTGTCGACTTATATTGACAAAGTCTCAATATGATGAGAAACTTCTGTCATTTCAAGCATAACGCAAGGAGCAAAAATACAAAAATTCATTTTTTGCGGCTTCACTGAAGAACTGTAGCACATTAAAGTCTTGTGTGACTTTTGTCTGAATGGTACGAACAACACAAGTCACAACGCTACGTAGATCCTTTCAAAGGGTTACGTTTTTTCTTCATTCATAATTCACCTTAATTAATAACGTAATTACTCAAGATTCTTTAAACTTTAATCTTTTAAAATAACATGGAGTTAATATAATGCAATAGATTTAAAAAAGTTAAAACGTGGAATTTCAAGCCCAACTTGAACCACTGCCCTCACCGAATAATGACCTTCACCGAACTACAACCTATAACTATTTCAAATTTATCACCTTCACTGAATATTTTTTAATTGTCCTAACTGACTATTTCCGAACTATTTCTCTTGGTGACCATTTTCGAACTATAACCCTCATTGACTATATCTGACCGGCTAGCAAGGGCGTTTATGATTTTAAAAGTAGCGAATATCATTTCAGTAGACATAGACTAATGATCAAATGTCTCATTTCAAAAATATGTAACCAAAAACAATCATGATATACCGGTTCGATGGGGCCATTTCAACGGGTTGAATGATGGCGAATGCCATGAATACCTATATGATGTTTTTTGTCTGACATTATAATGTTACGAAACTATTTAGTCGAACAATATGAGGAGGGCATTTTATTTGGTTTCAAGCAAGCGCCCATTTTATATTTTTAAGCGCCATTGACCAAATAATGTCCGATAAGGTAGTTGTACGATAAAGATCAATATGTTACGGGTGCCTAAGAGCTATTATCAATGTCGATATTCGATAATACTGTCCGATGCAGAGTTGAAACACAATCAAAATTTCCGGGCGATGCCAGTTGAGAGCAGTGATCTCCTGTAAGCCAAATACTAGACAATAGGTATGTCAATCGGTCCAAATTATCTGCCTTAAAATTTAACCGCCCCCTGGAACAAAATTGCAGAAAAGCATTTGCTCATTTGGGCAGATCTCGGCAAGAGTAAGCACAGGCAGTGAATGGCATTATCAAGTCTCTCAAATCAATGAACAATTTATTAATAGATCTATGATTTATCTCACTGGTAACAAAAGACTCTAGGCATCTTAACTCAATTAGGCATGCAAACAGTTATTAGTCAAGCAATTAGTCATGGTTATTGGTTATAGTTATTATAATAGTCCTTGCATTAATAGTTATGATGATAGTTATCGATTGTTTTCCTCATATGAAGTTTAGTTGTGTGATTATTTTCTGCCCTTGAGAGGAAAGTGTATGCCTGTGTGTTACAAAAACATGTCATGGCAGCTAATTGGCAGTCATTGCAAGAGTGGCGCGTCTATTTATATGACAAAGAACCATCAATTTTTCGCGTCAGGAAATAGAAAATATTCGTTGGGTTTCGTGGGTCTACTACAGCAGAATATTGATAACAGCTCGTTTAACAGCGCAATACACTACCTATTTGCTTAAGGTTGCAAGGTGCAGGGCCCCAATGATATCCAGGCTATGGGGAGCCTCCGATCATTGATTTACTCTTACATTTTAGCATAATTACAGTATTAACTGAGGGGTAGACTTACATTTCAATTATTATTACAATAGCAAGCAGATTCAGATGTACCTCGGCCATCCATCACATATCAATAATAATGGTGCAAGTATCGATTATTGTACCACCGGTGGAACGTTATTAAGCCCAGCTGGCGATTAAACGATCTGCACGGACCTCACAGCAATATACCAGCAAATGACAAGAGATCACCATCTTACGTAAGAGCACTATATTTTCAGTAAGAGTCAGCACCAGTGAAAATGCTGACGGAATTGGAGTACAATGCTGACTGCTGCAGCAGCAGCTGATGCATTGTTCTACGGGACACAGTCGCAGTAATAAAGTTACAAACTACAGCTAATTCCAGCCATTGTACGATTCACATATTATTGGTCGCCGAAACCCTCACCACCTCACCTGCATTATATATATGTACGTTACAAAGGATGGCAATTACGAATATAACGATCGTACGCTCATGGTATCAGGAAATGTACGTATTGCAGGTACGTATTGTGTACGTACAATGCGCGGTATGGATTGGTGGGAGCAACACAATAGGCTAGCACGTATATATTCACCTATAAGAAATGAAGAACACTCCCTGTCATTCTGCCCTTCAAACTTCATTTTCATTACTGCAGCAGCAGCTTTTACCTGGCCCTGGTGAGATTTCCCGGGCACCATCTGCACGCGGTCTATATGATTCGTGATATATTGGTACCCCTTGAAAGGAAGCAATCTATAATTACAAGGCCATTGTAAGATTGTAGTTGGAGATTACGAAGCTACGTAGGTGAGAGAGAGAGAGTTACAGCTGGGGTGTGATTTGATGCAATCAAGGAGGTGGTATACCTTCCCCAACTCATGTTTTAATTAGCAATATATGAATGGGAAGAGGGAGGAGGTATTGTGAGATCATGTACACGCGTATTTTACGCGGGAATTGGAGGGGCTTTGTTCACTCCCACTCCCGGTAAAGTGTGTATGAAGTGTATGTGAAGTGTGTATGAAGTGTGTTATTGGGGAGTATTGGGAGTTTGAGGGAAGCAAGATCTGTTCTAGCATTTCAAGAGAGCTTCTTCAGTAGTGGACACTTAGAAACTGTGGTGCTGTAAATCAGTTATAGCATCTTATTTCTTAACATCTTATTTCTTTTCAATCGCTTTAACCTCAACCACATTTAAAAACTTTTTGAACACAAGGAAATAATTTATTCAAAAACAAGTTTGGAGCCCTCGTGTTAAAATTCTCACCAGAATAACTGTATGACTAACTGTGAAATGACGATGACATAGAAATACAGTTAGGTTCAATGAGAATAATCTGAGTCTCCTAAGCCAGACTGAAAGGAGATTAACGACAAATGGGAATTTGGACAAATCTTAGGAGGGCTAAATCATGGTCCCTCGCTACATATTGGTTAAAATTCACTGATTCGACAAATAGACCGACAAAATATTCCGATCATCAAACTAAGAGTGAGACTAAACTATTAAAACACCATCGTTTTCGCTAAAAACACCGGCAATTCCTGGAAGAATGTGAATGATAGCAGATCCGAGCAAATAACGAAAGCTCGTATTTAAAATGCCACACATATTCACAAATCACAGTCCGAGTTATATTGATTCCTGCTAATGATACGTTTTAGCGACTGTCAACTATAAGTGGCTGATACAAAGGCAGAAATTAGAGGGAAGTGAAATAAAACATGTCACGGGAGTCTCCGGGCGCCATGAACTCTGAACAGCACTTGTGCGATACTGATCTGTCTCTACGCAGCTTGCTCGGCATTAATAACCTCTCAGAATGAGACAGATCTATTGAGGTCGCGTGGGAAAAGTAGGCGCTTCAGCGTTATCAATTGAACACGCAAAGTCGTGATATCTACATCAACCAGTTAGCAACTGGATCCAGAGTACGACATACATGTGCAACACGGGTGTGTATGCACAGATTTGCCACCGGAAAGGAAACCAGTACCTTGAACGAATAGTAAAAAGCTGGCACTTTTTGCATATATTCTGACGAATGGTATAAGATTATTTGTACAAGTTACATATGGGCATATGGCATATTATTAAACAGTTAGACAAAGCATTGTTAGCCATCATATTATTTAATTACCGATCATAATCACCTGCAGCTTCACAGGACCAATTCGGATATCAAGGCGAGTAGAAGGCAGATGTTTCATTTAAAACAAGGCAGGTTCAAAATGACAGTTTTCCTCGAAAGTTCTGTCGAACTTCGCGAATAGAAACTCACCATATAAGGTTGGATAATATTGTCGATACTTAAAGCAGGAACTACCCGAAACCCACCCGAAGCCACCAGTTTTAGCCTCGAACCCCCCAAACCCACCCAAACCCATCCCAAACCCATCCGAACCCACCCGGACCCATGGTTATGATTAGAGTTATGGTTAGGGTTATGGTTAGGGTTTAAGGGTTATGGTTAGGGTTAGTGTCATGGTAAGGGTTAGGGTAAGAGTTATGGATAGGGTTATGGTTAGGGTTATGGTTAGGGTGTTGGAAGGGTTATGGTTAGGGTTATGGTTAGGGTTATGGTTAGGGTTATGGTAAGGGTTATGGTTTGGGTTATGGTTAGGGTTATGGTTAGGGTGTTGGAAGGGTTATGGTTAGGGTTATGGTTAGTGTCATGGTAAGGGTTAGGGTAAGAGTTATGGATAGGGTTATGGTTAGGGTTATGGTTAGGGTTATGGTTAGGGTTATGGTAAGGGTTATGGTTTGGGTTATGGTTAGGGTTATGGTTAGGGTTATGGTTAGGGTTATGGTTAGGGTTATGGTTAGGGTTAGGGTTAGGGTTAGGGTTAGGGTTAGGGTTAGGGTTATGGTTATGGTGATGGTTAGGGTTATGGTTAGGGTTATGGTTAGGGTATGGTTAGGGTTATGGTTAGGGTTATGGTTAGGGTTATGGTTATGGTTAGGGTTATGGTTAGGGTTATGGTTAGGGTTATGGTTATGGCTAAGGTTAGAGGTATGGTTTCGGGTGGTTTCAGATGGGTTCGGTGGGTTAGGTGGTTTCGGTTTGGTGTGGGTGCGTTCCGGTGGTTTCTTGGCTAAAACCGGTGGGTTCGGGGTAGGTTAGGGTGGGTTTGATGGTTTCAGGTGGGTTCGGGTTGTTCTTGGTTTTAATATCAGCGTGGATAATATCTGTGATTGAGAAATTCCCAATTAATCACGTTTTCTCAAAGCATACATACGAATTTATTATCGTCGTTGTCGAAATCTTATCCTACGATGGGAGGAATGTTTGAGTAGCCATTTGTGAAAAACGTAAAATTGTTCTCACTGCGTCATGTTGAAAACTAGCTCTTATAAGAGAAAAACACTGAAAATCGCAGCAGTTATTTCAAAACTTGTACACTAAATCGTGTCAAGTTAAATGGCGTCAACGGTGCCATTAAAACGATCAAATCGCTGCAGAAAGTACTTAATTAAGCTTGGGAAATTTAAGATGATCCCAATGTATGAAAGACTTAACGAAATAGAAACGAAGTTTGGCAGAAATGAGCCTCTGGCGAAAATTAACAATCAGTACCAAAGCATTTATGCCCAGAATTTGATATGAAACAGGCTACAACCCATTGAAAACAGTCAGAGTACCCGGTTACCAAGTGCGATTAGACTTCGTTTTGGAATCAGTGATGACAGAGACAGAGATTGTCAACAAGTAAGGCATATTTCATCCCCATTGATATCTTCCGGCAAACCGGGAGATTTCATTTCAAGAAATCATCACGACTGTATAAAATTGCTCCACTGAGTCTCCGGCGCTGTCGATGTCACAAACTTGGAAACTAAAAACTTAAAAAGGGCGAGGCAAGATTCGGTGCACTGGTAATATTGCTGCAAACTGTAAACACGTTCGGCATCGTACCAGCCACGTTCGCCCTGCATATGGCTTGATAGCAAAGAGTAACGAAATTCGCTGAAAAACGCTGATAAACGTGATGTGATTGTTGCAAGAAATTGCTCCCATTTTTCCATTATTAGATAGAAAAAAGTCTAGTCTCGTTATTAAAGTGCTAAGTTCAAATATAGGTGGTGAAGGAGATTTAAATAAAACCGTCAGGAATTTAATTTAAAAGTAATTATACTTGCAACCAACTTAAGGAAAACCGTATACAAGTAGCAAAGGGTAGCTTAGGATACATCGTTAGCGTAAGCTAGCCCGATAATGAACAGTGCCATGGAATTAGACCATGGAATAGACCATGAACAGACCACTGACATTGAAATAGACCAAATAAAACACAAATTATCAAAATCCCGTGATTATAACGTCTGAAATCTGCCGGATGCAAGCGAGAGTCTGATTCCCCGAGTCAGGTTCAGCAACGAATACCTGATAATCAAGTCACGTTGCGCCTTGGACTGCCCAAACATCATACGCAATATAATAATACCCGGATTCATTAAGATTCTGAACCTATCGGAATCTAGCTTCGAATTTACGTTACGCTGTTATGTATTGATCCAAACCAATGACTGATGAAAGGAAATACTTCTCGATATGGCCAGTAGAGTGGTGGTTAATAAGGCTAAGGAGTGGCGTGACCGGTATTTGAATGCCAATGGGGATCTGACAGTCCGATTTGCAGCAGCAGATAAAAAACTGCGGGTAAAGGACGATGAAATGAAGTGGAAACAAATTCTAGCACTTCTGATTCTAAGTTCATTGGATTTTCTAGGCCAGTGGCATTTATTCCACATCAAATGTGTTTCCCGGCATTTGTCGCTGTAATCTGTATGTGGTGCTCGATATTGCATTGTTGGACGTAGGCAGTATTTTAATAGTAAATTGCCCGATAATCTGGAATAATTTAAAACTTTTTAAAAAATATTTTAAATTGGACCAACCGTTTAGAGTCTCAATCTGACTGTTATGATCATTTCACAACAGCGACTACACACATTTTGTAGACGGTCCATAATGCTACATTCTGGTCTTCGCCCTTTAATGATGCTGTCTCTCCTACGAGTGCAGTACCCCAAAACTTACATTCCAGAATCTATGCAGTATTTATATTCTGACAGCGAGCTAGCTGGTCTACGAAATTGGAAAATTTTACCATCGACCGTAGTCTAATTCGTGACCAACTTCAAATTTCATATATATCCAAAACGTCTGTCAGTTCTGTCTGTCAGAAACCTCTCTAGCAGTGGCAATGGTTTCGAACGGCATGATTTTCGAAAATTTTGTGGTTGGTTGCTACAAAGCTACAAAATGAAAGTTCATACAGGTCCAATAGCGTAAAGTATCGTTCTATGAGAGAGGTATTGAAATCCAAATAGAGCGGATGGGGCTAACAAGTGTAACGTCAGAATATCATTACTTTTATGGCAAAGGCACATTGTTCTGCACATGCATATCACATATGCCAAAATTAGATGGTTCTGCATACATATTACTTGGTGATAAGCGAATCCAAAAATGCTGCGTCTGTAAAAGTGTGACCAAAGGAGCAAGGGAGCTGGCTGGCGCAGCAGCAAGTGTGCACAAAGTGAAGGGAGTTACCTATTGCTCCCCAGTGGAGGAGGAGTGGAGCTTTACCGGCGGCTAAGGAATGCTTACACCCTGTGGTAGCTACATGGTACCTTAGAGTACAATACACACACGTTACACGCACCGTGCCGTTACCACGCAGCCATAATTACCCGTACTGTAATTTCAGATACACCTCGATAATTACTGGGGTGAACAATTCCTAAAATCGTACAATTTCTATCGACAAATGATGATATACATCTAAACGGTTCCAAAATTACTATTAGCGCGGTCCTCACAAAACCACATGCTGAGTAGTATATAGCAGGCAGTTCACTAAGGACAGCTAGTGGGCCAGTGAGGGTGCGTGAACGAATGATATGAAGGGCTAGACAAGGTTCAGCCGCGATGAGTGATACATAAACCACCAAGCTAATAGACAGCGCAAGAAATTATACGAATAAATGACAACTAAATATAAAAACAAACTTAGGAGCAAAGAAATTGATTAACGAAAAGTCGACTGCTGTTTGAAATTTTGGACTTATTAATAAGTCCAAAATTATCGCATAATTGTATGGCACAGTTAAAACATTTTCAATCCAATTTTTACTTATTCGCAAACTTTTTTATTTTGGCAGGGCGAAATGTCCCTTTTAACTTAGTCATCTTAAACTTCAAACAAAGGCCTGTTTTTTATGCTGGTTCATGACTAGGGAAAGGAGTATAGTCTAAATGAACAAGGAATACGACTACAGGGCTGCAAATACTAGGATGACAGAGCTCACCAAAACAATGAGCACTTAGAAGAGGAAAAGGGACGAGAGGGACAAGAACTGTGCTCGTTTTCTTTTGCTTGAAGGAATGCAAGCCGTGCGTCATCATATGATGGAAATCACAGGCGAATTTCATCACGCGCGTAAATCAACTGGACACATATTGTGAGTGCTTTCGGGTATTCACATAAATACTATTCATTGGAGTATTGGGGTGGAAAAAACTGATCCAGTCCGGAAAAACACCAACCTAAAGCAACAATGGTGCGTTAGAGACAGTTGTGCGATGAAAAGTTAGGGTCAGGGCTCGAGGGATAGGTCGTATGAGCAGCACACCAGTCCCTAGCGTGCAATTTATAGATTTATGTCTGAATGACGTTCTGTCTACTGGATCGAAAATCTGAAAATACTAAACCTCAGGTATCACTATTTTTTGCGCATACTTTCATTGAAATATGCAAATCGAATATTTACAAATAAAACATATTTAGTTACTATGTGAGGATGGCATGTTTATTGTTGACATCTTTCGAAATAGAGAATTTCACGAGCATTGAAGTACCAGACGCATCTTGACGCTGGTTGACGTACTTGTCGTGAAGCCTAAAAACTCACTACTCAGACGAACATGACGCGCAGCATTAGCACTTCAATTAACAGCACGTGCAAGGTAGAATATATTTAGAAAAACACGAATAATCTTTTCAGATTATCCTCCCTCGATGCTATCCTATAAAACAAAAAAGGTAATCTGGTGATGGGGGGAGGTGAAGATAACAACAGGCATTGACTTGTGACCTCTGGTCCACTGACAATACGCGACCTTCACTCCTCCATTACTAACCCTTACTCGCACATCACTCAGCAAGAACTTAGACACGGTTCTTTTATTGATCGTAATTATTGCTTTCATCTCTGAATGAGCCTACTGAATAAAAATATCATGCCTGAATGCAGGTGCTCATTAATCAAATCACATGATGTCGACCCCGCATACGTGACAACATTCATTTTGAAGAATGTGCCAACGACCCGCATCATTTGACGTTCACCTTAAATACCTCTATATATTGTTAAGAGGCGACCAACCAATTAATAACCCAACCATAATAGCTATTACTTACATCCTTGGGGCGTAATTAGTGATTAATGACCGTGCTTGAAAGTCAATTTATAATACAAAGCTCTATAATTCAAATAGTTAAATTGCGGTCATAGAGCATCGAATAAGGACTAGCTGCTCATGAGGGATTGGTGCAGCTTCGAAAGCAACAGATGATTTTGACCAGCTATATGAATGATCAAATAACGTCATATTATGATACGGATTCATTGTTAAGAAGTTCCTGGCTACCAATCAAACTCTACGTCAATTGTCATTCAATATAGAGTGCATTAGTACAAGAGTAAACGATCAATTAGGTCGGACTATCAAAATCAAGTAATATAAATTTTCACAAGGCAGATAACGCAGAAACATGCTTTAAAAATACTGAAAGGAAATATTTACAAATAAACAACCATTCTGTGCTCATAGGAATTATTTCTGAATAATTCGTCTATCTGGAGATGAATGCTGTTTTGATATTGCTTATTAAAGCTCGTGCACAAAAATAGAAGGCTCGGTGTCATCAACTTCAACTTAGAGCTATGATAATTACGTCATCTAAGTCTTCAATTGATGAACATTAACCTACAAATCAAGTTTCATCTTATCTTCTCATAGTTTAGTATTAAATTGCCAATTGTAACGGAGGAATTTTCAATTATACGGCACGCTTAAATCAGAAAAGCAGAAACATGATAAAATACGCTCTAAATGGATGCCATAACTTCTTGAAAAAGTTAAAATAGGTCTTTTGATAATTAGGAGATTGTAATAGTGCGCCTGATAACAACTTTAAATCTTCATCAAGCTCAGGATAGTACGAGGCAAGACCAAATCAGAACAAATTGATCAGGTAAACGAATAAACCACTCACAATTTCCACAATCAAATCTATATAAACAAAGATGAAACAAAGATGAAATCTACATAAACAAAGATGAGAAATTTACTTGTCTACGTAATCTGTATAAATAAGTTGAACTGTGATGGTGAAGATCGATTATTGGCCAACGATTCAGGTACAGATGTTAAGAAAGAAAAATCCAGAAAACACAGCTGATTGTCTATAGAAAGCAATTTAAAATCTTATGGATTTCAAGAAAATAACCGCTGAATGAGCAAAATATACAGCTCACGCGATTTTTTTTGATATAAAGTAAGCACAAAATATAGGCAATCGATATCAAAATGAAATGGTAGATAATTTATAGCCTCACAATTATCGACATTAGATCCTATCTGTTCTATTCTCACTGCTGCGCGTTTCTGCGTTACCATTGGTCAGCTCATTGATGTACGTGACAACGTAACGCGTGATCATTGGCCCATTTTCAGGTTGCGAGATAATAGTACGAAGTAGCCAGGAACCACAAGATTGGACATTGTCGAATGTCGTTAACTCGCTAATGTTTAATGCCACAGGTATAACAAATTACTGCATTCTAACTTTGAGAGCTGACAACTGTCGAGCCATGGGTGGCAGTTTGCGCAGTGATATAAGTCCAACAGGCTCGTGTTTAAAGTAGCCCGAAGAATTAATCAGTGATCGTGACATCAAATACGAGCGGGTTTATAATACTTCCAAGGTCATTGGTCGCATATCATAAATCCTTGTTAACCTGGGAAAGCAAATACCAACTTGAGTAAATAGTAAACCAGCACTTGGGGGATACGGCTGACTCATTTCTAGTTGCAAACCTTGTAATCTTACATTGGTCGTGACGAAGGGGACATGCAGTAAATACATGATCGATGGGTTCTATAGAAGTATAGAGTGCGGTCCTGCACTTCATGGCACGAGATAGTGCTTTCCATGCAAGTAGTTTCTATATTTAGATTCCAACATACAAAGAATATTAGAAAGTCTGAACGCACCAGGAACAGTTTGATTCGCCGAGTGTTGATTGATTGTTCAAAATCATGTAGTAAGGGAATGGTTTGGGGTGCCTGCAAAAAAAATTCATAACAAAGGTTTTAGTGGTCCAATCGACTCCAATAGGTGTCTAGAGCCACCAAAAAAATTGATTCAAATTTTCGAGTTCCGGAAACCTCAGGGTAGCCACGCCCTTTTTTGACCGTGGGAACTTTTATGAAAAATTGCTAACTATTGATTCAAAAGCAAATAGGGCATGAATATACTCTAACCCTATGTTTTTTGGCACGAGAAATCGTTTAGAACCGATATCTAAGTCCTAAAACCAACATTTTGGCCATTATGGGCCACGCCCATTATTTATCATCAAATTTATGGCCGAAAATTTGAATTTTTCATATGGCTTCACCTAGAGCATGATTATACTCGAATCCTACTTATTTTAGCACGAGAAATCATTTAAGACCAATATCTGAGTCCTAAAAACAATATTCTGGCCATAATGGGCCACGCCCACTTTTGTCGTATAAATTATGGCCGAAAATCTGAAGTTTTTATATGGTTTCAAATAGGGCATTATTATACTCGAATCCTAGGTACTTTTGCACGAAAAATCGATTAAATCAACTTTCAAAATGCTAGCACCAATATTTTTGGCATTTTAGATCACGCCCAATAATTTTCATCAAAATTATGGCCGAAATTTTGAAGCTTTCATAAGGCTTCAACTAGAGCATGATTATACTCGAATCCTAGGTATTTTGACACAAGAAGTCGATAAAAACAATTTTGTAAACCGCTAAAAGCAATTTTGTGGCTATTTTGAGCATTTTGGATTATGGTCAATTTTATCCTGCAGTTTTAGCAGGAATTAAACATCTAAACTTACCGAAAAAAGAATTAAAGTGAGGATCATTATACTCTTAGCCTCTGATTTTAGCATGAAAAATCGATTTAATGTATTATCTTGAATATTCACTCTGGAATAAAAAGCAAGGCTATGTAATGTGATTTTATTTTGCCACAAATATTTTGACAAATTTCCTAAGGTAGGCGGGCTTTATAGCTAACACACTTTATAGCTACTTAGCTCAACCGGTCAAAATAACTGAATTCCGGTTTAGCTTTATCGTCCGCAGTTCAGCAAATTCAAGTATTAAGCTCAATCTTCCTAGCTGTCCTCTTCCCCTATCAGTTTAGAGGTTTAGATATATAGTCCTCGTCTCTGACTATTTAGCTAAATCATAGCTGTTCCTCCTTTCCATTCAATTCATTGGTCTCCAAGGAGCTTGCTGGATGTGGGGCAGTGCTGGACTTGTCTGGCACATCTGCTCAGCCTGGAAAGGGAAAAGATGTGGCAGTTCAATTTGGCACCGGCTTCGAAATCTTGAGGAAACCAACACTTTCAGTAATGACTAATGATAAACTTGGTGGTGAGGTCGAATTAAACTGACCACCCTTAGAAGAAGAAAGGTGGTGAGGTCCGTGGAGGGTACTTTTTTTATGTCGTTCTTCACTTGGAGGACGTTGATCTCTAGTTCCTGGCTGGGTGTACTCAAAAAGGGGGATGGTGAGGGCTCCTTCTGTAAAGATGATCTTAGACTTGAAGATCTTCTGTTCCATTTGTAGTAGGTGTTGATGTTGTTGTTTGTGTATAGGTATTTTGAAGCCCTGGGGCATAGCTAGGAGGAAGGCGACACTGCATTAACTGTTCATTGCATGGTTTTTCGTTTGATATGCACAGTACAGATATATTTTCGTAATACATATTTACATGATGGCATGATGCACTCTGAATGGGACGGGAAGTACAACCGAATCGTGTATGTACTCTGGTTACTGATAGGTGTAGCATCATCATCATATCGCCATGATAGTATTGATGACACTGATTAGGTGTAAATCGTGTCGCTATGATACAGTTTCCAGTGAAATATGGTATCGCAACACTAGGTTCAATGATGAACTCTGATCAGGTGACATAGCGTATCACAACAACACTCGATACAGTGGTCATCTTGTTAACTTGTGATTCGCTACACCGACACGACGTGCTCATGTGCTCTAATTAGGTATAGATGGAACGCACTGTATGTTCCACTATGGCAAAGCATAGCTCATTACCCATACTGAGGAACACATTACCTATACCTACCTACATAGGAACATTAAGGTCACATTTAGCTATATCGTCCGCAGTTCGGACTTTTCAGCTAACAGACTAAATTGCTACCCCAGCTAAGATTTTATGGCTAAAATCCTACAGTGACTTTATAGCTAGAATTCTACAGTGAAGTTTAGCTATATAGTACTATGAAAACTTCAGAATTTCGGCCATAATTTTGATATTAAAAAGTTGGTGTGGCCTCAAATGGCCACTGGCCAGAATATTGGTTTTGTAACTTAATAAACATTGGTTCTAAACGTTTTTTTGTGCCAAATAACATCGGGTTAGAGTATAATCATGCCCTTGTTGAAACCATATTAACCATATTTCAGATTTTGGGCCATAATTTTGATGAAAAATTTTGGGCGTGGTCCAAAATGCCTAAAATATTGGTGTTAGCGTTTTGAAAGTTGCTTTGATCGATTTTTCGTGCCAAAATACCTAGGATTCGAGTATAATCATGCCCTATTTGAAACCATATAATTATAAAAACTTCGAATTTTTGGCCGTAATTTATACGTCAAAAAGTGGGCGTGGCCCATAATGGCGAAAATATTGTTTTTAGGACTCAGACATTGGTCTTAAATGATTTCTCGTGCTAAAATACGTAGGATTCGAGTATAATCATGTTCTAGTTGAAGCCATATGAAAAATTCAAATTTTCGGCCATAAATTTGATGATAAAAAGTGGGCGTGGCCCATTATGGCCAAAATATTGGTTTTAGGACTTAGATATCGGTTCTAAACGATTTCTCGTGCCAAAAAACATAGGGTTAGAGTATATTCATGCCATAGTTGCTTTTGAATCAATAGTTAGCAATATTTCATAAAAGTTCCCACGGTCTAAAAAGGGCGTGGCCACCCTGAGGTTTCCGGAACTCGAAAATTTGAATCAATTTTTTTGGTGGCTCTAGACACCTATTGGAGTCGATTGGACCACTAAAACCTTTGTTATGAATTTTTTTGCAGATACCTTATCTATATCCAAATGATTCCCTTACTACATGTGAGATATAAAAATAATTTGACCTTTCATCGCTAACCCAGTATCAATTTGAATACCAAGTCCATTTTAATTAAAGTTTTGCCAAAAAACTACTCAAAACAGAGCACTGAGTAGTAGGTATTAGGGACGATACTGCAACTGAACGGACAATACATCGACTAAAGGCAAACAAATGCGGCTTGTATCGTTTATTTAGCCTGGCATAGGTCATGGTGATAATGGTGCTCCTCAGCTCACGTGCCCTAGCAGTTATGTGGCTTAATGGGAAATTTTTAAAGAGTTCAAACCAAATCCTCGAGTTAAAGAAAAACGTTAACAAGTTAAGAGAAGAAAATAACTTGGTTGTACAAATTAGGCTGTGTACTTATAAAGCAATAAGACGTACTATTTAAGAATATTTACAAAAATGAGCAAAAACTGACATTTTTGAAGAAAAAAAATTCTATGCTCCAGACAAAAAAGTGAAATTTATGTTAATTCACGTTTCACAAAAATAAGATGTCACATTGGTTGCTTTTGCGACACATTTTAGCAATCGTGGCCACAATTTGAGAATCTCATCACCTTGTCTGTTGTCCAACAGACAGAAGGAATGCTTTTTTGAAATGACTACTGTACAAGGCGCTTTCAAATGATTCTTCAGAAAACATACTGCAAAACTCTCTTTTGCAAAATCAATGTAGAAATTATTACTATCGCAGGGATTATCAAGATCCGAGAGATTAAGAAAATTATTCAGTTTTCACTTTTTTGCAGTTGAAAACCCTATCGAATTATTTTAGAATTTTCACTCACTGCATCATCTAGTTGCAGATTTCCGATCATCACGACACTAATTTACCGATCTTCCAGATTTTTTCGTAGTTTTCCAATTAATTACACCCCACGGTGACAAGTCGTGGAGTATATAGCCACCGCATCAACATATTAATAAGCTCTGTATTATTGATGTCGTCAAGTGTTTTTCAAACTGCCAGGATACATAACTCGGAGCTGTGGGAGGTCTGGATCCTTGCACGTTGTCGAACATATCATACCGTGTAGTGCTGCTGCTCTCATCAGTTTAATTACGGTGTGTTGTGTTGCTATAGGAGGTCCTGTTTATCACGCTTCATATATCCTGGCAGTGCTCTGGAACTCAGTGAAAAACACGCAAATGGAACTGGAAATCATAAATTCAACTGATTTATCAAGCGTTTGAAATTTCATTCCGTTGATTGAACTTGGTATTGTTTTTCCTATTGATGCAAAGTTTCAACTCCATTGCAGTTTTCACATCTTATCTCATTGCGATCGCTCTGCTACTCATCGAAGCGCTCTGGAAACGTTATATTTGAAATCTACATGTCGTCCTTTGGAGAACGACTCAAAGCACGAAGACGGATGCAGGAACAGAGCTACAGGACTATGAAACGAGTGCGGCAGAAAAACATGCGAGTCATGAACCAGCTGGATTGCCAGTGCAAGGTCCTGGACAACGAAAAGAAGGTACGTGTCTGTTAATTACTGACAGTAAGTAACTCGAAAAAAAGGTACGTGTCTGTTAACTACTGACATTAAGTAACTCGAAAAAAAGGTGCGTGTCTGTGTGTGAAAGTTCATAATCCAATACAAAGGTACAAAGGTACATACGTCTACGGAGCGTGTCCATGCATTTTCAATAGAGACCCTTTGATTCTTGCTAGACTACTGATATAGTAAGTACAAAGAAAGCTAGAAAAGAAGGTACGTGACTGTAGAGACTAATCCTCACTAGACTACTGACAGAAAAGAAAGTAAGTATCTGTAGAGACTAATCCTCACTAGACTACTGACAGAAAAGAAGGTAAGTATCTGTAGAGACTAATCCTCACTAGACTACTGACAGAAAAGACTAAACAGGCAAAAATCTGTAGAGACTTATTCCTACTAGACAACTGACAGAAGAGAAGATAAGTATCTGTAGAGACTAATTCTTAATAGACAACTGACAGAAAACACTAAACAGGCAAAAATCTGTAGAGACTTATTCCTACTAGACAACTGACAGAAAAGATGGAGAGTATCTGCTGATCTGCAGAGACTAATTCTTAATAGACAACTGACAAAAAACAATGTAAGTATCTGTAGAGACTAATCCTCACTAGACTACTGACAGAAAAGAAGGTAAGTATCTGTAGAGACTAATCCTCACTAGACTACTGACAGAAAAGACTAAACAGGCAAAAATCTGTAGAGACTTATTCCTACTAGACAACTGACAGAAGAGAAGATAAGTATCTGTAGAGACTAATTCTTAATAGACAACTGACAGAAAACACTAAACAGGCAAAAATCTGTAGAGACTTATTCCTACTAGACAACTGACAGAAAAGATGGAGAGTATCTGCTGATCTGCAGAGACTAATTCTTAATAGACAACTGACAAAAAACAATGTAAGTATCTGTAGAGACTAATTCTTACTAGACAACTGACACTACGCACATGATAAACATGCCATAGATCCTGTTGTGTCTCCAGTGAGTTTAAAGTGGGCTTACTATTCAAATCCATTTTTAGTGCGGGCCATTTAAATAGCAGAAATGTAAATGTTGAGAAAGAATCGGGAGACAAATTCATTAGGTGCTTACTTGCAAAGGTCACAAACCATCGAAAAGCGATGTTCTCATTGGAGTTTTCAAAACAGGACGCGTAGTCATTAAACCCTCAGGTTCAAATACAGAAGCATCTTTTGTAAACGTAACAAAATAGATATTTCAAAGACTAACATAAAGTCGAGATCAATCAGCCGATACTAGCCAATGGAACACTGGATTACTGCATAATAACACCTTATTAGTCCGCTCTATCACCAAATTGACCAACAAATAGTACTCGTCTCCGTAGTTATGTTTCTTGGGAGAGAATAATAAAACCGCATGTCATTCGCGTTATTATACCACTCAAATTGCGTGGTGCTCCAGGGACACATATTCTATTGTAAGCCACGATACCTCGCTCTCATTCGATAGAAAGAGTTGCAGCCCGGGGATAACTGCAAGCATATGGGAATAATATTCACCAAACTCATTATCCCGGCAACTCGTGAGCAATAGAACTAATGGACGCGCATTATACACAATATGCTCGTAAATATACTGGCATGTCAACAATAAACTTACTGGAGGAGTCACATTGGGAACAAAAGAGCGATACTATCTGTGAACGAGACAATAAATTATAGCATGATACGGATTATCAGATATAAGATAAAGGTGTGATCGACCTCTCCCCATACCCCCGTCACCCCTGATAACCCCCTCTCACAGATCCGGACCCACTGCTACCAGAAGGAAAAGGACCAGCTGGAAGACTCGATACAGAGCTACAAGCGGGAGAGGAAGGTGGTCCAGAGGAACATCCTCATGCTGCCCCAGGGAGGCGACGAGGACAACGGACCCGTCATACGGTCCACTGAGGACATCAGGCTACTCAAGTGTAGTCTCCTCAGACTAGTTCAGGTTAAATGTACACGTTATTACAGGGTATATGGAGTCTAGATAGTTCGTAAACACAGCAGCTGGCATCTTTAATTGTTAGTTGCGGACTTGCAGTCTTTTTTCATATCTATAATCGGTAATTTTCGAAATTATATTCGTTTTCTGCAGTTCTTACGACATTCATATCGGAAGGGATGGGTGAAGTATCCTTTGTAACGTACATTCAAGTCACAATTTGGGCAATTTGTAACATATTTGGACTAGTTTACAAGACTGATGTATGTCAGACTTGTAAAGAGGGTGGGTTTGAGAATCTCAGACAAATAATAATTGGGTTCCCAAGTTATAATGAAGACAGCCTCTAAATTGAACTGAAATTATTTATCTCAGTCAATTAAAGTCTACACAAGATAATGGCTACGTGTTCTATAGTACAGTTCGATAAATCCTAAAAATAATGCAATCGCTTCTGAAAAGAAGCAGGAACTGTAGAAGAAGTAATTTCTACAAGACGACTGACTCAAATTGGCACAGCGTCATGTCTGAACCTATTTTTATAAAGTCTGCATCTAAAAAAAGTATCAAGAGTGTTATAACAAGGAAGCAAGAACACCATGAACAAACAAGAAAAGTCTTTTTCTAAAATATTATAATTAGAATAACATAATTCCAGCACGAAATTATCGATTAATTCGTAAGAATGTGACACGGCATCGCGGAGTTTTAAAAACAGCTCCCTGCAATGCCCGAAGTCTGGACACGACGGAAATTAACGACCACGTAACTTCCAATAAGACATTCCAAGCGCTGACTCAACTTCACTCTCTTATTTCACTTCAAGCACCACATTCTGTCTCCTCTCTCTCACTTTCAACCCCCACAGGATATAGATCACGATGATGTGAATATCAAGAAGTTCAAGAAGCTGCCCCGAGGGGCCTTCCTTCCCAAGATATCCCTCGACCCGCAGATACCTCTCAAGATGATTGACAGAGACATGAAGGACCTCCGGAGGTTCAACCACATCGAAATAAGAGACAAGATACTCGTGAGGTATGCACCAATCAACTTCATGTTAGTGTTACCTACCAAATATTATGTTGAAAAACTTTACACAAGAACAAAAAGGCTCCTTAGATGTATGTAGAAAACTGAAAAGTTTGAATAGCTGATCAACAAGCGGCTTGATGGCATTAAATCATTTTCATTTTACTAATATAAAGAGGCCATAAGAAATAAGAAATTTTGAACGAACGCACGAGCCAATTGTATTGAGCCAGCCACGTTCAAATATTTTCATTCCTGTCACTACTATCAATACCTTGACAGCCTTGGGTCGCCAGTGTGAATTCTTGATGCAAATATTTCTGAACGCTTAAAAATTTATCAAATGGCTAATCCCGTTGCAACATCAGTCGGTTCAACACAGCTCCAAGTTCGATGAGGTTCCACAGTCCCCCGCCTTCCAGTCATGTGGGACGCGGATACGACAAATATAATGGGTGAGTCTGCCAGAGACCATGGTAAACAAGTCTCTGCTGAGGAAAAATATCCTGTGCTGTGTGCACCGAGTTTCGTGATCCAAATGTAATAATTGGCCACATATTCAACTTTCTGTACTTCAAGTAAGTAAAATCATTTGACATTATTTAAAAACGTAAGTAGTGTATGTAAACTTCTGGAAAGATGTTATAAGATCATATCTAATAGGCTTGGGTATCTTTATTATTATTTACAATCCACTAAACGGATCTCACTGATATCGTAAAGTTTAAATATTGCAGCAACGCAAGATCCATGGATTACCATCCTATTATTCTCCTAGTGACAAAGCAGTGCAAGTTACTAGTGCAAGTTACACGTATACCTAAACCACGGTAACGCACCTCAATACTCACCATGATAGCTGGTAAGGCATAACGGTAACCCATCATGGTAACGCACCTTGATACCAACCATGGAAACTGTTAACGCACCATGGTAACGCACCTTGATACCAACCATGGAAACTGTTAACGCACCATGGTAACGTACCTTGATACCAACCATGGTAACTGTTAACGCACCATGGTAACGTACCTTGATACCAACCATGGAAACTGTTAACGCACCATGGTAACGCACCTTGATAACAACCATGGAAACTGTTAACGCACCATGGTAACGCACCTTGATAACAACCATGGTAACTGTTAACGCACCATGGTAACGCACCATTCACCACACAACCTCACAATTCCCCTCCTCCCAGGAAGAGTACGACGTGTGACGGGATAACGCGGTACAACTCCAAACCCCAGCAGCAGCTGGGGAGGGACGTGTCCTGTACTAGCTCGTACATTGGTCCAGCTGGGTTCCTCCATCCTGGGGTACCTTCCTCACGACATACGAACTATGGGGATCACACTGTACAGCATCACACTAGGGGTGTGTAAAGGAAGAGAAATAGGGGATCACACTGTGCAGCATCACACTAGGGGTGTGTAAAGGAACAGAACTAGGGGATCACACTGTGCAGCATCACACTAGGGGTGTGTAAAGGAACAGAACTAGGGGATCACACTGTGCAGCATCACACTAGGGGTGTGTAAAGGAACAGAAATAGGGGATCATACTCTGCACCCCAAAAGGAGGGGTGGCAAGAGGAACAGAAATAGGGGATCACACTGTGCAGCATCACACTAGGGGTGTGTAAAGGAACAGAAATAGGGGATCACACTGTTGACCCCTGTCCCCTACACGAGGGGCGGCTAAAGGAACAAAACTATGGGGATCATTCTCACACTACCAGCACCACTCAAGGGATGTCTAGAGGAGTAGAGGAACAGAACTCTGGGGACCAAACCGCACACCACAATGGTGTCTAAAAGTCTAAAGGAGCCTATTAGACAGTTGTTCAAGTTCCCTCCCGTGGAATTGGGTTTACGTATCTCAATCTTACACAGTTCCAACCCTCATCAAATTAAACCCTTATGCAGTTCAAGCAATCAAACCCACATAACTCACAGTTCAAACCCATACTGCACAAACTCGAAGGCTGAAATCAACAAAATGATAACCTCTTATAATTCAAACGAAACTTCAGATGCACTAACGCTCTAAATTAATTTCGTATTTGAACTTGTTTTAACGTGATCAAAACAAGGTGAAAATAACATCTTGTAATCCCCTAATTTCTACAAAACATCCACAAGAACTCACGTGCTCCACAATTCCCCACAATTCCACCACCTATTAGAATTTTCATCATCATTTATCATTTATTACCGAGTCTCTGCAATTGGTTCAAGAAAAGTTTGACAAATAAGTATTCTTGATTATATTTGTTATGCGTTTGGCTTCAATAACGAAGGTAGCAGAGTTAGGTATTGAGTAATTATTTGAGTTTTTGGGCATAATTAAACGGTCAAATTCAATGAAATCGAAATTGTTTGCAATTATCTCTAATATAATTTCGCAACCTCTGTATTATTTTGTACGTAGTAACGTTTTTTGTCCTTTTGTAGACACATTTTGGGGCGCCCACGTGAAGTATGGATATACGAGAAAACCCGTTGGGGGTTCTCTTTAATTGGAGTTTTTGGACGTACGAAAAATATTGAAGCAATTTTTTGTTACTGGGGGTAGGGGTCAAAAATTCAATGAATCGAAAATTTGTTTGCAACATAACATGTAACAATTAAGAAGAACTAATGGCTTTTGCATTCTCAGAGAAAAGATTAATTTGTACATTATCATCTAAAGTTTTTTCAAATTTGAAAGTACAAATATCTTGATATGAAAGAATTATCGCTTATTACCACAATGGATCAAAATTTTCAACTCTTACCTTTTCTCCTACAAAAGGGATTAGTTGGTAATATTCTGTCAAAAACTTTTTACCAAACTCGAAGATTCCATTGAGACCGTAAATTATGACTTTAAACAGTTGAAACGTTTCCAAAGTAAACAGTAACGAAATGGCAGAATCTTCGTTAAAATGCACGTGCAGTTTTATGCGCGCGCGTTGGTCAATCTATGGTTGAACTCGATGTTTTTCGCGATTTCTTTTCCAACTTTGAGCATTAATTACGGGCGTCAAATAAAATCATGCTTCTCTAGAGGGAATTTATTAATGCTGGGATTTTGAATACGTTGATCTGTAACTTTTTGATCGTTGATTGGTTACATATTGCAATTGCGCGCGTGCTCATTTCTGATTAATGCTGTTTTGAATACGATCCGTAACTTTTGATCTGATTGGAATTTTTGATGCGGTAAGTATTTAGTTGATTTGAATCTTGCGAACGAGGTGCTGCGTAGCAGCGCCGAGTGAGCTTTGTATTTGCAGGCCCGACGGGCCTGCTAGTCTTATATATAACTAGCAGGCCCGTTGGGCCTGCTAATACAAAGCTCACTCGGCGCTGCTACGCAGCGCCTCGTTTGCAAGTTTCAAACACTACCATTCGAATTGATTGGATACTTTTTACCGCATCAAAAAATTCCAATGTGCAAAAAATCAAATATCCAAAAAAATTTATGAAGGAGCAGAGTGGAAAATAGATCGAATTCGTCGGTTAGTCTTAGACGTGCTAAACCATGTGAGTTTTGTTCCAGCGTTCCGTTTTGATTGCAAGATGATGTTAATTCTGACAACTGATTCTCATTCTGACACTAACATTGGATAATTTTGTTTTGTTCATAGGGCAGGAACTGTCTTCGAAATCTGCTACACCTACATTCGACTGGATTGAATTGTGCAGACCTTGTAACCTTAACCGTTAATTTCACAACTGCAGTTACTACTATTTTCACCGACTCAACAAAAATTATCGACCAACCTCTGCCACAATGAAAGCAATCCATCTGGAATATCTTCCGTTATTCAAGTTATGTCCTTTCTCCGTCTTGAGATCTTAAATTTGAAGTTAAGGAAACGTCAAAAATTTTCAAAAAGCTACAGCACAGCATTAAACAGTCGTAGCGTAATAGAAAGCACTCGCATAGAACTGATCATAATCTGCACGTGCAGAATATCAGTATCCATAGCAACGGCGCGACTCAACCCAGCTTAGCCTTCATTTCTCTTGATATTTTCTTGGCAAGCTCAAATTTAAAATGTGCGCCCGCACAGACATACATAATTCACGTGCCATCTCCAAATCTTAATTATAATTTCGTAAGAGCACGTGAATTATGTTTGTTTGTGCTTCCGCACCGAATTAAATTTAAGCTTGCCAAAAAATTATCAAGAGAAACGAAGGCTAAGACGGGATAAGTCGCGCCGTTGCTATGGATACAGGTTTTCTGCACGTGCAGATTATAATCAGTTCTATAATGCGAGTGGTTTCTGATACGTTGTTGGCTGCTGCGTTGTAGTGTTTGAAAGAACGACGTGTTTACTGTTTTTCATTTGAAATTCAAGATCTGAAGATAGAGAACGGGTATGGCTGGCATCGTGGAGGCTATTTCCGACAGCATCTCTTCATAAATCTGTGCAGACGTCGGTCGATTTGAATTAATGCTGAGTTGATGGTAACGAAAAATGTAAATTTAGAGCAATTTAAGATTCTAAAAAAATCAAAATCAAATTGAATCGACTTTTGGCATAACACATTGCGATTTTTAAATACTGCTCTTGGCGTGAATCAATACTTTAATTCAACGTTCAGTATGAGTACGATACTCGGTTTTATGATTTTCAGTTTTAACTTCATCATACAAGAGCAAATTATGATAATCAAAACTTGCACGGTACAGCATTACTGAAAGTAACCAACCAATAATGGTAAATTCTCCTCCTTTATAAACTTTTTGAGAGCTTATCATTTGGTCCTGTATTATCTAGCAGGCCCAACGGGCCTTTCTAGTTATATATAAGATTTCGTAACTCGAGTTTTTTTCCCGTCTCTGTAAATTTGTAGGCGTTTTTTGTAACTTTGTGTTTCGTTTTCTGTAACTTTGTGGTCACTTTTGCACGCCCACGTGCATTTTTGTAGGAATTGCGCGCGTTGCTATAGCAACATGTGCAACTAGAATTTTCGCGTACGATCATTTCTGTGTAATGGTGTTTCAATTGCGTTGTTGTTCATAACTATTCAACTGATTGGAATTTTTCGATGCGGTAAAAAACATGATTCAACGGAAAAATTGAAAAGTCGTGAAACATTGAAGAATCACTGAACCAGGCATGGGACTCAATTCTTGGTTGGATTATAAAGTCCAATCTGCGCTTTATTTCCGGATCAGTTGTGATTTAAAATGAAATTCCTCGATGTGTTGTGAATTGCATTGGCCGAAGAAACGCCACCGAGTGGGCTATTGAGCTATAGTAGTCTCACGACAGGTTTAGACCGATTTAAAGGGTAGTGCTATATGCGTAGAGTTGTGTTACCACACGCGCTTTATATCATGTGTTTGTTATGACACACAATTTAAATACACATCTACGCGACCTTTGCTTTTGCGTTACAAAAATGTGCATATCTCCGAGGTTTTTTGAGCAAACTTGATGAAACTTTCAGGATATCTAGAGCTTAATATTCATAAAAGCAACATCTCAGTGAAGTTTAGATTCATTTTTGAGCTCCAGAAGCGGAGTTATGACCGAAAAGCCAGTTACTAAACGATAACTTTAAAACATAAAACCGGTTTATTTGCCATATCTCAACTTCTGAAGCTCAAAAATGTTAGCTACTCCAGGATTATATTGGTCATATGTTGCCCGCAATATCCTGAAAATTTGATTAAAATTGCTCAAAAACGGCTGAGTTATGCGCTTTTTTGTTATGTGTGAACAAGCACTTAGCTTATTACCATATAAGGTAATGTGTGCTTGTTGTGTACAGGGTGTGTCTTGTATACACCGTTCGACTACTATAGTACTTTAGAGGCTCAAACTCACCGCAGAAATATGATTTAGAGCACTCGGCTCAGCTTCGCTTCGCCTCGCACTCTAAATTATTTAAATGTCTCCAGCTGCGCTGTCGACATTTAAATATTATATAGAGCCCTGCTCTCGCAGGGCTCTATATTGTCTGCGTGTTCGTCTTACGCCTCTAAAGTACATATGTATTAGCCACCCCATCGGGCATGCTAGTAATTAATAAGCTCAGATCTATTAAATTTGGATCAGACTGTAATTTATTCTTTGTCATGTTCAAAACTTTTCGTAACCAAGAAACTAAGATAGTAAATAGAAATAATTCATTTGTCCAATCAGTTATTTTTTGATTGTCTGATACAATCGAAATTTAAGTATCTAAAAGTCCACAGTTCTATTGGTAGTTGGATCAATCTTATGCAAACTTCGAAAATCAATGCCATCGAAGCACGGAAGAAAATTGAAAATATTAACTGGCCTATCAGACCTAATATTATATTTTCACACTTAATAAGAGCCTAAACCTTTTCTCAAAAATGAAGGACTTTTCTGTCTGGTTGTTCCATTTCTTCCATGATTTATTGATTTGTAAATTCAATTATACCAATGGTTGGATAGATGGTTTTTCTAATGAATATGAGCAGTAAATAAAAATTTAAGCTAAGTGTACAATCAATAAACCTGTCCATTGAGCAACTGAAAGATGATGAAAGTATTCGGAGTTTTAAAAAGCAGCAGCAACTACATACAATAGAGGAACCTCGGGGGAACTTAGTACAGACGACCGCTTCTACTTTGAGGGCAAGATGATGTATTTCCACGAGTACGCAGAGCAGCTGATGGAGGAAGAAGTAACCAACCGAACAGGAATTTGCTCGCTTGACCTATAGCTAAGCACGAGAAAACGAGAGTTGTCTCAAGGAAGAAGATATAACTGAGGCAGACCATAAACAGATCCGGCATGGAGACCACCCCAAGAAACTTAACTGGTGTCAGGGAACTTGTGAACAAGTGAGCTACCTGAGTACCTGCAGACGTTCAAATCAAGATCTGGGGGACCAAGTTACCACCTTGAAGTCTAAACCATAAAAAAGAAAACCTTAAAAAAGAAAATCTTAGAGACCAAGTAACCAATGATAGAAATCAAGAGCATCAAAGAGCAAACAAGGTCAGTGAAATAAAATGAATAACGGATTTCAAGTTTCAAAATGGGAATTTCAGCAATCCAAAAAATATCAATTTTATCCAGCCGGAAGCTGTACTTGAGAAGTGATCTCCATCACATCAGCTATATCTGGCATTGAAATATCGTAAATTAGCAAATGCCCAGGGGACTGTTATCGAATTCCACTTATTTTGTAAAATTTTAGCACTTCTGTGTGCATTCAAGTAGCATACCCACAGAACGTAAGGTCCCGTGCTTAAAAAGAAGCTGAGGTGATATTTCAAGTCTCAAACAGGAGGACTCACTATCTTTTGTGAGGAAAAGAACATCATTGTCAAAATGACACAGAAACTATACAGTAAATCTGGAATAGACTCCTAACTTCATAACTACGATCGTAACTAATACCAGCTGTCAAGGGTATTTGGATATCAAAAAACCAAACCTAATGAGCACATCCTCTCAGAGTCTGAGCGGAATTAATTCCGCTGTGGATAGTGTCGGATTTTTGACTCGTTACTGCATTTCTGCACATGAGTTCACTTGGAAGATTTGCAGAAATTAAGAAATAAAATATATTCAAAGTAAGAATAACCTAGTTTATGACTGCGTGAGGGCGGGTTTTGTGGGTAAAAACGCACAAGGTTGTGTAACGTGTAACTGTGTAAGGTTTAGTTACGAGTGATCAGAAGGACGGAGTTGTTCTAACTGCGTAAAGTTCGACTGGAGGTCGTATGGGCTTAGCTGGTAATTATAATTGATTCCAATTTAATTATGTAAAATTTTCAGACATTTCTCATTGCGCAATATTTGTTATCGAGAGCATGATGTCACTCATTTGAAACACAACGTCAACATTTCATTATTGGATGATATGTTGGCGAATTTTGCCTGGAAAGTGTTCTTAACTTATAAAGCTACTTAATTTCAGAGTCACTTCACACTTTATCATATAGGATCTAAGAGAAACTGTTGAACTGATTGGTTTTATCACACCAAAGGTACTCTCAGTTGGGTTAAGGGTTTAATCACCTTGCCACGTAATTCATCTTACTCGCTCTATTTGAGTATTTGCGGTATAAGCAATCTAAAGCCTACCTTTTCAAGGTGTTTGTGGTTATTTTCATCAGTAGCGTGTGGAAATATGGAGCACTGGCCATGAGAGTATCGTCATCACATCGCCAATCTTTCATAATACTGTGAGCTTTTCTTACATGATCGATCTCTGACCGTTTTACAGAAATTTGTTGCAAATCTATGATAATAGGTGTGGTCTGCGCCAACGCACCACTATCCACTTGTCTAAATCAACCAGCTTTTAAATTTCTTATGAAGTTTTGACAGGTCACGAGATCATAAGAGAGTGTCTTTTATTAGATTGATATAATGTTTACCCAATAATATGTGATCAAGCATTGCTTTCATGTATTATTTTCTATTTGTATCCCTTTGCAACCTAACGGTTCACTTCAAGCTATCTCATGCATAACGTAGGTCCACATTAATCACTGCTTGATGTTTTTAAGACAACAAACAGAATATGCACCTGTCTCACATGATATTTTCGGACAAATAACGTACCGTACACCGCTTCGTGACGATCAGGTGGTGAAGGAACCTGGAGTGGGGACTACGTCACGCCGGCCCAGCTATAGTAATGCAGCTCATGTGCTGTACAGCCATGGTGGGGGGCTGTGAAAGTAACTATTTTCAAAACAATAAGATGATTAAAAATGGAGTGCTTCGCATTTGATAGATTGGTGTTACTGCTATTTAATATGATCTGACATGAGGGGTACTCCTTTTACTAAGCTCACAGTGAGCGGTGAAGGAGGAGAGCGACGAGAGAACCTAGTACGTAGTATGTGCGTTCACACGCTCTCTTTTTCTCGTACATGAGTAGGCATTCATCCTCCAATATTTGATGGGTTTCGAGCTCTTGACGTTCCATCCCTGCGAGGGGAGATAAGCTAGAAGGATCTCAGGTCGTAGTGAGTGGTACCCCCGACTCACTAAGCAATCACACACCTCCTACGTCCCACTTCATATTAAACTCCATGACGTCATCAGTTCACCGGGTTAAGTCCCAGCAACCTCGTCATTTCCCCCTGTTTATCCTGCGTGACACCGTGTTTTAGTGCCGGGTCCCACATATTATATGACAGATTTATACGAGCACTATGTGATACACGAGGTATATCTTAATGAGAGACACGTATAACATAACTCGAATAGAAGTGGTCGTCGTGTAGTAGTGCACAGTATTTTCATTTATTTTTGACGCTCTCTCTTGGCGAAGCTTTCACTGACCACTTTCTCATCGCGTGTCTTTCCAGTACGTTTAACAAGTCAACCAACTTGGTATTTGCCTCCGGATATTCCCTCAGGAACACATAGGACTTTCGGTGAGCGAATTCTTATTTCATATATTACAGTGAGAAGTGGTTTTTATATAACCAGAGCTGAGTATGGACATGCATTAATCATTATTACGAAACATACTGTTTTGAAAGGTATAGTTTGATCCGACCGATAGTGGAAATGAATTTTGAAATGACTGGAGGAATAAAATACGAAATGAAAAAAGAAATGGATAAATTTAACAACTGAGGGCCTTTTTCCACCATTGCCAGATAACCTTGATACCTCATTAAACGAATCATTACCAGGATTCTCAGAATGTATGACTATGATGAATGATATATTCATTGAAATATCACAAGAACACGACGTTTTAATTGTTACAATTGAAGATGTTCGTAACCACTCTACTCGTCCTATTTCTGATTAAATTGACCAGGATTCTCTGTCGCCTTTTTTCTGTGCCTATAGGTGCAGTTGAAGTAAAACAGTCCTAAATTGGCGCGCGCTGGGTTTGGGCCCATATAAAGGTTAGGGTTTGGGTTAGGGTTTGGTTAAGGGTTTGGGTAAGGGTTAGGGTTTGGAAAAGGGTTAGGCCGTTTGGGTAAGGGTTTGGATTAGGGTTAGGGTTAGGGTATGGGTTAAGGTTATGGTTAGGGTTATGGTTAAGGGTTAGGGTTTGGGTTAGGGTTAGGGTAAGGGTTTGGGTTAGGGTTAGGGTAAGGGTTTGGGTAAGGGTTAGGGTTTGGGAAAGGGTTAGGGTTTGGGTAAGGGTTTGGGTGAGGGTTTGGGGTTAGGAGTAAGGGTTAGGGTTTGGGTCAACTCAAACCCTTACGGCTAACCCTAACCCAAAACGTAATCCCAACCAAAACTCTAATTAGGGATAGGGGTAGGGTTTGGTTTAATCCAAACCCTAACCCAAATCCGTATATATGGGAGACATACAGTGAAACGATTGCGCGCGCCAATTTAGGACTGCTTTAATTCATCGGCACTTATAAGCGCCTATAGAATTTAGGCCAATGAATTTAGTTCATTGGAAAATAATTGACTCGAAGCTCATTTAATAAAACTCATACTTGGCAGTTTACTACTGTCTTAATTCATCGGCGCCTGATGGCGCCGAAAAAAGGAGGAAGAACATAGATTGCTAGAAATCAACATCGGCGCCTACAGGCGCCGATACCCAAGATCAAAAATCAGCATCGGTGCTCATATACGCCTATAGGCGGTGAAAAACGTAGACGCTTATAAGCGGACAAGCGGTCGAAAAGCGCCAAAAGCGCCGATGGGCAGTGTATAGACGATTATTGGCGCCTAGAGGCGCCGATAAGTGCGAAAATATTTATTTTCGGCGCCTATAGGCGCCTAAAAGCGTTGGCAAAAATTTGCACCGAATCGGTGCCTATAAATTTTGCATAATTACGATTTTGCCTTCCTGAGGTCGTTATTCACTAATTTCTGGTATTTGAACAGTTTCTGCAGAATAAAATATCATCATGCTAGTGACATTTCATATGATGATTTGAGGGTTAACTTAAGCCTCATGTATCGGCTGCAGATCATGGTTGTTAACGTCAGTCCATTTCTGACAGTTTGACCGACCGATATAGGTAATCAAGTAATGAGGAGGAAATTAGATGAAAGACTGACTTATTATCAGAGTTTCATGGTTTTGGACAGTCAATAAAATGCTGGTTCTACCATCACAGACGTAAAAGTGATGAGACTGATCATTTACTTTATGGTGGATACGAGCACAAATATGTATTGTCCATCATTCAACGCGATAAAATATTCAAATATTTCAACCGTCATATTTTAAACGATGTATTAAGGGGGGGCGTCCACCCCTCATATTTTGGAAAACACGAATTTGAGATATGAGTTGGCCAGGATGGCCACGGTGTGTACCAACATTTTGACGGTGGTCATGAGTCCATAGGTCCAACATTGCCCATGTGAGGCCTCGGAGCAAAAATGGCGTCCAAAAATCGAAATTTTACCTGATGGAGATAGAGCTTAGCTTTTGATTGCATTCGATTCGTCTCGACGAGCTGATCATTTTAGTGTATTTGTTTGTCAAAATCGGATGAAAAATGGCCAAGTTATGCCCATGCGAAGCGCGCGTGCCAAAGTGGCAGTTGGCCTATTTTGGGTCTTAAGATGGCCATAATGGCCACATTTTTGGAGATATGAACTTCAAACTTGTTTTGCCCATCATTTAGGTCAGAATTGATGGGCAAACCAATTTTTAAGTGAATTGGACCTTATTTGGCCATTTTAGCCCATAAAAACCTTCAAAAATCCACTAAATCGCTTATATCTCAGTTTGCACTTTTGCCCAAATGAACTTTACTCTTTTCGCTACTCCTCCGCCATTTTTCAATGTTTCTGCATAAAATTTTCAGAATCGCTTTGAAACTTAATTTCGCACTTATGTTATTGACCAAAATTTTGAGTTAGGCCTCCAAAAAAATTTTATGCCCATGAGCAAAATCCCCGGGGATTTTGGCTCTCAGCGGCTCGATTTTTGGAGGGATCTAAATTTTCCATTTGGGCAAAAGCGCAAATGAGATATAACGATTTAAGTTTTTATAGGCTTAAAAATTGGTTTGCCCATCAATTTTGACCTAAATGATGGAAAAAAAGTATCTCCAAAAATGGGGCCAAAATGGCCATCTAAGGCCCAAATTTGCCAATTGCCACTTTGCGCGCGCGCTTCACATGGGCAAATACACTAAAGCAATCAAAATTTCGATTTTTTGGACGCCATTTTGTTCGAGGCCTCATGGCAATGTTGGACCTATGGACTCATGACCACCGTCAAAATGTTGGTACACGCCATCCTGGCCAACTCATATCTCAAATTCGTGTTTTCCAAAATATGAGGGGTGGACGCCCCCCCTTAAGGGCCCTAAATACCTAGTTGATATTATTGTGGAAAGCACGATAAAGATTTGAGTTTCCCGACTGATCCTATAAGAAAGGAAAGAGACAACTGCTAAGAGTGGGAAATCTGGGGAGAAGACGAGTAGCTGCTGCCAGCAGTTGTAGTGTTGCCGGAGAAAATACGTCCAGGACTCGGCTTGTCATGCCACGCCATTAGGCTGCCCAGCTTACCCCGCCGATTTAATGACGGCAATTACGGGTGAGCACATTAGCCAAATAGTGCTGTTGTAAGTAAACAATAAACTCCTCTCGAGCGAAGGATGACACACATGACTGTGGCTTGCAGGCTTTTTCATGGTTCACTTCACACGTCGTTCTAGAAAGAACGTCTGCACTTTATGAGTTTACTCTATAGACAGCAAACATACTAGACCATCATTTCACAAAGACCACCATTATGTCACAAGACCATAATGTCACATCTTATCAATCATCATGTCGCTAATTAGACTGTCAGGACAGAGAAAATCAAGTACCGTAATGGATGAAAAATCGTACGCCCGCGGTAGAGGACACACAAAATATGCCAGATCATGGAGGAAAAATCATTGAAATATATAGAAAACGTAGCTAAGTAGCTTAACAACTTGACAAGTTAACAAGATGGTTATGAAAATTATGATAATTATGAAATAATGACAGAATGAAAATTATGAAAATAATGACATATTTTGCTATTTGCAACACCCAGGCCGTACAGCAAAAACTACGGCAGCCCGGAATCTGCCCATTTCTGATAAACAAAAACACAAACAATATGAACAATGAACATTGCCCCATTCCACGCTAGCTGTAAAATTGTTGCTCCAAAATTAGGACTCCTACAAGTGGATTGCGTGTCGTATTTACCGAGTGGTAAAATAATGAGTGGTAATTCATAATTTTACAGATCAAATAATATAGAATTGGTGATTCGAAAAAATTTAAAACGTATAATATACACCTGCCTGATCGGGTTCATATTGGTCTAGACCCTCGACCTTCGGACTGATTGTGCACAAACCTGATTCGACCGCTGAGGTTATATCTTTTAAATTCTTCAAGGTTCCTCCATCTCCAAGTCTATTGCTTCTGCTTCCGATCACATGAGCTGTTGCCTCAACAGTGTGAACACCACTGTAGTAATATAATGAAATGAATTTAAGGATTTTCCTGATTTGGTATTGCGAGCACGGGAATATATCATGAAATTATCGATGAAGTGCAATCATTATTCGCTGATGGCCTGATACCTTGAATAGTCTGATGAAAGAATTAATCTCAAAACAAACATACTCTGTACCCACCTAACTGCAGGATATGCAGCATGAGGCACATGTAAATGTAATCCAGCCTTTGGGCTTTGAGAATTGAGAGGGTTGGGGGCCCCGGTCATATCTGTCCTTGTAAACTCTTGTGCAGCGTTGGTGGATCTGAGGATAATAATAAATCATAACCATTATAAAGGTTCATTTTGTGGTTAAATAAGATCCCCGTTTGGCCATCAAACCGCTTATAATTAACCTCTTACTTTGAGAGCTGGGCTTTAAAATGCCAAGCTTTGCAAGCTAGTTTGCAAAGAGATCAAAGCGGGAAGGTATACACTTACACTTTTACACTTTTAAAGGAGGTAGTAGGGATTAACACAGCCGCTGATCCATCTGAGAGCCACCGGATTGGTTCGTCCAATCTATAATACTGTTTCTGTTCCGCGTAGTGTATCCTGTCACTGGGGGCTGATCGGGAAAGTGTCTGAGGAAGCTCCCAAGGTGGATTTTGAAGGAGTCCAGGTCATCTATGATGTTAACAGTTCTAGGTAGTTTATTCCATAGTTTTGCAGCGTGTACAGCAAATGAACTGTCAACAAGGGTCTGGGCAGCTAATGTTGCAGTCTTGTGGAGAAACGGTATCTTGACTTTAACACCAAGTCTACTGTTCTCGTAGAATTCCATAGCAATGTCGTTTGGGGAGCAATGGTGGTATATCTTCCATACATGGATGATCATGTATCTCTCTCTCCGTCTTTGTAGGGAGAGAATACCCAGTTTTTTGATCCTATCCCAATAGGATTAAGTTGTTATAATTCTCGACGGTACGGCGATAGTTTAACTTTATGAGCTTATGTCAGACCTAAAGAACCAAGTATTTGAGTATTTGGTTTAATCTTGAACTTCAATCAAACTCCATGGCATTGTGATTTATCAGATATAACGTCTGGAGTGTATTGTGATGATTTCAGCCACCAGGGGAAATGAATGTTAGAAGAGCATTATAGAGCTAAGATTGGATTAGAGTCGAGGTGTGCTTCCACACATACCAAATAATTAAAGGACACGTCCTGTGCATTCATGATAGTACCGTTTTGAAGGTTTTCTATAAAACAGTTCATGCAATTTCATGGTGACATTATACAGCCTAAAACTAAAATAGCTTGGCAAGGACCAATTTCAACAATTAAAAGTGGATTATACTGAGGAATTAAATTGCAGTTTAGAGCGGATTAGAGCCCCAACGCTGCGACAGATGGAGACTTCTTTTTGATTTTACGAATATGCAACAGGAGAATTTTCCTTTTCTCCTGATGCCTGAATTTTAACCTTTTGTCGAACTAACGTCTTTCAAACGTAGATAAGCTGTGTAATTTGAATTAATACCTTCTCACTTTCTCACTTTAAGAGTTGTCCAGATGCCTCTGCCTTCTAGGTTGCACAGCTCGGAAAGTGGAAGGTATTTACTATTCCATAATTCCCGGCGGATTGAGGTCGTTTCATTTTATATCGGACCACTATAAGGAATTATCAGACATATAATAACTCTGCTGGTGCCAGGTCTGCAGATGGATCGCTGTGACAGCTCCTGCGTGACACTCTGACTGAATAATAATGTGATTCGTGGTGTCCATGAAGCGTGTGCCACGCACCACGCGTCAGGTTTCATTGTGTGGTATATCATTTAAAACCTATTAAATACCTGCTTACGAAATACTGCTTACGACTGACGTGCAAAACGTCTTCCCAACGCTATCTATACGTATTGTTTTGGCATCTTTGTTTCAGAAACGCGTGATAAACACTGAGCGAGCTACCTGCGTATCAATCTAAATCTTGGCTGTATAATCACCGCAAAAGCAATGACCTGCACGGAGCCCCTTAGCTTCGCTTCCTTGTTTACCTGAAGCAGAATAACTCTTTGCGTGCAGGAATACTCTTTTAGAATTAGAGGTTAAAAGTGGCAATATAAATAAGTAAGAAGTAACCCCTGAGTTTTATCTACAACTTTGCAAACAAGCCTGCATAACTTTGCCGATAAACATTAAGTAGTCATCCCTTTTGGCAAGTGATGATCAGTAGCATATTTTGGATTTGCTTCAACAAGCTATCAAAATACCTCGCCGCGGTTTCGCTGATAGGACGAGCTGATCATTTTGGTGTATTTATTTTTCAAAACCGTATGTAATCTAAATCTTATAATCACATACGTCGCAATAGCAATGACCTTAACGGAGCCCCTCAGTTTCGATTCCTTGTTTAATAATATGCCGTACAGCAAGGATCTACACTTAGCTCACCATGGTTAGGCACTTAGTCGCCATTAGTACTACGACGAGAGTTGCATTTACACCCTCTGTCTAATGGAAACGTTTCCTTGTATTTGACAATTGATGCTCACACAGTACTATTTCATTCCCAAGTTACGGCCTTGCAAAGCGCGCATGCCAAAGTGGCAGTTGGCCTATTTTGGACCTAAAGGTGACCATATTGGCCACAAGTTTGAAGGAATCAGCTTCAAACTTCTTTAGCCCATCTTTACGGTTGAAATTGATGGGCAAACCATTTTATAAGTGAATCGGATCTTATTTGGTCATTTTAGCCTATAAAAACCTCCAAAAATCCACAAAAATGGCAAATCTCATAAGTCAAAACCCGATTTTTCTTAAGTGTCCGATACTCAAAGGCTTATAACTTCGGCTACGATTAATATTTTTGCATGATTCTTTTTGCATCAGTAAGAAGACAAAATTTCTAACAAACAAATTGAGCCGGATTTCTGATTTTGGCCTCCAAAATTTTTGAGCCCATTTGGTGCAAATTTTTGGCCCTAATCGCTCAAAATTCAAAAATGTGTGGGAACCATTTTTGATCCGAGACCTTACATGGGCCATGTTTGACCTATGGGCTCGAGACCACCGCTAAAATGTTGGGACACGTCCAGACCATCCTGGCCAACTCCTATCCCAAATTAGCGTTTTTCAAAATATAAGGGCTGAACCGCCCCTCCCCCTCCCCTTAAATGATCGTTATGAGAATTGACACATTACAAAGTGATGTGTATTAGTATGTGTTAGTACTTAGTATGCACCATGACCCATGTTTTATACTATGCAGTGTTTTTAAATCCCAATAATGCACTGAGATTTGAGTAGAGACCATATAAGCATATTCAACAAAGTGAAACGCGTGGTTTACGACCCATGCTGTGGGGGTTGACACCCACTAAAAACCCAGATTAACATCAATGGTCTCTCTGTTCTTGGGCTGATAAAATTAAGTTAGTAGAATAATCCATAACAAATATCACTACCGTAAATAATCAAATTAACAATAAATCAGCAATTCACAAATTCAGAAAATAATAATAATCATCATATATAACTCTACACTACATTTATCTACAATACAATATTTACAAATAAATCAATTCAATTTACAATATATTTACGAAATTACGAAATCACAAGCAAAAACTAGTACAAAATTAAAATTCTATTTGATAAATGAACACAATACTAATATTTACTCCTTTATAAAATTTTAAGTCGGTAATATAGAACTATAGGTCGAAGGAGTAACCTAATACCACATAGTTCATAGATTAAAATATGTAGTTCATAGATTAAAATATGTAGTGAGCGCGAAGCGCGAACTATATATAGACGCATTATTGGCCGAAGCGAAGCTGAGGCCAATAATGGTTTGTTTTGGACGAGGCGAAGCCGAGTTCAAAACAATGTGGTATTAGGTACTCCTGAGACCTATGGTGATATTACATGGCGAAATTACATAAATTATGTGGTGGAAACTCATAAGAAATATGAAACATGACGTCTCATAGTTGTACTTGTATCAGGCGTCATGGTAAGAATGCTCTCGCCGGTAATTGCATTTTTGTCGGGCCTCAAGACATGTACTTGTAGACATATGTCGATGGAATGCATATTGTGATGCCATGTAGCAATTTACCACAGTGAAGCAAGATAACGGCGTCATTTGAACAGCCTGTTGATCATTGGAGTCTCAAATACCACAAAATTCGAATATCTGCGTTCCAACCAAATTATTCAAATTGAATTGGCACTTGAGGCGGCAGGTATCGTTACTCGTGTAATGGTCCGCAAGCAAATGTAGACAACTCACGTCATAAACTTTCTTATTGAATCTACGACGATGTCATCATTGTAAATACCCTATCAACTCTTGGAAAATCCTATAACATGGGGTTATAGGATCCGAACGACTCTAAAAAGATATTTAGGCGACTCACGTCATAAACTTTCATATTGAATCTACGTCGGAGTCATCACTGTAAACACAGCTTATAGGGTCGGAAACGACCACATAACATGGGGTTATAGGATCCTTCCCGTCCCTATAATATTGAAATAACCCGACGTATATGGTTGCAAATAAGGGCTTATGAGCCATGTAATAAATTATATACGTTAATATTCCTATGATATCTATGCAAACATGCCGGTTTTGATCTAATAAAACTTCTAATACTACTTTTAACTTTATTTAGATTAATATTTGAGTATATTTATGATTATCATTGTTTGATGTTAGCATTGGGCAGAACCTAGTGGGTAATGGGCAGATTTTAGCTGGGCATTCACCAGAACTCAGCGTATACAGAGCATTTCAAATTAATCAATCGCTGGTCAACTTCCAGTCAACAACTACTTAAACCGATGTTTAAAGGTAGTCGTGGCAGAGGCCTATTGATCAATCAGTGCATGGCTATGAAAGTTGAAGATGCACGATGTAATATTGCAACGTGTGTTTATAATATATTTGTGCGACAGCCTGCACATGTTTTATTTGTTTTGTGTGTGTATGTACC
Source organism: Beroe forskalii (assembly GCA_011033025.1). Classification (NCBI taxonomy): domain Eukaryota; kingdom Metazoa; phylum Ctenophora; class Nuda; order Beroida; family Beroidae; genus Beroe; species Beroe forskalii. The sequence continues at coordinate 124,992 of WFMF01000065.1, read as the reverse complement.
AAGGTCCACTGGAGAGGAGCCCGTCCATCCACTCTTTCAAGATATCTTACTCCTTATAAAGAGATAACTCGCAGGTATGATTTTAAATTACAAACTGATACACTGTAATCGGGGTAATGGAGAATTTTACAAATTCACACAGCTTGCTAGAGCTCAAGATAGTGCCCGTCGATATCACACGTCAGTGGTAACTTAGTAAATAGTAATTAAGCCATAAGAAATTAGCGAATCAATTAGGAAATCAACCACGAAAGTTGTCTGGTAAAGTCCCACCCCTAATAATATTATATTGTAGGGCAATGCATTTTGTTATAATGTGTCGGATTATTTTGATGAAGTCGTGCTCTACTGGCGCCAAATCGGGATGCAGGCTTGATACCGATCAAGATATTGGGCAATGGGCGTGCTAGAGTGCTAGTTGCAGGCTGGACAGGATAAACGTCATGATACTGGCAGAACTCTGCCCAGTACCGGTGTTCCAAATATCCTCCTTCCCAACCGCTTTTAAACAAGCACCGACATGATGGGTGGGAGTGATCGTGATTCGTGACGGGAGTGTGTAAGCCACCTTTGCTAAATCCAACCAGGTGCTGGTGCTGGCACATGCGACCAAAAAGTTATAGGCAGTTGTCAGCTCGACACTTCTGGGATTTGCCATAATTTGACAGTTACACGTTACTATTTAACTAATGATTTATGAAAATTGATAGAGATTTATGAACGATGCATTAGATTGCACTGGATGAAAATTAAGGCGTGATGCCTTGATGGACGACGATAATCATCATTTACAAGTTCGTTAACGCCTGTTGAAACCAGCCTTTTAAAACACGCGTCATTCAAGCACCAAGAAGTCACCCGCATCGCTTTATAAATAACATCCCGCAACATGCTACGATGCAGTGTTACGTGTGATCAGGGATATTGAACAACTCATAACCAGAACAGGTACCAACAATAGCTCTCCAGGAACTGAACTTGGCCAAGTCCTTAATGAGCTCAAATGGATCATTCTGCACTGCAAGCTATCCCACATCAGAGGGTATCAGAAACAGTCGAGACAAAAACCTTAACCAAAGGGGGAAGAAGTTGATTGAACTGGCCTCAGCTCATAATTTAAAGATACTCAATGGTGCCACTATTGGCGATATAGCTGGTGAATATACATGCATAACTTACAATGGGTTAAGCGTGGTGGACTATTTCATCACATCATATGGCATAGTCACAAATATATCCTCGGTCAATGTGAAAGAATTCACAGAGATTTCTGATCACCGACCCCTACTCTGCGTGATGAAAGATATTGCTGCACCTTGCCTACCCCATCTAGAACGTACCATGAACTTCCAAGACAAACCTCTTGGATACAAATGGAACAACAGTGAGGCCTACATCGAACATCAAAACCACCCAAGGATCAAAAGGAGGATTAGCGATATTTGCAGCAGAGAATGCACCACCAAAGAAGATGTTCACTCACTCAATCAGTTGCTTGTCAGTACACTCAATGATATTGCAGCTGGCTCACTTGAAAAAAAGAAAAAGCCTAGAGGTAATAAGTTCAACAAAAACGCCTGGTTTGACTCTGATTGTCGCAAAGAAAAAAGGAAGACACGCAGGCTAGGGAAGCAATACAGTAAATATCCTACGAATGAAAGCAGAGACCGTTTCTACAACCAAAATAAGGCTTATCGTTCACTATTGAAGAAGAAAAAGCATTCATTCTTTGCTCAATTGAGCCAAAAAATCATTGATGAAAGGGCTATTAACTGGGCTGGCCTTAAGGAACTAAGATCATATAACACTAAGCCGAATCCTATGGATCTGTATGACTTAGCTAATTTCTACAAGTTTTTTAAAGAACTGTACTCGAAGAAGACACTCCCAGCAGGAACCATTGAAGAACCGAAAGATGCATACAGCACACCACATACTCAAGATGCCACAGCAGAAAGTCTCACCACTGAACTCAACAAAGACATCAACGATTCTGAGCTATCTGCAGTAATTAAGAAGCTCAAAAATGGAAAGGCGACATCTGAGGATTGTATTTTGAACGAATTCCTCAAGAATGCATCATCCACACTATTTCAAGCCATACTGAAACTTTTCAACGATTGTCTTCAACAGGGTGTATACCCCTGGAACACCGCCTTGATAACACCACTCTACAAAAAAGGAGACAAATACGATCCTAATAATTACAGGGCCATTGCAGTAAACAGCAACATCGGGAAGTTGTTTGCAAGCATTCTTCTAGAACGACTGGTTAACTTCAGAAACCTCTATTGCCCAGATCCCATAAATCAACTTGGATTTTGCAAAGGAGCCCAAACCTCTGACCACATCTTTTCCTTGAGTACCTGCATCCAGAAGAGTCTGTCAAAAAAGGAACATTTGTATGCATGCTTCATCGACTTCCAGAAAGCTTTTGATACTGTCTGCAGGGAAGCACTTCTTTTCAAGCTACATAACCTCGGGATCGATGGGAGGTTTTTTGAATGCCTCAAAAACATGTATACAAACTCCAAAGCCAAAGTCAAACTCATCAACAAAGTGTCTGACTTCATCGATGTGCTCATTGGCACTGAGCAAGGTCATCCTATGAGCCCTGAGCTCTTCAAATGCTTCCTCTTGGAATTGTCCGTGGAGCTCGACCGCGTGGAAGATGTCAAATCCCCTGAACTCAACCACCAAAGAGTCACTCACCTTCTCTGGGCTGATGACTTAGTCCTGTTAGCGCTGGACAAAAGATCCCTGCAAAAATTGCTCAATGAAGTGTTCAGCTACTGCTCAACCTGGGGTCTCACAGTAAATCTGGAAAAGACGGCTGTTCTTGTGTTCAACAAAACAGGGAGAAGATTGAAAGCAAGTTATGGTCTGAAATATGGCCATGAAAATATCAAATCGGCGAGAAGCTACTGTTACCTGGGCATAACTTTCACTCTATGTGGCAGTATGAAGCAAGCACAGGATGAACTCCGATTGAAAGGCCTGAAGGCATACTTTGCACTCAAAAGTAGCATTGACATCTGGAATCTCAACACCAAATCACTCTTCAGACTATTTGACTCACTTATCTCACCTGTATTCACATATGGTTGCCAAGTATGGTTTCATGAGTCCAACTTCGTCAAACTAATAATATCTGAATCACTGTTCACAGATCCAAGGACTGCCATGACGAAGATAGCCACCGACAAATCTGAGCAAATACACCTCAAATTTCTCAAGTGGTGCCTTGGACTCTCATCCAAAGCCTGTAACTTAGTGTGTTGGGGCGACTCAGGGAGAGCACCCATAGCTATTCAAGTCATAAAACAGGCCCTTGATTACATTGATAGGCTGGAGATTTTAAGTTCATGTGACATAGGTACATTGCCCTTAGCGGCACATGCTTTCAAAGAGCAGGTTGAACTGTCACTACCTTGGCATGTCACTGTTTTGAGACTGAGGACAGCACTTCATCAAGAAACCATTCACGCCAGGCTTGCCAAAGTAGCTTTGGACGACATGTTCCGGAATCTCTGGAAGGAGGCACTCAACAGCTACTCCAAACTGTCGTTCTATCAGAACGTAAAAAGTGATATGGGATATGAGCCCTACTTAGACACACTAGCCCACGGTGATAAGCAATGCATAGCAAAGCTCAGAGCTAGCAACCACCGGCTGAATTGTGAAACTGGAAGATATCTGCCAAGTAAAGTTTCTACCCACTATGAAGCCAGCAAAGATAACATGGTATGGAGGAAAAGCTGCTGGTCATGTTGCACCAATGATGTGGGAGACCTCGCTCATCTGCCCTTTCACGATCCCATCATAGAGGACGAACAACACGTACTTGTAACCTGCCCAAAGTACCATCATCTAAGGGTAAATCTGGACGATGAGATCAAATCTGTGATTGTATCGTGGGATACTCAGGAACTGAGCCAATTGTTCTCACCGGAATACATTACGGCATTCTCCCAATATCTGAGGAAAGTCTTCAAATTGCGATTCCCTAAGGACGATGAGGCAAACCCTAGAGAACAGGAGTGAAGGCGTGAAACATCAATTTATTCCTGAGACTTTAAGTGTGGTTTGAGAATTTATGTGTATTTTGTTAAATAAAGATTTTAAGTGTGCATAAGAGATCATATGTGTGTAAGAATTTAAGTGTGTGAAGTTTCAAGTGGGTGTAAGAATTTATGAGTGTGTTTTTTTCAAATCTTAAGTAGCCATTGACCTTGAAGTAGCTAGGTAGCCTTTGACCTTGATATCATGCATCTATAATCCGGTTTTAATAAGCGAGCACTCTCTTTCAAGGCATTTTTCTCCATAATGTTTTCTCCTTCATCTTATAAATGAACACTTAATAGTTGAACTTAATTCCATTTACTTGTTATCATTTGAGTTTGAGGAAAGCTATCGAGATACATTGACCATTAAATTATCTCTCACTTTTTATCTTTTTGGCACAGAATTTTCGTATTTAAGTTTGCTAACCACGTTTTTCTTTTCAGAGAAGTCTGACATTACATGTTGTAATTTGACTTTATATTATATTTCTAAATATTTTTCTAACCATGCCATCAACTTCCCCTTGCACATCGTTATTTAAGGCTTGCGTTTTGAGTTTATTGACGATTATTGTGATAGTCTTGCTGTATTATAGTTCTGCTTTTATAATTCAACTGACCCCACTCTAGCTCCGGCCCTTTGGAAAGAAATCTGAAGGTCTCTTTTCTGAAGAACTGGTTAAGAATATAGTCCAAATAAGGTACATGGACCATGGTTAGAACCAACCGGACCCCATAAATAGTGATATTCTCATGTTTCAAGGATCACATGACACATTTTTCAGCAATCAGCATTCATAGGCACTAACCTGTTGACTGTGGAGGGGTCGATCACATGTTATAGAGTCCTGTAAATTTTCATGGCCATTAACTTTAATTTCCTACCAATAATGCGACTTCCTGAGTATATGCTCGGGGTACCACACAACTTCACCCATAACTTGGACATGTATTAAAATTACATGTATGGGAAAATAAATAGCTTCACCCGCATATTTGACATGTTATAATTGAAACATTATACAAATTCCTAATACGTGTCAAACACAAAGCACTGGTAAATTATCAATTTTCTGCCAAATTCATATTTTGATTGTCGACATTCACCAGCTCAAGGGGGTTCCCTCACTCCCGAGATTGACCAGGAGCAATGAACCATGACCTTGCACCTCACTTCTATTGATATTGTCCCGTGAAATGCAGCTGAGTTCATCGTGGGGATTTAATTTAATATAGGAATTATTTCGAAATCTTTTGTTCAAATGCCAGGAACTCTGAACTTCTGAAAGCTCCTTTGAACGTAATATTCTGCATCATATGAACTTATGAATTCGTTAAATGATAGCTGATGCGTCCCAATTTTTAATGCAACGCATGCGATGTCACGTCATTTTGTCATTTCTCAAAATCAGCATAGCAATTGCAGATACTTGCAGTGCTCTGGATTGACGTAGACTTGTTCTTTGCATTTCCAATTTCCTCTAAAATATAATTTTACTGCACAACTTAACCGATATTCTGTGTTCTAGATGGATGTTTCGAACTCCACAGTGCTGCACATCTTGGCGGGTTACGATGACAAGGAACGCACTCTCATGCTCTTTGTCCTGATAGTCCTGGCACTCTTTGCAGTGGGGGGTAACCTGGCCCAGTTTGCAGCCATCTACCTGGAGCCAAGTCTACAGACAGCCAGCAACATCTTTATCATCTCTCTGGGATGCAGTGACCTGGGTGTAGGTATCATCACTCTACCCACAGTTGCACTGACAGTCCACAACAGGGGCTGGGTTCTAGGTGCGTTCTTCTGTCAGCTGGCTGCCATGCTTGATTCTATCTTCATCACCGCCTCCATGTGGACATTGGGATTTACTGCCTTAGACAGATACTTCCTGGTTCAATCACCCATCTCACATAGGAACATGATGAACAAAACCATTGCAAGACGAACTGTTTTCTTTTGCTGGGGTCTTTCTGCAGCTTGTGCTATTCTACCCGTTCTTGGGTGGAGTAAGTATTCCTTCTCCTCTCACAGCATGTCTTGTGCTATGGCATTCGTTACAGGCTTTGAGAGCATCCACAAATACTACTTCCTGTTCTATGTCGTAGTGAGTTTCCCAGTGCCACTGTTCATGATCATCATCTGCTACATAAGAATCGGTTTCTCAGTCACCAAGAAGTCGCGGGAGCGACAACTGCAAATTACAATAAGCTCATCGAACACTTCAAAGCACGATGGGTGTAGACCAATTGTTATCCTTTCCAACATCCGCACAGCAAAGATAACACTGCTCTTGATTCTCTTTGTCTTGGCCTGCATTCTCCCCACGGTAGTGGTCGGCATAGTGTTCTGGTTCGAACAAACCATCCCCTTTGCCCACCAAACAAGTAAGGCAGTCATTTGGTCGCTGCTGGGAAACAGTGCTCTTAATCCTGTTCTCTACGGGTGGTTCAACAAACACTTCAGATCTGTCTACCAACACATGATGCTGGCGCTCATCTTGAGGGAGAAGTATTCATACCTGAAGAGGTCCATGATGTCCATGAGGTCTGTGCACGGCACTCCAAAGAGTTCCTTCAACAACAACCCCGTTGTAATGGATTTAGATGTTATGGAGATCATCGGTGCCACATCCTCATTTGGGCATTCACTCCGTCACATAAAGAACTACAGCAGTAAGTTGAACCATGGCACCCGACACTCACTACCAGGTGGTCACTTGAGCAGTTGCTTCTCTTCAAAGCGCCAGGTCGGGACCCTCAGCAGCGTTAGAAGACACTCAGTGACAGGTGGAGAAACGCTTACAGAAGCCCAGGAAACCATGGAAACGATGGCTACCAACCAAGTCCGACACCGGAGCCAGCCGGACATATACAACTGGAATGTGACGACAAATACCCAACACAAATAGGCATTAATAAGCACAATAAGAGACGAGAGAAGACATTGGTTTTTAATAAGCAGTGGCTGATTTCGGGTACCAAATGGACAATCTTATGAACTGAACTAATTATTCAGTAGAAAATGATTGTATGTTTTTTGTTCGATTTGAGATTTTAATAATAACTACCTGTTTCATGTTGCTGGTTTATTGTACTGATGTTTGCTGCCCAAAGTCATGAATCCACGTCTAACATTCAATTCTCCCCCATTGAGCTTCTTTTCTGGAGAACCTTCTTCTGTAGCTTAATAAGTTAATAGGACAATACTTGACGCTTCAGTCGGTGTCCCATGACGTGCTGAATATCATGATTAGTGTAGAAATCTGTCAGATGTATCTAGTCACGTTCCATAATATAATAGGCAAATATTATATAGCGCACAAATCCTCCCTCCTAGTAGCCCCTCTCGCAATATTCCTCCACAATAAGAGAACCTTCTCCACCACTCAGAGCGCTGCAGATAGTGTTCTATCAATGGTTTTGCTCTCTGTATCGTACAGAACAGCAACCATATAAGCTGTACTTTTCATTGTTTGCCATCACTACCACCTTACCACCTATGGTAACGCAAGTCATACTTACTTACTTACTTGCAGAGCATGATCTCACAGCTTGCCTTATCGGACATTATTTGGTCAGACAAATCGTGGGCGCTGAACTGCTGGGGGCAGACAAAAGCTAGGAATAATTTCAGAATGGTTCAATTTGGGTGGTTCTCTTTTGGTTCTTCAGTCGTAATCCTTGGAAACATTGATGTAATATCCGACCAAATAATTTCCGATAAGTACATAATCTGCTGACTATTTCCGTGGTTACTGGTTAGTTAATAATGTATTATGTTTGTTAGCCAGTGAGCAGAGATCTGCCGATTGTCATTTGATTAGAACCAGTTAATTTGAAATGCACCCAAACTTTCGCTCAAATCATTTCACTTAAGCCAGAATCCACAAAACGAATCACATAAAACAGTTTTTGGTATCAATGTTTTCCAACCCATTTCACTGCATCAGGGTCATATCACGTAAATTAACCACTGACAAAAATCAATAATCTCTAAGTTTCAATATTCACAACACCTTTTTATTGAGTGGAAATGAAATTGTTATCATGGTGTTAAAAACGAGTTCTTATATCATGTTAATTGAAGTACCTACTACCCATACGAAGTATCAAATTCATTTCAACTCATAATTCATTATACTGTTAACTGAACATCAACCAATAAGAACTCCAAAGTATTCAATCATACCCCTTTAATTGTTTCATTGAAGTTAATACCATGAAGCCCAAAGGTATTTAACAATCATATCAAAATGCCTCACTTTTACCATGAACTAAATACTCCTGATGAGCAAAATATCAAACTTAAACCATTTGCAGGGTGCAATGATCACATACCTTACAAGACAAAATAACATGGGACAATAATTCCGGGGATCGAAATTTTGGGGGTTCGAAAATATGGGGATTTTAATCAAAAATCCCCAAATTTCGTACCCCAAATTAAATTAGGGGATTTTCGCCTTTTTTTTCAAATTCGAAAAAAATAGGGTGACTTTTGGGAATAAATCAGAACTTTAGAAAGGCCAATATCTGATGCGATCGATGCGGTAGAATTTCCAGTACAAGATTCCTTCACGTGTCGAGTGTAGAAGGTTTTATTTGGAATTACTGTATTTTAGATAATTTGAACCCTTCTGCACTGATATTTTATTGAAATTTGTCTGGGAATTCCATTTTTTATGCACTGTTTGTCAAAAGACAAACCCGCAATTAACAAATTTGGGGGAAATAATTTTGGGGATCGAAATTTTGGGGGTACGAAAATATGGGGATTTTTTTGAAAAATCCCCAAATTTCGTACCTTTTAAATATGTCTCGTAAGGTAAGCTGTAAGTGTTTAAAACTTTTAAAGTGTTAACCACCATTTTAATAAGCTAAATCAAACCTTTTATGAATAAGGCTTGATAATATAAGGTAATATAGGGGAATTAATCAACTCGGGATCCAAAACTTATTTAACGTATATGTTACCTCGTACCTACACCGGGACTGAATGTTGAAACCCACCAATCTCAACATATCATTGCAAAATATCGAGCGGCAAAGAAAAATTTAACATGAAATTTGCTTTTTGCTACATCCAAGGTGATACCTGATTGCTAGACGCTATCTTTCTGAGCAAACTATTGTGTTATTTCCATCATTCAGTGATCGTTATTCATAGATAAACTTGTAAGGGCTTTACCACCCTGATTCATTGATTCTCATAAATCTAGAGATGCTATATTGTAATTAACATGTATTATGCACCTTCCAGGCGTGTTTATGCTATGTATTCAAAAACCCTATAGGCACCAGGGTACCGTGTGCAATAAATTATTACGCACTGTAGTGCCGAAATCTGGATTTATTACGCACTGTAGGTCATAATAATTTATTATGGTGCAGTAGAACAGTGCGTAACATTTTATTTCACACAGTTGGGCAAACAGTACCTTCAAATCTTGATTTAAAACATTTCCTTGTGTTTGAAAATATTGTCATTTTTTCGAGTAATTACGGTGCATAATTCAGTTTAATAACTCGTAAAAATTACTAAACTCAGCATTAAAAAACCTCGGCCTTCGGCCTCGGTTTTTCAATGCCATATTACACACTCGGGCCTTCGGCCCTCGTGTGTAATATTACGTTTAGTAACTTTTACTCGTTACTAAACCCTTCAATATAACCGTTCTACATTGATTCTTGATTCAAGTTAGAGTCTCATTTATTATCATTTTGTCTCATGATATCATACAGGAATACTTAATGACATCGATTAAAAAAGGATTTAATAGCTTTTATTTTGAAATCAAAACACAAAAATTATTCGGTATAACTTGTAAAACATTTGAGAATGATAATATGGCAAAGATTAGAAAAAGATTCATTAAAGGAAAAATCACGTTGAGTCTATACAGGTTAGATTGATTGAACTGGTTCCTGGAAGACGTTGCTTGTAAACTGGGGTATTTGCGTTCCAGCCATACAATTCATTATTATTAACTTTTTCGTGGTAGGCTAGTTTAATCACATCACAAGTTGCATGATCGCATAGTTGCATGATGAGCTGAAAGTGAGACCCCAACTAGTCGGCACGTACCACAGTTCGTATCGTGGTACACACCGTGGTACTAGTCCTCACTAGTCCCGACTAGTTGGGGTCTGAATGTTTTAAATATCCAGGTGATTGTTTTCGTGTCACAAATGATGGTGCTTCTGGTGGTGAACGATTTTTTGCTGCAAACTCTGACAAACTCCACCAGCATTCGCCATTTTTCTCACAGATTGCATGAAATTTCACCAGCATATTTTGTTAAATATTTGCAGAATTGTCGTCAAATAATGGAAAACTGGCAAACAAGTTCCTGCAAATTTGTTCGCCAAACACACTTGTCGAATGTTTGCTCACACTTGGCGAATGATTGCTCATACTTGGCGAATGATTGCTCATACTTGGCGAATGATTGCTCACACTTGGCGAATGATTGCTCATAAAAATTGTTAGCAGTGAACTCATTTGCCTTGAATTGTGTTCATTCCTTCATTTCGCAAACGAGCATTCCCTGCTGATGCACGACCATTTGCCTCAAATGATGTTTGCTGCTTGCTACTGCTACCCTTAACCGTAACCCTTACATTGTAATGGTTATGGTTGTTAGTGGCAAACTTCTGGCGAAGGCTGGCAAATAACCGTTTTGCTGCTGCTGCTACTCTAACCCTTACACTGTAAGGGTTAGCTTACACTGTAAGAGTTAGGACTTGTTTTAAACCGATCTATCAATTGTTCACCATTGGCGAACTTAAGTTTGTCAGCCACGGTTTATTTTTTGCTGTTAGCAAGTATTTGTGGCAAATGATAGTTATCTAGCTGAAAAATGATTGTCTGCCAATAGTGTTTCGCAAGTGAGTTCACTGCAAACCCTGGAACTCTGTCAGAATTTGCGCTTAATTTTCCAAAGATTTGGCAAATACTTGAAGAGTCTTAAGAGATTAAAGTTTAACCCTTACCCTAACCCTGTATAACTGATATAACTGATGCGAGAGAGTTGTAATAGGAAAGATTTGTAATTAGGAGCGTTCGAAAATCATGTGATTATCATCGTCAGCTGAGAGTGCACTAGTGCAGGATGGAAACGTGCTAATTAAGTTTGTGTGAAGACTTAAAGAGTCTGTGAGAGGGAACGTTGGCTTACTGCTGGCGAATGGTGGAGTTCTCAAATGTTCGCCGGAAGTTTGCCAGAATTCACAGCAAAAGATCATTTTCCACCGAAAGTGCCCAAAGGTTCAAATTGACTGCATGGGAATTTCGTCTAAATACTATAACAAATATATAAACTTGAAAACAAAATAAAAAGCCGTCATTTTATCGATGTTTCGACACATGCTTTATGCCATTTTCAACCTGAATTTAGATTTCTTGAAATCTGGCCAGAAAATTATATAATTAGCCATCACCCAGTAGCAGAATGTTAATGTATGTTGGGACTGCGACCAAATCATAGCACTCCTTATTAATCCAATGTCTTATCTATAAAAGTGTATGGAATAAGTTATTCTTATTCATCATTCTATTTTTGCCTGTTGCACCAGAAAATCAGTTCACAGCTTCAGTTTCCCGTTATGCCAAAAATAAAAGGACACCAAAACAGCCAGAATCGCTACAATTATTTAATTATGATTTACAAACCCATACACTTGACTGCAGCTCATACATTCCTGATTTGCATCCTTTTAGCTTCAAAGATGACTTTGATTGGTTGTGGTGGCTTGATTCCAAATGTTTGGACCATTTTCATTGGCTTGTTTCACGGTTTTCAGTAGTTCCGCTCGTTTTATATCAGAAAGATTTGATCAGATGATATTGTAGAAATCTAGGTACATTTCACCAAGTTGAAAATTTCGCTATGACTTAGTTATTGCGGTTCAGCTCTATGAGAGCTTTATATTTATATTCTGTAGATGCTCATGCACGATATGAGAATAATATGCTCATCAAATGGAAATTACATATAGGTAATAATAAGTCGCAGAATCAATTTAATAGCCGTTATTAGATTTGTAATTGCCAATAATTGTGGCGAAAATGCACTTTATCTGCACATGATAATTCTCATGTGCATCATGTAGGCAGGTACCAATGTACCGGTTTAATTTCGAGCATATTGACGTAGCAGCGCAATGTAAGGGGCCCACTTGCCTTGATTGGACAGAGAGGCGAGGCATCAAATGTTCCAATCAAATTTCATACCATCAAATGTTACACCTTATTAACCATTTTATAATACCACACTTTTAGAAATTTCTGTGTCTAGGAGGCATGGTTAATAAAGAGGTCGTTTAAGTAGTTGCCGTTTTGCTGACTTAGATAGTCAAGTAGTTGCAGGATCACAGTTTAATCGTATCATTGATTAATGATGGCTGGCATTATTTTATTACGTAACCTCATAGGCAACTCATGAAAATTTCATTGAAAGCTGTAGTGTATTAATTCACCAATAGGATCCGCGTAAAATTGTAGGAAATCCTAGCAACCATCAATTCCTCTGCCCATTATTACATAGTCCTGGTATCACTTCAGTGTTGATAGTAGAGTATTAATATTCAATAAGTAAATTTATACCTATGTTGCTGCTTTAAATTAATGTGGTAGTGACTATAGTTTAAACTTTAATGTGCTGCATGATTAATATGCCAAGACAAATATTAAATTTTAATACCTCTTATGAAATTCTTATCTTAATGAATTCTAGTCCCAAAAATTTAGAAATCAATGAACATAAATTTATTCAAAAATTAAGATCAATTAAACCTTTTGGAATTAATTCTAATGACCCCTTTGGGATACCTCTACTCTCATTTAAGACTTAGGTGGTTTTCTGTACATTTGCTTTGCTGTTTTCCTAATCTAGTTTATTCTCATTATAGGCACTGATGATGTGTAAAACGAAAGATTTCTGCCTCATATTAATGAGAGTTTAATTCAGTATATCAGCATTTCATTCTTGTCAGAGCGATTGGGAATTTATGTACTCAAATATTAAATTTGTCGTGCCTCAACATTTTACTTAAGTACTTCCAGGACAGGTTAAATCAGCAATCATTTAAAGCCCCGCTACTCTCCATTTGACTCAAGGAGAGGGCGCCTGCTGTTCACTTCTCAAATATTCCTTGTCACCCTCGCAGCGCTGCTTCATTCATTTCTCAAATATCGTTGTAACGATCACAGTGCTGCTTTATTCATAACTATTTTATAACCTTAATATTAGATTACATAATCACGTCGAGCAATGGCTTTTAAACTTGACTTTATAACCACCAAAACCGTTTGACGGTTGGTCAAGTAACCCCCCGCAGGTTTGGATGTGGTCAGTCCATTTTGCCTCTTTTCAGGTTCCGTTGTCACATCTAAACCCGCGGGGGGTTACCGTCCAACGGTTTTAGTGGTGATATCTTGAAAAATGTATGTAGCTTGAACCCACGTAACTTGCCCACGTAACTTGCCTTAACGTAGTCCAAACCCACGTTACTAGCCCAGACGCAAAGTGTAACCCACGTTCTAACTTGGAATTACTAGAATTAATAAGTTTCTTAATTTCTGCAAATCGCCCACGTGAACTCACGTGCTGAAATTTGTAGCACCCGATCTAATTTCACATCCATAAGTCATATTTGAACACATTTCAACGTAATCATGTCGAAATTCCCGTGTAAATATCAATTTCTCCAAATCCCCCAATTTCTACAAAACGTCCGCTTGTACTCACGTACTGAAATATAGCAACCAGGTCTAATTTCACGTGCATTAGTCGTATTTAAACTCATTTCAACGTAATTAAGTCGAAAATCCCGTGTAAATATTAATTTCTTCGAATCCCCTAATTTCTACAAAACGTCCGTGTGAACTCACGTGCTACACTAGTCCCACCCCTATTCACTGTGAGACATGAAGAAACAATTATCATATCACCATTGTATCACAGAATAAGACTACAGTACAAATTTTCGTCATAAACGTAATTTCAATCAGTTTGCACTTCAATTTTTAGAAGCCTCCCACAACAACAATCTTCGACCGATCGCCCTGAAACTCGCTTTATACCTCAATCACAAGGTCTAGTTTAGGAAATCATGATATGAATATTGTTTGCATTGTGCATATACCATTGAAATTTGGATGAAAAGAGAATAAATTAAAGACCTTTCCCATCGTCCTGGTAGCTGGTAACTGACACCACTGTAAGCTCCGCAGCTATAGCTGATGTCATTATCAGATTATTGAATGGATGAAGTAGTCGCTTGTGGGATATAGGATGGAGTTAAACGATGGTGCCATCTGTCAAACCCTCTTAGAGTAACTTAGGATCTGATAATTAGCCCTTTCATATTCGATCCCCATTTATTAGCTTCATAGGTCTGATAAATTCACGCAACAATGGTGTTATATCTTATAGGAATAGTTAAGATAGAATTGGGATATTGGTCTCCAGTTGGTTAATGGCTCTCAAGGTCGATGTTTGTCTTTACGACTTTTCACTTTTCCATTCATTGTTAATGTGTCCACTTCCATTGCATTAAGAAGAGATTCCGTTAAATCAGAGCACGATGATTTCATGAGCAATGTAGTATTATTGGCTTATATTCAAAAACATAATCCCGAAAACAAGATGATATTCTTAGATATCATGTGTTATCTATGGCTTTCTTATGTGTTATATACGAAAATCTTAGTAAGGGTTGTGCAATAATGGTTGAGTAGTTTTATATAAAATGTTCGGTGTCTTCGACTTATCACTTCATCGCGTGATAATGACGTGGCTTACTACTGGCTCAGGGCATTCATCTCGTTGGAGCTGTGAACTGATACCCTCTTGTTAGCGTGTCGTTGCGAACTGATTCGTGGAATGAGACAGCGAATTTTCACATACTAGTACAAATATAACCATTGCTGCAGTCCACTTTCATAATAACATCTTGACATGAAATATTACCTTTATAATGTAAAACTAAAAGTTCTTTATTATTCTGTGCTTGAGCGAGCATCACCAAAGCTAACGACGGACCTTGGACATTCTTATTACATTACAGCTAGATAGGTAGACACTATCATATGCATAAAATTATTGCCTCATTTGATACAATCTTATTTCAGCTAATTCTTAATTTTTATCGCTTTATAGTTTCTTTTTGGGCCATAGGGTACCATGAACCTTGGTATCCATCATGTGTGATTGACATTAGAAAAAAATAGAGTAGGTAATAAGATGCATCCGAAATTTCAGGCAGAGTTCAAGTAGCCCGGCGCCGCTAGTACTTTAGCAAACATCCACTATCTCAATAATTAGACGCTGGTTTAGATTCCTGGTGAAGGATGTGGTTATTGGGGTAATGGTTAGGGTCGGAACACAGTTAGGGTCTAAAAATCTAGCAGTGTTGGGCTACTTGGAGACTGCCACACTTGAAAATTTCAAATTTCCACATGGAAGAAGATCACGCAACTACAGTGATCTAACCACTTACTGAAGTGTAATTCTAGCTTTCAGGGCCACAATGGAAGACGATAACTTCACAAAAGGGGAGCAGGCGATTCTCGTTATCTTTCTAGTGCCACCACTCGTCTTAATTGGCTCCTATTTGGTACATTTCCAATCTCATTGATTACGTGTGTTTTGTGCTTCATTAATCAGCTGCTTATATATGCATGTATGCTGCTTCAGAATGTACAGCGCGGCAATATATAGAGCCGGGACTTACAGGGATAAATTACCCCGCGGCCCCGGCAGTTTGTACTTTTGTAAAAGAAATTTACAAATTAGGGCACATGTTCCAGCGAACTAATGCAATTTCCAGCTTTTAAGACCTCTCAGGAGTGCTTGCACGCTATTGCAGCTGATTATAGTTACGGGATTGTTTGGCGAATTTGATTCATATCTACTTTAATACGGCTTGCTCTATTTGCTTATTTGAGATTTGGTTCCAGTCGGATTATGAGTGAGAACTAGAGTGTTTCACAATCATTTTTGCTTATTGATCAAGTGATCACTGATCAGTGATCACTGCGCCATCGGGCGCAGCGACGCCCCTTATCACTTATTTGTCTTGCTGGAAAGGTTCTAAAGGGGGAATTGTAATCACCTACCTCAAATAAGGGTACAACAAGTGGGAAAACGAGAAGGTTCGACAGGAAATTCAATTTATCATTTTCATTGCATTTGTGTGTTGCATTTATGTCTTATAATAAAGCTGTTGCGTGTTGCTGTACTGATTTCTATTGCTGTATGAGATTCGAGCTGAAATTTTTCAATCAAAATAATTATTGGCCTTTATCTAAGTATTTAGTAAACCACTTATAACAGCTGTCAACAGACAAAAATGGAAACATTCAAAACCATTCTAAAAGATTGTGTACTTTATAATATGTAGAAATATGGTAAAGGAATAAATTATATGACGTATTGACATTGAAATTGTCAGACACGAGTGGTAAGAAGTACCGTGGCAATGATTGATTGGAATTAAGTGAGTTCCCACTATTTCTGGTCGGGGTATAATCCAGATCCGCTATCTCAGCTGTTATCTGACTGTAAATACCTTTGATAATGAACTCGGCACGCCGCGTCCATTATCCAATTTACAAAATCTCGGCTTTCCCACGATATATGGTCACCACTTCGACATTTAACCGCTTAATATCTTAATATGTTTCATAAAAGTGGGGGGACATCACATATCAGGCATTATTCGGTCGAACATGATCATTGGTGCTAAGAACTTCAGCACTAATGTTATGTCCGACTAAATGTCCGATAAGGTACACAATATCCATCAACTTACACCGACATTGACAATGCATCATTTAGACTCTGGTTTGTGGAATTTAGTGTATTACATTTAGTAATTTTGAGAAGAGGGCGCAGGTCAAGTTTCAGTTAATTCCTGTTTTTTAATAAAGAGGATCAGTAAAGCCAACTCCCAGGAAATTACTACCACATGTAAAAATATTGTTTCTAACAATTTTATCATTTCTTCAAATCATGTGTGACCTTTTGAAGCAGGGTTTTGATTTTAGCCTTGAGCAATAAATTTACCATTGGGCATTATTTGGCCGGATACAGCATCAGCGTTAGAGTCTATACTTATGTCCACCCAAATCGTGTCGGACCAATAATTGTTGAAACCATTAAAAAGTTCCAATTTTTCAGTCTCAATAAATTTTTCAACACACGCCGAAGCCAGTGAGACATTGTGGTACTTCTTATGTAAGCCACTACTTTCAATAATCTTGCTGTAGATTTGCCTCAGGCAAAGCGGATATCTGATCTGGATCATAACTCAATTAGTCAATTCACGAATGAGAAAACTGTCAAGAATCCATTAAGTTCAAGAAATCTGCCAAAATTTTGAGAAGCTTCAATGCCCACCTAAATTTAACCGGCAAAATGGTACCACAGGAACACGACAAAAATTAGCCTCCATTAGCCTCCATTAGCCTCCATAGAGGCTGAGTGGAGGCTGAGTGGAGGCTGAGTGGAGCCTAAGTGGAGGCTAATTTCAAAAATTAGCCTCCACGGAGGCTAGTGGAGGCATGAGGCTAATTATTGAAAAATAGCCTCCACTATGGAGTATGGAGGCTATATTAGCCTCCACTAGCCTCCATTAGCCTCCACTAGCCTCCACTCAGCCTCCACTCAGCCTCCACTCAGCCTCCATGGAGGCTAAATTTTTGGTTTAGCCTCCACTAGCCTCCACTCAAGAATTAGCCTCCATTAGCCTCCACAGAAATTTAAAAAGTCATTTTTGTGGAGGCTAAAGCCTCCATATGGCTCCACTAGGCTCCACTCAGCCTCCACTAGGCTCCACTCAGCCTCCACTAGGCTCCACTCAGCCTCCATTAGGCTCCACTCAGCCTCCACTCAGCCTCCACTTAGCCTCCACTAGGCTCCACTCAGCCTCCACTAGGCTCCACTCAGGCCCCACTAGCCTCCACTAGGCTCCACTCAGCCTCCACTAGGCTCCACTGGCCACCACTAGGCTCCACTAGCCTCCACTAGGATCCATTCAGCCTCCAATAGGCTCCACTAGCCTCCACTAGGATCCATTCAGCCTCCACTAGGCTCCACTCAGCCTCCACTAGGCTCCACTCAGCCTCCACTTAGCCTCCACTAGGCTCCACTCAGCCTCCACTAGGCTCCACTCAGGCCCCACTAGGCTCCACTCAGCCTCCACTAGGCTCCACTGGCCACCACTAGGCTCCACTAGCCTCCACTAGGATCCAATAGGCTCCACTAGCCTCCACTAGGCTCCATTCAGCCTCCACTAGGCTCCACTCAGCCTCCACTAGGCTCCACTCAGCCTCCACTAAGCCTCCACTAGGCTCCACTCAACCTCCACTAGCCTCCACTAGGCTCGACTCAGCCTCCACTAGGCTCCATTCAGCCTCCACTAGGCTCCACTCAGCCTCCACTAGGCTCCACTCAGCCTCCACTAGGCTCCACTTAGCTCCACTAGCCTAGTGGAGGCTAGTGGAGCCTAGTGGAGCCTAGTGGAGGCTGAGTGGAGCCTAGTGGAGGCTGAGTGGAGGCTAATGGAGGCTGAGTGGAGGCTGCGTGGAGGCTAGTGGAGGCTGAATGGAGCCTAGTGGAGGCTGAGTGGAGCCTAGTGGAGGCTGAGTGGAGCCTAGTGGAGGCTGAGTGGAGCCTAGTGGAGCCTAGTGGAGCCTAGTGGAGGCTGCGTGGATTCTGGTGGAGGCCTAGTGGTGCCTAATACTAGACTTTGGTCTATGTTACAAAATGTACTCTTTTTGTAAAAACATGACATAAATTTAATTTTGTGGAGGCTAGCATATTATCTGTGTTTTTTCATGATTTTAGCCTCCATTTGGAGGCTATAGCCTCCACTAGCACTGTCAAAATAGCTTCCATAGAATCCAAAAAATGACTTTCTAAATTTCCGTAGAGGCTAATGGAGGCTAAATCTTGAGTGGAGGCTAGTGGAGGCTAAACCAAAAATTTAGCCTCCATGGAGGCTGAGTGGAGGCTGAGTGGAGGCTGAGTGGAGCCTAAGTGGAGGCTAATTTCAAAAATTAGCCTCCACGGAGGCTAGTGGAGGCATGAGGCTAATTATTGAAAAATAGCCTCCACTATGGAGTATGGAGGCTATATTAGCCTCCACTAGCCTCCATTAGCCTCCACTAGCCTCCACTCAGGCTCCACTCAGCCTCCACTCAGCCTCCATGGAGGCTAAATTTTTGGTTTAGCCTCCACTAGCCTCCACTCAAGATTTAGCCTCCATTAGCCTCTACGGAAATTTAGAAAGTCATTTTTTGGATTCTATGGAAGCTATTTTGACAGTGATAGTGGAGGCTATAGCCTCCAAATGGAGGCTAAAATCATGAAAAAACACAGATAATATGCTAGCCTCCACAAAATAAAATTTATGTCATGTTTTTACAAAAAGAGTACATTTTGTAACATAGACCAAAGTCTAGTATTAGGCACCACTAGGCCTCCACTAGAATCCACTCAGCCTCCACCAGGCTCCACTCAGCCTCCACTAGGCTCCACTCAGCCTCCACTAGGCTCCACTCAGCCTCCACTAGGCTCCACTTAGCTCCACTAGCCTAGTGGAGGCTAGTGGAGCTAGTGAGCCTATGGAGGCTGAGTGGAGCCTAGTGGAGGCTGAGAGCCTAGTGGAGCCTAGTGGAGCCTAGTGGAGGCTGCGTGGATTCTAGTGGAGGCCTAGTGGTGCCTAATACTAGACTTTGGTCTATGTTACAAAATGTACTCTTTTTGTAAAAACATGACATAAATTTAATTTTGTGGAGGCTAGCATATTATCTGTGTTTTTTCATGATTTTAGCCTCCATTTGGAGGCTATAGCCTCCACTAGCACTGTCAAAATAGCTTCCATAGAATCCAAAAAATGACTTTCTAAATTTCCGTAGAGGCTAATGGAGGCTAAATCTTGAGTGGAGGCTAGTGGAGGCTAAACCAAAAATTTAGCCTCCATGGAGGCTGAGTGGAGGCTGAGTGGAGGCTGAGTGGAGGCTAGTGGAGCCTAGTGGAGGCTAGTGGAGGCTAATATAGCCTCCATAGTGGAGGCTATTTTTCGAAAATTAGCCTCATGCCTCCACTAGCCTCCGTGGAGGCTAATTTTTGAAATTAGCCTCCACTTAGCCTCCACTCAGGCTCCACTCAGCCTCCACTCAGCCTCCATGGAGGCTAATGGAGGCTAATGGAGGCTAATTTTCGTCGTGTTCCTGTGGTACCATTTTGCCATTTAACCGACAAATAATGCCCAAATATGATATTGTAATATTGTTTATTGATTTCATAACTTTGAAGCTAGGAACAATATTTTTCATGCATAATATAAGGGAATGAGTATCTCAAATTTGGAATTTTTCACTGTGAAAACACCGGAAAACGACTGCAGAACCCCCGGCCCCATTAACAGACATCAACTAACTTGGTAACTTGGTTGTGTTTTCGTTGAGTCGTAGGGTCATCAGAGTTCCGACCACCGCGCTGGTGAGAAGTCTACCAGAGAGTTAGACCAGTTGCAGCAGTACCCAACGACCGGAGGAGTGTCCGGTATCAAAGCAATGTAGTTCGACAAGTTAGTTTTAAACGTGTCAAAATTATCGACTGCTTTAATGGTGCTCGGTACTTTGTTCCATAGTTTTGGACCTAAGACTGCAAAGGATCTGTCATAGAGGGTCTGATTGGCCAATGAGCTTGACCTCGACAAGGGAGGAATAACTGCCACTGCACCATACCTAGGTGTCATGTTGAACTTGATGTTGCAGCAGTTAGGGACAACTTGATGGAGAATCTTCCACATCATTAGAATGACGTACCTTTCCCGTCTGCGTTGAAGTGACATCAATTTGAGCTTTTTCAGTCTCTCCCAGTAGTTCAGATGACGTAGGCCACCTACCCGACTGGTGAAGGTCCTTTGGACTCCTTCAATCAGCTGGATATCAGACACCTTGCTTGGGTTCCACAATGGGCAGCAGTATTCGAGTGTACTTCTCACCAGTGACTTGTACATTGAGGTCATCACAAAGCTGTCGCGAGTTTTAAAGACACTGAACACCCAAGATAGCGTACTCCTCGCCTTGGTTACCATACTCGCTATGTGTCTCGACCAGCTTAAGTCACTTGCTACCTGTACACCGAGATCTCGAACATTCTCGACAGGATAAAGCACTTCCTCATTGGATACCTTGTAGTGCAACGCTTCTGCGAAGAAAGGAAGCTCCAGGGAAGAGCATTTATTGTTATGAAGATGATTTAATAGCTCAAACTTTTGTTCATGAAGTTTCATGTTATTGGCACGAGACCAGTCAAGAATTCTGAACAAATCATCTTGTAGTAGCTTACAGTCATCATAACAACCAATCTGTTTGGAAACTCTCGTGTCGTCTGCAAAGAAGCTCACATTCGACGAAAGCACCACATGTTCCAGATCGTTAATGAAGAGGATGAATAGCAGTGGTCCAAGGACACTTCCTTGAGGGACACCGCTAAGAACTAAGGCAATATCGGAATGCACACCATCAAGAACCACAACTTGCTCACGATCATATAGGAATGACTGGATCCAATCGATGAGCTTCGGATGGAACCCATACCTCTTTAGTTTCTTGATAAGGAGATCCAAGTCGACTTTGTCGAATGCCTTAGCATAGTCGAGATATATGGAGTCTGTGTCTTCACCACGAGTAAACCCTTCAAACATATCATCAAAGTGATCTAGCATTTGTGTCAGGCAGCTTCTGTTGGATCTGAAACCGTGCTGTTTGTCAGTCAGAAGATTGTTGGTTTCCAGATGTTCCACCATGTGTTTTCTGATCACTCTTTCGTACACTTTGACGACATGGGAAGTCAGGGTGACAGGTCTGTAGTTCACCGCTTCACACCTGCTACCTTTCTTGAATAGTGGCGTGACAAGCCCTTTCTTGTAAAAACTGGGCACAATGCCTGATGACATAGACTCAGACCAAAGCAGATGAATCGGGACGCTGAGACTAGATGCACACTTCTTCAGCAGAATAGCAGGCAATCCATCGGGACCAGGGGCAGAGTCAAGCTTTATCTCGGCTATGGCCTCCTCTATGCTCTCCAATGTCAGCACAGGCTCAGTGTCGTGGCTGGTGAGAGGTGGCACAGTGAAGGAAGGGGCAGATTTGTCCGGGCAGTTTGGATCACTGAACACTGAGCAAAACTGTTGCTGCAGAATGTTAGCGAGTTCCTTCCGGTCAGTAACCAGTTCTTTGTCACCATTCAGGAGAGTCGTTATGCTCTGCTTCACCTTGGAGAAAGACTTGGCGTAGGAGTAGAAATATTTTGGGTTGGTTTTTATTCTCTCAATTGCTCGTTTCTCCCCTTGATCGAGGTGATTGACTATAGCCTCCTTGATTTCGTAGCAGACCAACCCTATCTCATCTTCAAGTTGCTTGATTCGAGCCGAGTTACCCGAGCACTTAGCAGCAGAGAGACGGCTTTTGAGCTTTGACTTCTTCCTTCTGAGCGAATTGTAAAGCTTTGGCTTGCCAGTTGGAGGTCGTTTGCGAGGGACATTGTTCAGGCACACATCAAGAATCGCTTGATTGAGCTTGGCAGGGAATTCCTCGAATGTGCCTGTTGCTCGCATCTCCTTCCAATTAACCGCTGTGAACATTTCGTTCAGTTTTTCGAAGTCTGCGTTACTGAAGTCCAGAGACCGAAAGTTCATTTCGTCAAGATATGAAGCCTGGTGATCCTCCATAGTACCAGGAGTGAAGGACAATAGGACGCTGACTGCATCATGGTCCGAAGTTTCAGTTGGTTCAGCTTTGACATCTGAAACTAATCGGTCGTTGTTACATAGTACCAGGTCCAGGATGTTGTTTCCTCTAGTTGGCATAGTAACCATTTGACTGAGCAGGTGTGTCGACATGAAGTTTAACAGACACTGAGCCGATGAATTGGATTCAGCCGTTCCCCCACTCAGCATCTGAAGGGACTCCCAATTAATCTGCGGTAGGTTGAAGTCACCTGTTATGAAGATGTCGTAATCTCTACCTGGAAGAGTGTCAATGGTGTGCCTGATGTGATCTAGAATGTTAGAGAAACTGGAAAGACTCGCATCAGGCGGCCTGTAGACAACTGCTACAAGAAGCTTAGCAGATGGGTAGACATTGCAGAGAGCCTGACAGGTACCATCGTCGAAGGTCTCTGAAACGGAGATCGGGAGTGACGATAGTGAGTAGAGCAAAACCCCGCCACCTTTCCTCTTACCGCGATCACTTCGCGATACACAGTAGCCTGGAATCTGGAGTTGAGCGTCTGTGATGTATGACTTCAGCCAAGATTCGGTGATAGCGATGAAGGGAAACAGTTGTCCAGTCTGTCGTTTCTCCTCCACGTGCCCAATGAGGTCATTGAGCTTCCATCTGCCGACACTCTGAGCAGACGGGTTAAGGCTCCTAGCATTCAGTAGTAGGAGGGATGAGAGAAGGGATTTTGATGCGGTAGCCTGGACATCCCTAGGGGTATGGGCATCATGGGGTGGGTTGCGGGAGCCTGGTACACCATACATCAATTACATCATACATCAATTTCTAATAGGGCTGTCAAGTTTGACACCTTTACTTTATCCCAGGTATATTATAAAGTGCCTACTTCATTAAATCTTTAAATGAACGACTTCCAGATAACTATAAAGCCAGGAAATTAATCGGAAGTGTTTAAATGAATTAATCATAAGTTCAATTCTATTGAGCTATTGCATTACAAGAAAACAGTTCTAATGTCAGTACATATAATTAGAAATGATGATGCATCATCAACATGCAACAAAATCAAAAAGACAATTAAAAGTTTACTCCAATTTCAACCTGAGAAAGATATTAGGCGACATTGAGTTTAGAGTACTGAGGGGGTAAAATAAGAAAATACTAAAATATGAAGTCCGATCAAGCGGAATTCACGCAAACAATCTATCTCACTCACAAACATTAATGGAGACAAGGTCTCCAGACAGGTCCATGGGTGTATTAGGATTCTGGGTTATCAAAAACAGTAAAAACGGTGTCACTGATGGAACTTAATAGGCACAATTGCTACAAAAATTTACCTAATAACTATTTTTTAGTAGTGGGGATTTTCAATCAATATTTCATCTTCGAGTTTTTTGACACGACAAAATGATTTGTTTTTGATGACATGTTTGGGAGGCAGGTTTGTTCAATCACATGACATTACAATCCCAGTATTGATATTTCTACACAGAGTATTCCAACACAAGTTGGAATTCCTTGAGAATAGCTGTCATATTATCACTTTAAATTTAATAGGAACAAAAGCCATAGTTTCCAATTCAAATAAAGCTTTCTGTCCCAGATATCGATATTGACGATGGGAGAGGAGACAGACTCAGCCTTCCGGTTCACTCTCACCACACAGATATTAGTCTTGATATTGATAGGAGTTCTTATCTTCTTTGCAGTCTTTGGCAACATTGCACTGCTGTACGCGATATGGGCTCAGCCTCGACTCAGAACCACTTCAAACCTATTCATTGGCAGGTTAGATATAACTTAATGATGTTTTTATCTCTAAAGCAACAACAATCACATGATTTTCGAAAAAACTTCTGATGATAACTTCCTCGTACCGGTTAAACGTTTAAGCCTTCAGCTAACTCTAAAGCTCAAATCTGACCTCTGCTCCTTTTATAACCTCTTTGATAAAAATTCTTTAAATTCTGTTGCCAGTATAAAGAAGGCTATGTTTTTGAGCAGTTATCCCAAACTTAAGCTGTTGATTGAGCAGAAGCTAAGCAAACCGATAAATGACAAGACTTATTAAAACATCTCTAAGACTCTAAGGTTGACCAGTGTGTCTAGATGCTGATTGCTGTTGCACTAAATAACCCCTCCCCAGTTTGGCGGCAAGTAACCTGATGACGGGCCTCTACACCATGCCCCTGGGGTTCTTAGCAGTGGCCTTCGACGGGAAGTGGATGTTGGGCGATGCGATGTGTGAGCTGGGAGGATTCATCGACCAACTCACCATTTGTGCAGGAATGGTCACATTAGGCATGACTAGGTAATGTTGCAGATTTTAGAATATTTTATTTATAGAAATTAGAACATAATATGATCAGTCATAATTATAAGAATTGTGGAAAAGATTTTCTTAAATTTTTATCCTGCGTATGGGAGCTCCTAAACAGTTTAACGACCCTAAAATCGGAATCACAAAATTAAATCGGTGGGAAAGCTGGATTCAAATCAAACCTAAGCAGTCACCAGAGGTTAAATCAGTCAAGTCTACAGGAGTACAGGGAGGTTTAAATGAGGAGCTCTGGTGAATAAATTAAGTATGGATAGCATTCCTCAGCCATTACTGGTTAATTATACGTCACAAATCTTTCGATTCCGAGCATTTGCCGTATAGTAAAGCTGTTGGAAGAGAAGTAAAAACTTAGGAATATAATAAGAATCCCACAGAATGTGCGTACCTATAAAAGTACGATCTAGTACAATGCAGATACTAGTTTGTCACGTAATTAGGTGCCCAGACTAACCCTTTCTTACCACAGTGTGGACAGGTACATACTGGTGTGTCACGCCATCAAGTACCCAGACATTATGACGAGGAAAAGGTGCTGGTTTTGTATTGCAGTCATCTGGGTGAGTTGGCAACCGTTACCATGCTGCCATGGTAGCCGGTACCATCGTGATAAGTACGGGTCTCATATCAAATCGTTTGAAACCTTGATTCCATTAGCTGTAAATCAAAAATTCTGGACACAAGAAATCTTGCGCCGGACTCCTGCCTAAACAATATTCAGTTCCATATTAAGATATTAGTTCCACGATTACCTCCATGATAATCCCATTGTAACCCTAAACACCCCCATGAAAGCCCCACTCCCAGATGTTGAGTATGATATTATTTCCCCAGATGTGGAGTATAATGTTATCCCCAGATGTGGAGTATAATGTTATCCCCCCAGATGTGGAGTATAATGGTATCCCCCCAGATGTGGAGTATAATGTTATCCCCAGATGTGGAGCATTATGGTATCCCCCCAGATGTGGAGTATAATGTTATCCCCAGATGTGGAGCATTATGGTATCCCCCCAGATGTGGAGTATAATGTTATCCCCAGATGGTATCCCCCAGATGGTGCGTGCGTGCGTATATAATGGTATCCCCAGATGTGGTATCCCCAGTAAAGTCATGTAATGTTATCCCCAGATGTGGAGTATAATGTTATCCCCAGATGTGGAGCATTATGGTATCCCCCCAGATGTGGAGCATTATGGTATCCCCCCAGATGTGGAGCATTATGGTATCCCCCCAGATGTGGAGTATAATGGTATCCCCCCAGATGTGGAGTATAATGTTATCCCCAGATGTGGAGTATAATGGTATCCCCCCAGATGTGGAGTATAATGTTATCCCCAGATGTGGAGTATAATGTTATCCCCAGATGTGGAGTATAATGTTATCCCCAGATGTGGAGTATAATGGTATCCCTGCCCCCTCTGTTCGGGTGGAGTGAGTACACCTTCTCAGAGTCTTCCTACACGTGTGCCAGCGGACTGGCCTCCTCATACTTCAAGTTCTACGTGTCAGTGACCTTCCCCCTGCCCATCCTTATCATCTTCCCCACCTACTACTGCATCCTGAGGAGCTCCATGGGCGGGGGCGGCAACATGGCCAAGCGACACCGGGGCAACCTCAGGACTGCCAAGATAATCCTCCTTATAATCATCATATTCGCGGTGAGTTCAGCTGTCAAAAGGGTGATTAGGGGTAAGGGCAGGAGCTTCGGATTAACCAATCACAAGATGTGAGGGAAATGAGGAGCTGCCAACTGCATTGGAGTGACAGCCGAATAAGTATCAATTTATCTTCATTAATAACCGCCATTGGTTTCATATGGACTGATAAACGGCTGTTGTATATCCAATAGGATATTTCGAAATATTAGAGGGTCGTCTTTAAAAAAGAGTATTTAGAGCAGTACTCCAAACTGTCAAGGTAATTGGTCATAGTTTATATTTTTATAATGATGAATTATCATAATATCGGGTTTCGATTAAACATTGAGTCGTTTACACGTCAATGTTTATCTCAATTCCCATGAACAAATGAAATTTCATATCAACCTTTCAACATAATTTAAGTATACAACTTACTGGTAGGGTTTAATTTTTAAACGAATGAGAAGTGACCTCTTGAACGTTCACACCTCCAAGCTGCAGCATTATTCGAAATTTTCTATCAAAATTGTAATGTAAGTTGAAACTATTTGTCAAGTATAATACATGGAAGAAAACTTACAACTTAACCACCACATCAACTTATTATACATTTACAATCTGCGAGCACATAACACATAGACGAACTCAATGTAGGAGCAGATTGCTCATAAGAGAATTTGATAAAGGAGCAGATTGGCAGTTTGCTCATGCGACAATCAATGAAGGAGCAGATAAGACAACGCGCTCAAATAGGCATCATTAGACTTTGTTTTGTCATGAATTGATGACACATCATAACCTCTTCTAACACCCCTCCTTCCCCAGGTATCTAAAGCCTCTCCTTCCCCAGGTGTGCGTGTTTCCAGTCTTCCTGATCGGCATCATGTTGACAGCCGGCGTTAAGATCCCCCGGAGCTACACGCTGGCGTTCTCCGTGATCTGGCTGCTGATCGCCAACTCCTCCATCAACCCCATCCTGTACGGGCTGCTCAACAAGAACTTTAGGGCGGTGTATGTGCGGATGTTGCAGCGCTGTCTCGGCATCTCTCAGATCCGGCTCACCAAGTCCTCCCCACGACTCCAGCACAGCTCAGTAGCAGCTCCCAGCCTCAATGGGAACGATAACCTGGAGCCGGGGAGTGTTTCGCCCATCTCCAACTCCATGCTCACTGGCATGGTTAAGGCAGGCAATCACCACCTTGGTGGGGGAGGAGGAGGAGGAGGGTTTGAGTCCGGGAAACTGAGTTACAATAACGTTATCGAGGATCATGATGTCGGTAGTCAGTATGAGATCATGGGACTCAATAACACCAACTGACAGAGATCTCGTCAGTGGTTTAATAAATATCGACAATTATAAACCTGGTTTAAAAGTGTTATTACTAGTCATATAGCACTGTGTAGAGTGAGTGTGTATAATTCAGAAAATACGTTAAATTGTTGATAAATAATCAAGCGAATAGTTGGATGGGAAAATTAAATAAGATAAAATATCATGGGATATCTAAAGATAATAATATTCAATGGACAAGAAAAAAAGACTACACATGATCTAAGTTTGGAAGAATAGAAGTTTGAGTTTTTCTTAAAACAAGTTAACCTTGATATTAAACGTTTACAACTGACCCTCATAAATCTGAACCAACGTCTGAAATAAAATAAATTTACTTTTTACTTCAGTGCATGATATTATCGAAGAATGACACGAGTTAAATTTGGATGAGCTGATTATAATACACTGATTTTTGTTACACAATTACATATTATATAAGTTTTATTATGTTAATACATGGAAAATAATTTACTCTCTTAAAGTAAATGATTAGTCATGTCATTGTCTAAAGCCAGCATAATTATCTGTAAAAATCAGGTGCATGACACTGCTCACTACCGATGTTGAGCATGAGAAATACCCCAGTTCTAGGCGGTTTAACGTCAGCAACCCATCACGACATCCCCTGATAATACCGTCAGTCTCGTGGCCGGTTCACCGAGCCTCATGATCTCACGTCGATCAGCTGTTGGAGACACATGAGGTGATGTACAATGCCAACCTGGGATATTATGTAGCAGCGTCAACAGCCGATACACATGTGCACATAATGAGTTCTAGAAGCTTGGAAGATTCGAAAAAACAGCCGTTTCCTGTAAATTTGTCCACGCTTTCGTCAATGGATCGGCGTTAGTGAGCTACTGGGTATAAACTGATTTAATTGAGTAATTGTCACTTGAGTATTAACGGCATACTTGTGAATATTGATACAGCGGCCAAGAGCAAGGCAATTTCATGCTATCCTTCAAAGATGATAATTAAAGTTTTGCAATACACTTATTAATATTCTCTATGAAGTTTAACGACAATTTTGGACCATGGAGCATTTTTAAAAACACTCAAATTGTCCGAACTTGATATTATTCATGCACGAGTGGCGAGTGCCTGCTAAAGAAGGAGAAAGATAATAAGAATGATAATAGATTGAGGGGCTCCTATGCCTTTAACTGCTTGGCTGCATGAAAAGCACTTCACTGTATAATTCACGCTTTGCATGAACATTATACGATTAAAATGACGTCATCATCAGGGTATTAAATGGCGTACCGATGACATCGAATTCATCCCATTTTCCGTGTTCGGCATACACCTAATGTACGCCTAACATTACTCTGGTAGGTTAAGAAATGCTAACCTAATACGTGTACATATATTATAAATTAAAATTTTGATGTGTAAACCTCTAAATAAAACTTGCTGACGGAAAGTTCATGACTCGGTATTGGTGACGTCACCTATCACGTCACCAGTTGATGTATTAGGCCGGAGAAGGGCATTGTGTACTGATATCCAGGTCTGAAAGGTAGTGAAGTGGTAAGTGCTACAACAGTATTCTGTGGGAAGAGGGCTAGATGTCCCCAGCCCCTCCCAGCTGCGAAAGCTGCTAATGACGGGGGGGGGGGTATTGGGCAGACTGGAAGAACCCCAATTATCAAAAAGTGGAAACAGAGGTGGAAGCACTATTTCTGTCTGATATCCCAACCATTATTACCCTAACCATCGTGGCTAAACCTTATCCTAACCATAAACATGGCTGTGGCAAGGAATAGTGTTTCCACTTCTGCTTCCACTCATTGACAATCGGTGTTGTTCCAGTCTGCCGGGTATCACAGTCTGAACAATTTCAAAATACCAGCTGGTTTCTGACTGCAAAATACCAGCTGGTTTCTGACTGCAGAATACCAGCTGGGTTCTGACTGTAGAATACCAGCTGGGTTCTGACTGCAGAATACCAGCTGGGTTCTGACTGCAGAATACCAGCTGGGTTCTGACTGCAGAATACCAGCTGGGTTCTGACTGCAGAATACCAGCTGGGTTCTGACTGCAGAATACCAGCTGGGTCCTGACTGCAGAATACCAGCTGGGTTCTGACTGCAGAATACCAGCTGGGTTCTGACTGCAGAATTTCAGCTGGGTCCGACTGCAGAATACCAGCTGGGTTCTGACTGCAGAATACCAGCTGACTTCTGACTGTAGAATACCAGCTGGGTTCTGACTGCAGAATACCAGCTGGGTTCTGACTGCAGAATACCAGCTGGGTTCTGACTGCAGAATACCAGCTGGGTTCTGACTGCAGAATACCAGCTGGGTTCTGACTGCAGAATACCAGCTGGTTCCTGACTGCAGAATACCAGCTGGGTTCTGACTGCAGAATACCAGCTGGGTTCTGACTGCAGAATACCAGCTGGGTTCTGACTGCAGAATACCAGCTGGGTTCTGACTGCAGAATACCAGCTGGGTTCTGACTGCAGAATACCAGCTGGGTTCTGACTGCAGAATACCAGCTGGGTTCTGACTGCAGAATACCAGCTGGGTTCTGACTGCAGAATACCAGCTGGGTTCTGACTGCAGAATACCAGCTGGGTTCTGACTGCAGAATACCAGCTCGGTTCTGATTGCAGAACACCAGCTGGTTCCTGATTGCAGAACACCAGCTGGTTCCTGACTGTAGAATACCAGCTGGGTTCTGACTGCAGAATACCAGCTGGGTTCTGACTGCAGAATACCAGCTGGGTTCTGACTGCAGAATACCAGCTGGGTTCTGACTACAGAATACCTGAATACCAGCTGGGTTCTGACTGCAGAATACCAGCTGGGTTCTGACTGCAGAATACCAGCTGGGTTCTGACTGCAGAATACCAGCTGGGTTCTGACTGCAGAATACCAGCTGGGTTCTGACTGCAGAATACCAGCTGGGTTCTGACTGCAGAATACCAGCTGGGTTCTGACTGCAGAATACCAGCTGGGTTCTGACTGCAGAATACCAGCTGGGTTCTGACTGCAGAATACCAGCTGGGTTGCAGAATATCAGCTGGGTTCTGACTGCAGAATACCAGCTGGGTTCTGATTGCAGAATACCAGCTGGGTTCTGACTGCAGAATACCAGCTGGGTTGCAGACCTGTTCCTAACAGAATACCAGCTGGGTTCTGACTGCAGAATACCAGCTGGGTTCTGACTGCAGAATACCAGCTGGGTTCTGACTGCAGAATACCAGCTGGGTTCTGACTGCAGAATACCAGCTGGGTTCTGACTGCAGAATACCAGCTGGGTTCTGACTGCAGAATACCAGCTGGGTTCTGACTGCAGAATACCAGCTGGGTTCTGACTGCAGAATACCAGCTGGGTTCTGACTGTAGAATACCAGCTGGGTTCTGACTGTAGAATACCAGCTGGTTTCTGACTGCAGAATACCAGCTGGGTTCTGACTGCAGAATACCTGCTGGTTCCTGACTGCAGAATACCTGCTGGTTTCTAATGACGATCATGGGTTTTTGACAGCAGGTTTCTGACTGTCTGATTTTCTGTGAGCTGTTCCTTCGAGTTCACACCTAAGGATACAGAGTGGTGAAGTTTGGGCTTCCAGTATTTTCATCAGATCTAACATGAGTTTGTATTATGGGGTGGGTAATAGAAGATCATGACCGGAGGAGATTCATTTTACACACTCTCATGTCTCACAAGAATTTTGTGATTATCAGATTGTTTTTGCAGAGAGGTGATAGTTCTACCAAGTCTGGACCCTTATTTGAATATTTGGTACCACTTATTAGATGATTATGGATGAGTTAGGGTATTAAAGGGTTAGGAGAGCAAGAGCCGATCTTGTGATCTTTCTAGAGCTATGTAGGCGATACAAGTGATATTAATAGCTTTATCATTGCTCGCATCAGTTCCTCAGAGAAAAGGGCTCAGAGCAGTCCGATCTAAAAATTTCACCCTAGGTAGATGAAGAATTCCCCATTGCAGCCTATGCCAATCTATTGCTATGATCCAAAGTTCATGAAATTTGCTCTATGTAAGCTCTGTATAATATCATATCGAGGATTTTGACTCAAGTTAGCTAACTATGGCTTTGGTTTGGTAATAAATAAAAGAGGAATTTAAGTGTTAAACCTGAACGTTTCCTGAATATTGCCTCCCAATATAGCACGGCAACTACCACCCATATACGTGACCTAGACACAGACTTACTGGACAAGCACTATATAATTACATATTATATCTTAAATTACATATCTTAACTATATGGCTGTGGGCAGTTAAAAAGTTGCTGTGGAAAAAAGGACCAGAGCCTATATATACTACGGTTAGAAAACCCCCGCTAGCAGCGTTGTGCTGCAGTTGCTGTGATTCCAGGTAGCTAGCTGTAGAGAAGGTAGGGAGCTATGCGTGTTGACGCAGGCAGTTGTCTACTCTAAGGCCTGACAATGTCGTCACTGTAGCTGGAGAAAGAGAAGACAGAGGGAGAGACAGTGAGAATAACAAGCGAGTCAGGGCAGCTGGACTGAGCTGTCTCTCAGAAAACACTAACCTTCGTATATTACCCGGCACATAATTGCAGTAACTTCACCCTGAACAGACACTTAATTGATTGAGATTGTCAGGTTAATGAGGCCTGAAGGACTACCATGTTACCAATAACCTACCATGGTACACGGGCACGTCTTTAGACCGTAACAAGGTTCATTGTTAATGCCGCCCACTGAAATGTGC
Organism: Beroe forskalii; assembly: GCA_011033025.1. Lineage (NCBI taxonomy): Eukaryota > Metazoa > Ctenophora > Nuda > Beroida > Beroidae > Beroe > Beroe forskalii. The sequence goes on along the minus strand of WFMF01000065.1, from coordinate 92,134 downwards.
ACTACAAAGTAATTAAAGAAGCCGAAAATATGACATTTATTGATGACATTGAACCTGCAGGAAATGTTTCAACTTTCGAGGCATTATTATTAAAAGTTACATTCTTTAAGTACTTCTGTAAGTTTATTCAAGTAAAATTTCGGACGTAAATTAATAAATAACACGACGTTTAATTTTATGCTAGAGAGGGGAGGCTCAACGTTTTGTAATGATACAAAGATTTCTTTTTCATATTGCTGTACGAACTGGTACAGGAATTAACAAGACGATTTGAACGGTCATAAACTGAAACTTATCAAAAAAATCACCATGAGAAAAAAGGTGAAAGTACAAAAAAGATTGGTAGGAAATCTAGAAATGTTGCAAGAATGAGAGAAGGAAAGAAGCCTGGTATATCCTTGAGAAAGGATGAAATAGCCAAACAGTATTTGACCTATTTTAAATAGAGATCAACTTCCTCCAGCAATGGAGTACCTGCTGATATGCAGTCTTCTGCTGTAATGGAGTCCTCTGCTGCTACTGCTAGCTTGCCGGACATATCATCAACGATTTGAGTTTCACGAACCTAAAACTTCACGGAAATTGTTTTTAAATATTTATGCTTGATACTGCCAGATCAAATGTTCAACGAAAGTCCAAAATTTTCGAGTCGATTTTACCCTTTTCTTTCACGATTTGAATACTTAAATTGAAGATTTTTCAATATTTTTTGTTAATCAATGCTTTAGTGATAAATTGTCATACCTATATCGCAGTTACAATCATGAAAAAGAAGTATAATTTCCGGAAGAATATTATTATTGGTGCGTTTAAAGAGATGGAGTCAGAAAATTTGCGTCTGGACTTGATTTTCACAGACATTAGTATCACAGACATAATTTTCACGGACATTAATATTTACGTTGAGGTGCTCGGTACCCGGACTTTATGCCGACAGCGTACTATATGCCGACATTGGATTTCTAGGGACAAGTCGGTACATCGTCCGTCGGCATAAAGTCCATTTCTGGACTATATGCCGACAGGTAAATCTGTGCTATCCATCTGTTATATGGTTTATCGTTTCCTTGTGCCTTATCCGAATTCCGATAGTGTATATGCAGCATCAGGCCAGATATTCGAGAGCTTATCCGGTGGATCGCGTGTCATATGTCGCTAACAAGGTGCGATCGCTGATGAGGTGCTAGGATGTAGCTGGTTATTAGGTGAAGTAAATCTAGTGATATTTTGTGAAGCCGTGATTGAGATTATTGGGTTGTATGAATTAAGGGACGTTTTATGAAGCTGTGATTGGGATTATAAGTTGGAGTGAATAAAATGATGTTTCACCAAGCTGTGATTGGGACACAGATGAGTATATATACTGATGGTAAAATTATCCGACATTTCTTCATCTTGTGGCAGCCAACCAGACCCTCAGCAATGACCCTTCACTCCCCCACCACCTCCTCTCCATCTCCCGCTTCAGCTCCTGTTCTCCCCGCCTCAACCCCCCTTCCAGCTCCCACTCCAGCCCCCTCCTCTCCTCTTTCTCCAGTGGAGTTCACCACAAGCAAGAAAGGAGCTCAGAACGCCCTGCTCGGAGGACACCGTTACACCCGCAACAAGTAACGGGGGGAGAAGTCCTACTGGAACTGCATCTTGAAGTGAGGGCAGCAGCCCTCACTTCCTCCTTGACCAATGAAGAGAAGTCCAAGCTTGGCCGCCATGAGGAGTTCCTTGCTCGGATGGCCAGAAGAACAACAGAAATCCCATCAACCCCACCATCCTGGAGCACCTGGTCATTCCTCCCTCCTACCTCACCACCTCTGATGGCGGCAACCTGCTCCTGTGGAATTCCGGCTGCTTCGCCTAAGGAGATCCTACCTCTTCGGAACAAAGATATAACTTATTATATCTTTGCAATTTCATTGAAGTTCTGAGTTTTAATGAGCCCGGGAAATCATGTCGGCATAGTGTCCAGTGTCGGAATAAAGTCCATTTTTGGACTTTATGCCGACCAGGGGTTTTTCGGAGTCGGCATATGGTCCAGTGTCGGCATAAAGTCCGGGAATCGAGGTGCTCGGCGTGACTGTAATGTCCGTGATAATTCTGTCCGATAAGGTATGTAGCCCATTGCTGTTAGTGAGTCCCCTGTTGCTATGGAGTCCCCTGTTGCTATGGAGTCTCCTGTTGCTGTGGAGTCCCCTGTTGCTATGGAGTCTCCTGTTGCTGTGGAGTCCCCTGTTGCTATGGAGTCTCCTGTTACTATGGAGTCTCCTGTTACTATGGAGTCCCCTGTTGCTATGGAGTCTCCTGTTACTATGGAGTCCCCTGTTGCTATGGAGTCTCCTGTTGCTGTGGAGTCCCCTGTTGCTATGGAGTCTCCTGTTACTATGGAGTCCCCTGTTGCTATGGAGTCTCCTGTTGCTATGGAGGCTCCTGTTGCTGTGGAGTTCCCTGTTGCTATGGAGTCTCCTGTTACTATAGAGTCCCCTGTTGCTATGGAGTCTCCTGTTACTATGGAGTCCCCTGTTGCAATGAAGTCTCCTGTTGCTGTGGAGTCCCCTGTTTCAATGGAGTCCCCTTGCCGTTATAGATCCCCTGTTGTTATGGATTCTCCTGTTGCTATGGTGTCCCCTTTGCTATGGAGTGCTGTGGAAAATGAATGAAGGATGCTAAGCCAATAAGAGGAAGACTTCATAGTTCATAGTATTGCCTAACTGTCCGCGATATTATCCTGGGTGAGAGAGATTATATGTAAGTATGAACTTCTGGTGATGTCAAATCACAAAGAGCTTCCAATTACATGTCAAAGCACTTGTATCAACACTCATGGAGCTGTTAGTGTCTATATAGTGTCTATATAGAAACTCTGATATTGCACTCTCTCCCTGACATCTCACTGCAGACTCCAGCTGCTCACCAGCTATATTATTATTATATAAGTAGTTTGACAGGTTTACAACACGGCTCTCTGTTGAGCGTATGAACTCCGCTATAACGTCCGGTGTGGGGTACGTGGCCAGGTAGTCGGCGAGGGGTGTTTAAAACTTTTCCAATATTCGGGTTAAAAACTTGAGAAATCTAAGCAGCATGGAAACCTAATGAATTTCAGGGATATGTACACGAAACACTAAAGTATTATAGAGTAGGTACATTTAACATTCTAGGTAGGTACACGTCCTATGGAGTAGGCTCATAAATTAGACTATTATAGTGTTAACTATAAATTTGCTAGTACTCTACACGCTCAGTGTCTGTTTTTGGTGTGCATATTGCGCATAATTTATGATAGCGGCACTCGGCAGCCGTATATATCGATTTTAATAATTTATAGCCATGATTTTATATTAATATTAAGCGTGAAATACAGTTAACTTTCTATTATCCAATGAATTTCCTCCACCCAGAAAGGTAGTCGTAAATATATCAGTTCCACGTACAAAAGTCGCTAATTTATAGTTTGTACCGTTTCTATAGAATTAATATCGATGAGAAGACTCAGCAATTCCAGTTGTAGTAGTAGTACGTTGAGAAAGGAGAGAGACAGCAACGATTTATAATTGGACTTAGTTTGGAGCAGGATATAAGACTTCTCATTATAATTGTTAGTACAAGCAAAGGCCCATAGGCCAATTAAAGCAAGTTGAAAGGTTGGGAGAAGAATTTAGAAAGATACTCGGGATAAAACAAAGATGGAGATGAACCAGGAGGAAACCATAAAATTTCAGAATGCTGTGAGACAGAACTTTGCCGCAGTTTTATATTTGCCCATGTTTACAGTTGAATATTAGCGATTAGCAAAATTTCAAGCTCGATATAATAATTCCTGCTGATCATGATATCTACAATTCTTTGAGCAGGTTTATATATCCAAAGATATGACTTCCAGAGGTGGATGCTCATGCAATACCTATGCATTGATAATGAGGTCACTACTTGAAGTACAATAGGTGAAAAAACTGACACCCGCAGTTTCTTAATTTCGCAGCGAATTTAGATGAGATCAGTGATGTTCATCTGCGTTAGGGGAGGGGAGGGAACCTTCAGTGAAGTCACTCGAATTTTAACGAGCTCAAACGATTGTGTTTAAATAAAGCTAAGTTTTCAAAGATTTTTGAGCTTGAAAAATTAAAAAGTTTTGGAACACTTTTGGAAAATATTTTGATCATTTTTTTCAGTAACTATTTGATGATCTAATACGTTGATACTGAAAACTCAACTTTCAGTAGCCATCAACGTTTTACATAGTTAAAAACTTAAAAAGTGATTAGAAAATGTTCCAAACTGTTTTCAGATCATTTTCAAGCTCAAAAATCTTTGAAAAGATAGCTTAAGTCTTGAAACAAAATAATTTGAGCTCCTTCAAATTTGGAACCAGCAATAACCCGAAACCAGTGCAGAGAACCCAAATCTATGCAAAACCCTCTGGAAACATTAACCAGGCTTATATAACCCTGATATGCAAAGATCATTTAGGTTTCAAGGGGTTGCGGGTTGTTTCACATAATTGAGTAAATCTTCTAGTTGATTTAGAGCTGTTTTTGCACTTTTTAAAGAATATAAAGCTTTTGGTGCATACATTCAATTCAAAGAGACTGTCTTTGCTCCGTAACGGGCAGTTTTAGGGCCATTTCGGGTGTTTTGTGTCATTTCATCGATCAAAAACCTGAATGATGGTTAGATTCAGGACTAGAAGGCCAGGGTGAGGGCTCGTAGAGTAAGGAAAAGTTCATGTTAATTAGGTTTCGGATCATTTCGAATGGGTTTGAGATATTTTTTCGTGCAAAATCAACAGACCACACTTCACCGGTTTGGAGATACTGCAATGCTCCACTGGTCTCGAGTCGTCCCACCTTTTTGATCAACACCATCTAAGACTTAAAAACACCTATAGCTTTTATGGATGAACACTGAACGATAGTAGTCGTAGGAAACCAGTCATCAGAATAGTAACACTATTTTAACATGAGGATTAGGTTTCAACCACGCCAGAGAAGCCAGAAACTAACAGATACATAGACACATGTTATTGATTGAGCATTCCATTTTCCTTTCTGCACATAAAACAAATAATGAAACTAAGATGGTTTTTAGTTGATTTTCACAAGACTCACCTTAAACTCTTCAATCTATAAAGAAAATATTTTTGCTTCTGCGAATCAGGCTACCTGTTCCACTTTTGTTGTAACAGATGATACAGACCATTTAACTTGAGTCACCGTAAAATGCCTCATAATAAATCTTACCATATGTATCGGAAATAGATTCCAATAAAATGTTATTGGGGTATTAATAGCAGCACAAGAAGCATTGAAAAGTTCATAGAGACTTTGTACGAGTCAACTTTAAATACTTGTGGCCTCTGGGTGCAACAACTTCAAGTACATTTTGTCGAATTAAGAGGTTACTACGATACATTTAGTAACACCTTCAGTCTAGAAATGCCCTGTCGGTCGACAGTTAAATAAAAAGGAATACCTTAGTACCAGAAATATAGGCGACAAGAAATTAAGGCGATTTTGGAAAAATCGCCTTAAATTCTTGTCGCCTTAATATCTAGCCGTCTAAATATCTGGTCGTCTTAATTTTTCAAAAGACTTTATTTTCAGTTATTTTTCCTCCCCAATCGACTTTTTCAATTTAGTAACATGATAAATAACTTAATAGCCAGTTATCAGTACAACTTCTGGTATCACTGACGCTTTGGCACGATGTAAAGATACCGGTATTGACTCTAGAATGTTGATTGACCCGTTTGAAAAGCTCAGGATCTGATGTACTGTATTTTGAAGGTATTTAAGGCCCACTCAACAAGTTTTTTTTCATTTTCGTTCAATTTTATATTCATTTCATAGCCATTTTAAATGGAAAAAAATCGTTTATTTTCGAAAAAAACTTCAATTTAAACTCCAGGAAAAAATCGCCTTAATATCTTGTCGCCTTAATATCTTGCGCCTTAATTATTAGTCGCCTATATTTCTGGTACTAAGGTATATAAAGCTACGGGTATACCTGCGCCCTTGCAATGCCCAATACTCCTATATTGTTAGTGCTTCTCTTTTCTCTTTCAGTTTACCTTAAGCCTGTTGTTGTTATTAAGTTAGGGCGTTCACAAACTGGTAACAGCCAGACGAGTCACGAATTCACCAAGTCATCATGTTTAGGGACAAATCCTCAAGCTTTTATTTCATTTTATGATAGTAGAATAGGATGCCAGAACACTGATGCGAGATCATTCATTGAGTAATTGATCAAATAAGATAACAGCTTCACGATAAACAACCGTCTGGCAATTGCAGACATTGTTCAATAGTATCGAAATGATCAGAGAATCAATCCATTATGTTTGGTAATTAGAACTCAATTTTAGAGATAATTTGATTTTTTGTAAAGCCGGGTAAAAAATAAATAATGAAGAGTAGCTTATGGTAGCTTTGGTTTGTTATTTGATTTAATGGGATAAGCAAAGATCTAGTTATGCTGCAATTTTCTAAAATTCGAACGCTTCATATTGGGTTTGATATTTCAGAATAATGTTAGGAGGAGGAGGGTCAGACCAAATCATTTAAATTCTTTTAAATTTAAAAATTCGAAAATATTTGGTCTGACCCTCCCTCCTCCTAATACTGATTTCCAATATTGAACCCAATAAGAAAGTTTATAATTATTTAGAAACATTTATTTTCAAGTTCGAGATGATAGCCATTAATATTAGTAACAACTAACTTATCACTCTGTGAAGAATTAGGGAGAGAATTGGATTCGCAGCTACAGAAACCAACATTTAGATTAAAAAAAGAAACTCATGGTTGTTTCATTATTCGATCTGTCTTATTAACTATCATGTTCATTTAGTGAGAAGCATTATTCCTGTAACAATTTCTCAGGTATCGATATTCGTTGATGATTTCTGTAATGGGCTTTAATTTTCATTTTCTTAAAGCCCCCAAAATATGTGACAAAATTTCAAGCCAGCTCAAAATTCAAAGTCATGTTAAAATGCATAGGACGATCTTTATAAAAATATTCAAATATTCCATCACTTTTTGATTATTTCACTAATTGATCAGGTCACTGATTGAACAATGAACATATCTCTATCATATGATTATCAGTGATATATTATTCTTAAATTTCCATCAGTGAGAAGTTGAGAACCTGCTGTTGCCCTTGGTGTAAGAACCACACGTTCACTTGGAGACTAGGCAGACCAGCACCTGATGAGCCACGCTGCATTGTTGACTGATAACATCCGTCATACGATCAATTTGATAATCACGCAGTTCTTACTGCCATGAGGGTTCACTTTTCAAAGGTCAAAAGCAACACGTCAAAAAGTCGGTGAAAAGGACAGGTAGATAAGGCTCGACAAAGATTATCGACTGCATCATAATTGCACTACATAGTTTCAAGCTTCAAAGAAGATGAAGACTTAGACATAGCTCCCGAATGAAAAGTGTCAGCAAAGGAGCTATGGGACTATGCTCGGTTCTTTCTACCTGTCTCCTTGACCTTCTTAAATTATTTTTAGGACTTGTTTCTTCCGACCTATGAGTACACATACTTGTTACATATTTTCTGGAACAAAATTTTTAACAAACTTTTTTCGGCAAAAATCGATGGCTGCGCCGTTATTAGGCTATAGTGCGTGGTTACCTTGCACAGTTCAGTTACAACACGATTAACGGGCAATAAAACTTTGTCATAATATGACAAAGATTTTTCATAGCATAACATTGCGTAATTTGTAACCTACCTAAGAAAAATGTCATCGTATTCAAATTTGAAACATCCAATTCCTTTCAATATCAACCGACGGCTCTATCCACCTTTATTTCACCAGTTTCACAATTGTGCGGTAATATTCGACTGCAAACCAAGCGTTCCTTGTCAAACATCAGCTTTTTTTTATAAATTTCTGGTAGCAGTAGAAATCTAAATCTTGGCTGTATAATCACAAAGTTATAAATTTCGAGGATTGTCAAGTCGTGTATGTTATCTCGAAGCATAAACGGTAAACACCGATCGGTTTTTTGTTTCGAGATGACACCATTTGCCCGGATTTTTATGGAAGTTACAACGCAACAAGTTCTTCGCAACAACGTCGTTTGTTAATGCACCATCAGTTCGTATCACCATGTCACATGGTTAGACAACGTTAATCCTTAAATTTTTAAGACACTTCGGTTTGGTGAAAGCGTCACTTGGTAAGTTTAGTAACTTCAGCGATGAGTGTCACTTGCTTATACAGTCACTTGGCAACACATTGGCGCGAATAGTTAACGAACTGTCGTTAAATTAAACACCGTCAACTTGATAAGACACCATCGTTTACAAAACCATCATTTGGAAACGCACAGTTACTTGGTAACACAGTCACTTGGTAACACAATCACTTGGTAACGCATATTCACGTGTCAACGCACTGTTGGTATATACAAAAGTGTGTTTCTCCAACACAACCCCAGATTGATTCCGTAGTCCGGTGAGATCGTAGTTGATGGTCGGTTCTTCCGCCTCCTCTCTCACATAAAGACTAGCTTATATAACATCAAGATCGAAGATAACAGTTCTGTGTTGGCATCGAATGTCAAACGCAAGGAAATGTCTTGATTATCCTCGAGGTATAAAGCCAACATTTGTCACTATGGTTGTTCGGATATGTGCCTAGCCTGGCGAACACAATGGATGTCCTTGCTGAACGGCATGTTAAAAAGGAACTGAAGCTGAGAGGTTCCCTTCAGTCCGAACAGCTATTGTGTCGGATGTTGGTATATTACAAAAGTGTGTTTCTCAACACAACCCCAGATTAGAAACGTACTATCACTTTAAAATAACCTGTCGTCTGTCACTTTGAAACTCGCTGTCACTTAATAAGCATGTTCATATTATGTTAAGTGTCACTTTGTACAAAATCGTTATTTGGAAACGCACTTTCACTTGATAACGCACAGTCACTTTGTTACGTACAACTGTTACTTTAAAACGCAATGCCACTTAAAAACATAATGCCATATTGTCCAAACCATAACTTATTAAACGTACTTTAAATTGGAAACGAACTGTTACCTGGAATTAGGCAGAGTGACTTTGTAAATTGTAACAGTACCAACTACCAAGTCAGCAAAAAAGACGGAAACGCATTGTCACCCAGTAACGTACTGTCAAGTGTCACTAAGTGACATTTTAACGTACTGTCACTTTGTAGAAAAACATCATTTTGAAACGCACAGTCACTTGGTAACACACACTGTGACTTAATAACGTGCAGTCACTAGGTAACGCACAGCCGCTTGCTAACGGAATGTCACTTGGTAACGCATTGTCGCTTGGTAACGTACTATCATTATGTAACACATTGTCACTTTGTAACACATACAGTGACTTCATAACGTGCAGTCACTTGGTAACGCACAGCCGCTTGGTAACGCACAGTCGCTTGGTTACGGAATGTTAATCGGTAACATACTATCATTTTGTAACGCGATGTCACTTGGTAACACACAGTCACTTGGTAGCGTACAGACCCTTGGTAACGCACACTCGCTTGGTAACGCACAGTCGCTTGGTTACGGAATGTTACTAGGCAACATACAATCACTTGGTAACACACAGTCAATTAGTAACGCACTGTCACTTAACAAAGTACTATCATTTTGTAACGCAATGTCACTTGGTAACACACAGTCACTTGGTAACGCACAGTCACTAGGTAACGCACAGTCGCTTAGTAACGGAATGTCACTTGGTAACAGACAGTCAAAGTCATTTAATACCACACAGTCACTTAGTAACGCACAGTCACTTATCAACGTACTATCACTTGGTAACGCACAGTCACTTGGTAACGTACAGTCACTTGGTAACGTACAGTCACTTGGTAACGTATTACGTATTGCCACTTAGCAACACACCATCACCTTATACAAAATCGTCAGTTAAAACGCACTTTCACCAGGTACCGCACTGTCACTTGGTAACGCACTATCACTTAGTAACGCATAGTCACTTGGTAACAGTCACGACGTTGCTTTGCTACACACAGTCACCTGAATGTTGCACGGAGCATTTCTGTATAATAATATTATAATATTGAGGCGGTAATTTACCTCTGAAAATAGCACTGAAAATTGTACAGTTGGTAAATGGGAAGACAGGTAAGTCCACTGCATTAATGTAATGAGTTGCCTGTTAAGTGTAAACAGGCCTAAAAGTCGGTATCTGATAAAGCTAAGCGTTTTTGGAATGCTCTATGCAAACACTTTAGGTATGCTTTGTATGCAGCAGGAATTGACAATGAACAACAAGCCAATACTTCTTTAGGAGAGCGTCCTTGTTTTTTGGGGCCGAAAAAACTTACTTTCCCATTCAAAATTATGCTCGTTCACGGTGATTTCATGGAGTAAAATGTTGCCATATTGCAGTGAGGACTTAGCAAGTACTATACCCACGTAACTGTAATATGGGGTGTCAACAACTATAAACATTATTCTTATTATTATTATCGAGGCTACTACCTCCTCTACTGCTGCTACAAGTCTTATTGCTGCTGTTGTTGCTTTACCTTCACCCCGCGATCGACGCTATTGGCTATAATACCCAGCGCATTCTCCATGCAGGGTACTGTGCACGTGGCTTCCAACTTCCTATCCGATTCGTACCATGTCTGTCTGCTGTGTATGTTTGTGTGTCTATTTAAGCTTTTCAGTCAATGTCTGCTTGTCTGTTTCGGCGTCTAACTGTCTGTTATAGCGTCTGTTTAGCGTTTCTTGGTGTTACCTTGTTTCTCTTCTGCAGCTGTACGTCACCAAGGAGAGTTCTAGACGTATAACTGTACAATTCCTGTGCGCAGTCCTGTGCCAGTTCGAGTCCTTCAGTCTCTGCGTTTTGCAGTATCCACCTGTGAGAGTCCGAGTCAACTTTTCGGACCTGCCTTTTCCTGTACGTGCAACACACTTCGTCTGCCTGTCTGGAAGACTTTGCGTGATCTCGTATCATGGTCACGTACACTTGATAATTCCCTGTTAGACCTATCATTTACCGTGTAGTTTGTGCTAATATTTTTCAGTGTAACTATGTTTAATCCTGGTTGTCAGGTTGGTATACACAACCTATCTGTGCTCGCCGTCTGTCTGTCTGTTTGTCTGTCTGTCTGTGTTTCCATCTCTTGGTTCATGTGTGAATGTTATTTCTTTGGTAGCACTCCCTGGAGGCAGACACGCTCTCCTCACACCGGACACACACACTAGCTTGACTCTCACTCTCACTACACTTCTACATATTCTCACCTTGCCTACCACATACACATGATAATATATATCACGGTATATCAGCTATTCTGGGTGCTCTAAACCTTCTGCACCACGGTACTTCACCAGCTTCAACCCCCTTCACTTTGCCAGCCTCCACTTCCACTGTCTAATTTCAACTTACCTGCTACCGTCAAGAACGCAAATATAAAAGGCTAATCTAATCAAAAAGGAGTTCTAGCAGTTATAACCATTCAATAGATGTATAGCAGGGTGATGACACGAATTTTTTACTTAAAACTTTAAAATTTGTATGTTTTCACACAATACACGCTCTCCTACCAGTTGGTCCGTATTACATTTGACGGTAGACGAAATGAAGCTATTTGCTTCCACCACAGCACACTTTATACGTGTTGAATATGTGTTCTTCCTGGATTTAATAGTCTTTTTACTTGTTAGAACGTTTACAAGGCTTTCTTCCCCTTGTAGCTTATTTGTTGAAGTGTACAACAGGCCTCTCAACAGTTTTCATTAGAGGGTACTTGAGGCCTAAATTAGAATTCTCGACCGATTTTTGGATATTTTGACTCCTATTATATGGTGTCCCATGAACTGGTGTCTCTTATTTCGCGTGCCTGATATATATATTATATGCTCTAATTCTACCCTGCGTGTTTTTTAAAGTTCATAGTCATAGTGGCAACAATTAGCTGAAAATTAGAAATACCTCACTCTCCCGGGCTTTGACAACACGAAGTCAAGTGACTATACATAGTGATATATATGCACATACACTATAGTGTGTGTGTGTGTGTGTGTGAGTGTGTGAGTGTGTGCCTGCAGTCGCGTTACATGGCAGTTGTGTGTACTGTAGTACTGTGTACCGCGGACATCGTTGTGTCGCACTGCTAGGCATAGACCGTCTCCTACAGCTGCTACTCCTGCTGCTTCCACATCATTTGTTTTGGAAATTTTACAACGCCGTCATCGACTTCCCTCGCTCGCACGAACACGTCTTATTGTTTGTTAGGAGGACTTATACGCGTCTAACCTTCATATCGTATATATAATATGTTAATGTGGTCAATTTTATTTTTAAAAAAACGAGGATTTATTTTTTATTTTTCCTAAGCACGTATATAGTAGTACTTGGGAAGTTGTCTGTTTTACCTTTTCAACGCTTCCTTTAATGTAGTATGTGATTTTGAGTGTAGAACTATACAAATTGCTCCTAAGAACTTCACATATCCTAATTATCCACTCCTGGTACATAAAAATAATGTTGTGAATTTCCGTCAGCTTAAATCTTCTCTTGACAAATTTCTTATCAACGATGATAATATACCAAGCGATAGTTTATTATGACAATGTTTAACAGTTAAGACTTTCGTTATATTGCATGCTCTGTCTTTCCCTTTAACACACTGTAAGCCTATAAAAAAGGTGTAAAATGTTGGAAGAACTCTTCAAGTGGTCGAGTAATTGGTTGTGTTAGCCTGTATTTTAGTATTTTATCCCGATAATGTATTAGTTTGTACTGCACTATATACAGAAATTTTTAGAGTGCTGATTTGCATTCATGTTGGGCCATACTTACTAGATTAGCATAATTTATAGCTAATTTTAGCTGATTTGCCAAACTTATGAGAAGTGATGCAAAAGTGCAAAACGTTAGACACTGAAGATTCTGAGCTATTAGCAAATCATATTAATACATGGGACTCTATAAAATTTATAGAAACGCGCCTATCGGGTCCATTTTGGGATACTCTCCGAGGGTGCAGCCCAAGGGATGTATCTGGTTTTGACCCGCAGCCCGAAGGGTGAGGGTCGAAACCAATATGAACCCGATCAGGCAAGAGTCTATGCATTATCTTTTTACAGACATCGATGAAACATCGGAGTGTCCTATAAGAACTACATTGTCTGATATTCTGCCTTTTCCCCAGAATTTCAGAATAAAACATGACCAATTTCTGGGCAGGATAAATCTAAGCTGCACAATCATCACATATTATTAAGAAACATGAAGCAGCTGGAATTTCCAAGCACACCTGTCCAGTGTCCATGAACATATTTATATCAGAAACTTCACCAACATTACCACTTTAGTTTAAACCAAAAATATTTCGCAGGCAGAAGAATTTGCTAAGTTGATTATCTTATAACAAACCTTACAACTGTAAATAGTGATATTGCCTCAGAAATGAGGTTAACACTGCCAGAGTACTACTATTGCGACTATGTGATAGAACAACAGTCAACGCCGCACATATGCTACTAGGGGTCACACATAATTTATATTTCATATAGATGTTATTTATACGTTATATAGATATGGCCTGTTTTTAACACGTTCCATGGAACCGTTGAGATGCAAAGACGTCAATGAACAAAGGATGAAGATACGTGATCAAAATAAAACAAAAGGGCTTTTCATTAATTATTTAAGGATAATAAGTGGTAATTCGGCATTTGAAAAATCAATAACAATCATATTCATGCGCAAAAAGTGAAAATTTAAAATATCTATTTTGCTCCATAAAAATAATATATTATGAAATAACATAAAAATTTATGTATTCATTCAGGAGTACCCACAAGTATAGAAATAAATCTTCAAACGATCGAAATTCGTTTTGTTTTAAAAATTGACTCTGTTTGATCTCAACGTTGTTGCTTTTAAGGGCAGAAGAAAGAAAAGTTTATAAAATAAAAGCTGTAATATATTAAAACCCACAAATCCTATAAGATAATAAAATTCAGCTTTTTAGGCATAAATCTCCTAAAATTTAAATACGCTGTAGATTCTTACCAATTGCATCATTCTTGAGCAACATCAGTTGTGTCAACGTTCCTTCAGACTTTGTTTCCATCCTAAGAATTAAGAAAAGGAGTATCACTTTGTATATCAAACGGATCATGTATTACTCTACTCCAACATTTAAGCACCATCAGAGTTTGCTTAAAAAGTATCGATTGAGTAACTTCCAATAATCCAGTTATTGCTTTTCAATGATGAAATTTTGATTCATTCTGTCCTTTGTTTCATATTTTTCGTGTCAATTTTTATATTCAATTTTTTGAATCAATTTACTCAACTTATTTTTTGTGTTTTCTATTTGGACATTCCGAGAAGAACGTAGAATTTCAGAAGAGTAATGAATGACAGGAGGCTATGTACAAAGAGCAGATTGATCATGATAGGCTTGCATAATAACTTTTTCGGAAAATTAGAAGAGTGGATACAGTGCTGTGTTATAGACTGGTGTCAGAGCACACTCGAATCAAATTGAGCCTGTCAGAATTCAAGAGATTGTAGTTTAAACGAAATAACTGATACGAGAGAATTGTAATCAGAAGCTTTCGAAAAACATGTGATTATCGTCGTCAGCTGAGTGATTGAGTGGTGTCAAGGGAGGGTGAAGGGTGGGTGGCAGCTGTGACGGGAAAATCAAAATATAACAATGTTGCTGTCAGTTAAACTAGTGTCAGACTTTGGAGTGTTCAATTTGTTTGGTCCGTTCCTCTTTTGAGTAATTCATTTATTTTTTGGTCCACTGATCTGTGATCACAGCTCCTGCCATGCATGTAGAGGTGGCAACTCTCCATTGAAGAGTAATCCAATAGCTTAATAGGACCCACCTAGATGCACAGTAAGTTCAAGTTTGAACTAGCGCCCTTAGACCGGGAGCCGAGAGGTTATACCGTTGAGTGGGGTGCCCCTCCGAAGATGATTCCTCCGAATATGATTCCTTGGTAAGTATGGCCGCCGGGACCTAACCCAGCAAAATGCGTGTTAGGTCATTTGGCCTAACTGGACATAAGCCTAACGCCTTAAACTCACACAAATTTGAATTTATCTCTCTTCCCTGACCATAACCAGTCTTAGGCCAAATTTACAGTTACTCAGTTACTCGTGTAAGCTGATGACATTTATTACGATAATGCGTTGTGCAGGCTCTTCTCTGAAGATGTTTGAAATTCACATTTCAAAGTTGTTCAGGAAGTTGATTTTTCTAGGTCTTTGACTTGTTGGCGGTGATTGATTTTAGTGTGATATATTTACATAGCAATCTGTGCGAGTTCGGTGAACAGAAAGTTTGAAGGCTATACTGTTAGGCGTGCATGAGTCCTGAGTTCATGTTTAGTGAAATCGGAACGAAACTGGAACAAACTGTCACAAAACGCCAAAAAGACGTTTGGAGCCAAATATAATGCTGTTTGGCCTTAATTTGATCGATAAATTGAAATAAAATTCCCAATTTCCATGAACTCATGAAGGGTGTCTTATCCCCATTAAGGGTTTGATTCTCATAAGTAGGTAAGTAGTTGACTTCCCATTCAGGCTTACTTTCTCATGAAAGGTGAATTTCTATGAAGAGTCTGATCCCCACTAAGTGTTAAAAGCATTATAAAGGATTTGATTCTATGAAGGGTCTGATCCTCATTAAGTGTTAAAAGCATTATAAAGGATTTGATTAATTGATTCTATGAAGGGTCTGGTACTCATTAAGTGTTAAAAGCATTATAAAGGGTTTGATTCTATGAAGGGTCTGATCCCTTAAGAGCATTATAAAGGGTTTGATTCTCATAACTAGTTGAATTCCCGTGATGGGCACGTGACAGGGCCAACAGGACAAGCTCGACAGCCAGAGTGGTCCTTTTGATACTGCAAGAATACATTTCCCTAGTCCTTAGTCGGAACCACCAAGACCTTGTTACTTGTGATGAGTGAGGTGGGGTGAGACAGATTTGCACTTTCAGTAATTGAGTTCCCTGGGTAAGCAGTCTCAGGGGAAGATCAAGGACCTCGAGAAGGTTTGAGTGGTTTTTGGCATATTGTGTATAATCAAAAATCCCAAATCTGACCCGTGATTGCTTACACAAGTGATCTTATCAATAAAATGTAATTTAATTGTTTTTATTGAAAAATAGTAACATTTAATTGTCAGGTTTCATTCCAATCTCGGAATACTAATAAACGGGCACATTTCTTTCAATTAAATCCCATTTAAGCATATTTCTTTAAGGCATATTTCTTTCAGCCCTGACTTCAAACCATCGACCTCGAGGCAGATTGAGCTTACAAGATTTTGCATGGTTGCTTGAATGGCCATTACCATCGACTCCACATAAAAATGCTCGCAAGCATGTTTCTCAGAAACCTGAAAAGTCACAGACCACGGTTTCAGGTCAACCCATCCAAATTTTTTGTGTTCCTTTAAAAAAACTTGAAATTACATCACCATATTCTAGAACAATTTTCCAGTGCTAATTTTACCGAGTCAAAAATGAGCTTCTTCACTTCACATGATGTTATTTTCAGATGTTCAATTCCGATGCTCAGGGCAGGTGGTCTTTTCTTTTCTGACATCTCCAGGGAGAGAAACTGGTCGCTTTTTTCTTCAGAAGCCCTAATACAATAAGATTTCAGGGAGGTTATCGGCTATCGAGTCTTCAAAGACAAGTATGGGATAACACTTTTGAGCTAATTGTATGGCTATACCTCAATGTCAGTTCATCTTTATACTCAAGAGGAATGAGAAATTAGTAGTACTTGGGGTATCAGGATAGCAAGTTGTTCTCGGCAGATGATTCAAGGTTCAGTTTGGAGACAAAATACCATCTCCCATCTGTTCAAGTTGAATATCGACCCGTTCCTCTCCCAGGGGGTAGCAGGGATAACAAGACTATTAACACTAATTCTCAAAAAACTGAGCATCGAGAAATAACATCAGATGACGTGATGTTGAGGAGCTCAGTCTTGATTCGGTAAAATCAGCAATGGAACATCTTTCTCGAGGGAGTAAACCTGCTCAGAAAAGGGAATGCAACTCTATAAGAAAACTAAAAAAACTGATGTTACTATTTCCAATTTCATCGTTTGAACTGAAATGTAGGGTGAAATAGCAATTAAGATCATTCTCTTGCTCACATTGGCGTAGCAATATGTTGCCCATTTGGTGTGCCACGATTATTTACCCATCAGCTGCCAATGTATTGGTCTCAGGAATAGATAAGCGCCAGACAACACAGTTCCTAATTCCAGCCTTATACCAAAATTTTGCATTCCCGACGAGACCATGCCAAATTTGTTATCAGACAGCACTCTATGAAATGTTTATGGTCATGGTTTATCACCATGAACCGAAGAAATTAGAGAAAAGTCAAAAAATGAGCACGATGATAAAGCACGATGATAAAGCACGATAAATTTGGCTGACGATCCAAATCAGTCCAATCTTGATTTTTGGAAGCCTGTAAATGAATGAAAAACTATTTTGTTGCATGAAAGGCACCAAAATAAGATTTCGAACCGTTTTGACCCATCATTTGCATTCAATTCCATCAATTCCATTAATTTCATCAAGTTTCCCCTATGATTTGAGTCCCTTTACCAATTATCGAAATAACTTGAAATAGCTGATATAGTGGCATTTGGCTACTTTATTTCAAGGTCGACTATCTCTTGGGACGTCAATCATGGGTAGTTTCGGAACAAAAAAAGCATAAGTCATTGATTTGAAATCTTTTTCTCCCGTTTAAATCACAAAATTCTGTTTTTTGTCACATAAGGCTAGAATTGTCCACTTTGATTCAAAGTATGATTCGATGGCCACTGTGGGTTGTGTATGATCAATATATCAAAATGGTGACATTTGCATCAAATGGGCAACATTTAGCAATGACATTCTCATTTTAGTTATTTGCTTATTTGGATTTTAAATTTATACTTCTTTTTAATGAGGATCAGAGATGGCCAACAAAAATCGTTTATATGATATGAATTGATCTGATTAATCTTGAGTTTTCAGATTTTTTTCAGAAAGCCAGAAAGAATTACAGAAGAACGACACACTTTATGATGTTAACAGGGGACGTGTTAATATAGTAATATTAACGAATGCAGGATTGGCTCACTGTAAAGCACGGTTTTGTGACGTCTCTGCACTATAGAATAAGCTCAGTATGACTAAATTCTGACAAGAGAACATCGTTAACTCAGGATGGTTCTAGCCATGAAGGTTTGTCAAGGGTTGATAACACTTTGACGCTCATAGAATGTTTCCTGAGTTGTTGGATAGACTTGAACATTTTAGACTCTTAACAAAATATTATTTTGGTTAATTATTTTGAGACCAATTTTAATTTAACTACCTGCCCTAGGAATTTCTGCGGGCAATTAAGCTGTTAGTGAAGTTCTTTGTCCGTTAATTATGCCAAGGGAACTTGATCCGACTTTCCATGTTTTATATTTTCTAAGACAGCATGATCTTGTGAAGTTGCTAGGATGTAAGTGCAAAAATCCGTGGGTTTGTCAGCACACATAGCGCAACAATACACCTCTGTACACTGCTCACTCGGCATACTGCTGTGGACTTAGCTTTCAAACTTCTATTGGCCAATTATTTATCACGTTTCTGGCAGCAATTTCAAACAAAGCTACCTTTGGATAATGCATTCAATAAAACGAAAGAATTTTGTGTGAACAAACTCAGAATAATATCACTCCACAGGCAATAGTTGATCACCAAAATTTCACTTATCCTAAGCCGATGATTACACATCATCTGACATCATATTTAGATACGAAATAGACGTCTATACTCCAGACAAGTAGACATTTCGTGTCAACGAATTTGAGCTTCTAGGTTTCAAAATATTCAAATTATCATAGTCTGCTAATTACAATAGGCCTGACATTTTATACAAGGAACTCTGTGAAGAGCATACATTTTAATAATAAGCAGTTATAAATTAAAAGCTGGTCTTAATAAAATAAGATGATCGAGCTTTAAATAGCACAAATGCAAGGCGATAATCATTTTGAGGATTGACTGCTACCATAACCTTACAGATGTAAGGTAAGTGAATAAACGTATGCCACTCCACTTCAGCCTTCATAATTTGAGCTTCCCTTACTACATGAAAAGGACAGTCGAAGGGTTTCAACAATTACTTGAGGGCGTTCAAGGGTTTTTGAACGTGTGAATGGTATAAAGAGGTGTTTTGGGGTGTCATTAGAAAAATGAATGATAATATATTTTGTGAATATTAGTCTGAATTGATTTTACGATTCACCGACATTTCAAAAGATCAGAAAAGCCCAAAGGTATACCGAGTTATGTTTATTCATGTGGTCAATTAAAATCAAATTTTTTGTACATTAGCAACTTTCCCAACTTTATGCTCAAATAGGTCACTATTTCAGGGTACAGTATGTTTAATTAGTTAATTTTGGAGCGAAAAGAAAAGACTTATGTTATATTTAGGTATTAAAGTTGATAACGGAGAATTTTTCTTGAATTTCAGCGTTTTCTTGAAATATCAAGTTCGCTGTATATCCATAATTTTATGCAACGCTGTTAAAGTTTTCCGTGGATAAGAAGTGTTGGTGCTATGTGTTTTGCGAAATTTACATTCGTCCAACTTAATAACTTTGCGGGGAGGCCAAACTGCCGTGCAGTCGCAACAAATAACGTAACGGTAAAGTGTTGAACATTAATGGTTAAACCGAAACAGTGGCAGAATTAGAATCCTTATAAAATTTTATCTGCAGTAGAAACTTAATGGTTAGCTATTATATATTACAGTTTCCTTTACCGCTTTTATTATAATAATAATAATATTAATAATAATAATAATAATAAATAGGCCAAACAACGCCAAAAATAGCAGAGCAACGTGGAGCAGCGATAAGTAAGGAAATTAGGAAAATCATTTGAGCTAATATGTTGGTCAGGAATATTTCTAGGCAAAGTGCATCATCTCATATGGTATTATCACATGATTACGCCTAACCACTTTCCTGACCAGGTAAAAGCACCCTGTCCATCACTTTCATAGACACACACATGTATTAATCGCCCTTGTCTATTTGTTGCTTTCACGATGAAAAACCTTGTTTTCTTCTCTCCATCTAGTTACTGTAGTACGACGTGTCGTGACGTAAGAGGAAATATTTGCCGTTCATTTTTGGCACGGGCAATTAACACGGTCAGTACACGCGATTGATGTGAAATTAGCTCAGTTATACTCGATTTGAGTTTTCGTGCGAGGAGAGAGAGAGAGTGGCTAATTAATAGCATCTAAATATGTGAGATCTGAGCACATTCGTTGCTTGTGCACGATACCACTCGCTACACTTACGTTTATTGTTATACCACCACGAATCCCTGTACGGTGTTTATTCTTTATCAGAATTCAGCACCTTTTTATTTGTGATTTTCAGGGCTACTAAGATTAGGCACCAGTCAGAAATAATTCACAAAATTCTTTACGCAGTTTAGCCTTTTAGAGAATTTAACCTCAATTCAGACGATTCAAGGCTAATAAATCACGCCACACATCCACGTGAAACTATAAATTCACATTACGTCACGCATTCACGCCATATAATATTCGTGTTACGTCACTCATTAAAGACACGCCATCAAAATTACACAACGCATTCGCAACACGCCACACATCAATCTATCAATATTCAATAGCACGTCTCATATTCACAACCACGCCACCATTTACAACAAATATTCACACCAAGCTACATGCCACGTATCTAAAGCAACACATCCACGCAAAGCAACGTATCCACGCTATGCCACACATCCACGCAAAGCAACATATCCACGCTATGCCACACATTCACGCGAAGCAACATATCCACGCTATGCCACACATTCACGCAAAGCAACACATCCACGCTATGCCACACATTCACGCAAAGCAACATATCCACGCTATGCCACACATCCACGCAAAGCAACATATCCACGCTATGCCACACATTCACGCAAAGCAACATATCCACGCTATGCCACACATTCACGCAAAGCGACACATTTATGCAATGCTGCACAACCACGCTACACATTCACACCATGATGTACATTCACAACAAATATTCACACCACGCTACATGCCACGTATCTAAAGCAACACATCCACGCAAAGCAACGTATCCACGCTATGCCACACATCCACGCAAAGCAACATATCCACGCTATGCCACACATCCACGCAAAGCAACATATCCACGCTATGCCACACATTCACGCAAAGCAACAAATTCACGCTAGACATTCACACTACACATTCACACTACACATTCACGCTACACATTCACGCTACACATTCACACTACACATTCACGCAACACATTCACGCTACACATTCACGCTACACATTCACACTACACATTCACACTACACATTCACGCTACACATTCACGCTACACATTCACACTACACATTCACGCTACACATTCACACTACACATTCACACTACACATTCACGCTACACATTCACGACATGCCACTGCATTCAAGCCGCGCATTCAAAGCACGCCTCACCACGTGTTCCAACTGTAATTATGTTTTACACGCAAACACACATTCGGCCTTAATACCATTAATATACGGGTCACCCCAAGTGTTCAACATTTGCTATTTTCGTGTTTCCGAACATTTTTATGGTAGCCTATACCGACTATATGTTATAAGTATAAGTACATTGCTAAGTTTATTGTCCAATACACCCGTCAAATTCTGACTTGTTAATATGCGAATTCTTTTGTTCACCAATACTCAGTTTTTAATTTAGCTGTGATCTAGTTTGTTTTTCGACTGCTTCTCCTGGTTTTCGTACCACATTAATAGGTTTTTTAACCGCACGTAAGACTTCGCAATAGTTCGGATGATCGTTTAGCCCGTACAACTTTATTAACAGAATCTCATCCCTTTCTTAAACGTGTAGAGTTGGTATACTTAATTACATTTCCACACATTTCTGTTGCTTAATCCGTCAGATTTTCAAGTTCTCGTATGTGCGTGTGTTAGGTAGTTGTGCTCGCTGTTTCATTTCCAGTAAACATATTGCCTCGGCTTTTCTTACCTCCGCACTAGCGGAATCCAATAATTTTATACAAATTTTTCAACATGCCTCATTAAATCATGGTTTAAACTACCAGATCATCCACTGATTTAATCCTAACGGCTGCTTATCCATAATTTGTGTTAATTTTCGAGGAATATTATATTATTTACAGGCCATGATGCTTAATATATTACATCACTACGGCCACAGGTAAAACTCGGCCTTATATTGTCAAACTATCGTACGAAATAAAAAATATATATTGAGGTTCACAGCTGAAATTCAAGTTGAAATTCTCAGAGTAGAATCTAGAACATAGCGTGCTCGCACTCCAGAAGAGAGGCGCCCGATGAAAGCTTACCGTGTATCGTGGGGAAACTACCACTGGGCAACGAGATGGGAAAGTGCACAGCCAATAACTCGTTAAATGAATTTGGTTTACATTCACAGTTTTCTTTTGCTGTACTAAATCTAATGCGTTATTATAGTGAGGGTGAGGCCGAGGGGAAATAATTTGTGTATCATAGTTTAACTCCAACCAAACTTGAAATCAAAAGGGGTGCAAAGTTAGCATATAATAAAGCAATGACTGAAGGGAAATTTAAAAATAAAACTACTGCGAGTAAAATATGGAAATGAATATCTTAATGCCCTTATTTAGCCAAATAAAACTTTCAATTTTGGTTCTGGGGGCTGGCGAAATTGAAAGGCGGGTATTTTGAGTCAAATGATGTTTTTAATATTGGGACAACCAACATTGGAATATATCGATAAAATAATAAATTTGGGATGAACATTATGAAATCATAATCCAGTAAAAATGCACAAATGAAATGAAAACAGAACTTTAGTTGAAAATTATGTTTTTAATACAGGGCAATTTTGGTATTTATCGCATGAAATTAGAAAATCGGGATTCAGAACATTATGAAATTATGCAAGCAAATCCAGTGATCATGCACAAATGATTTCAACTTATATTCTGTTTTGAAAACAGAGCATAAGTTGAAATCATTTCAATGAAAACAGAACTTAATTTGAAAAAATAAGGACCAATAAGGTAGCTGCTAAATGAATCAAAATTACAGCGCTATTACTGCGTGAATGGTTCATCTTGTGAACAAAGTACGAGGGTTTTTTGTCGAAATAGATTAATACGTGCATATTAAAAATTAATAAATCTAAATTCTGAGATAAAATATATTAGTCTTAATTTAGAGATGAAATAAAACTCGACCCCAATAACATTTTGCTCAATGCAGCCAAGATTTTTCCCCAAATCATCAATTATTTATACTAAATTTCCTGGGTCTTTCAATATGATAATTCCTTTAAGGTGAACGTAAGATTCCATAAAAACACCAATGAACCAGTGTTATACGCAAGTATTAATTATCTGCACACGACATATCAGTTCTTTGGTTTTATTTTGATATCATTATTTTCCGGTTCATTCAATAGCACTTAAAAATTTGCGATAGTCGATAGACAATGTCTAAATAAGCCTATCAGCTTCAGCCTGCACAATTTTGAATTGTGTGACCAGCCTCGAGCACAGCCAGAGCTCGCGACAGTGAGACTGGTTACAGCACTCGATCAGCATTGGTCAGCGTAGCCTGCATGTAGCAGAAGTTCACTGAGCAGAACACACTCACTTAAGATAGTGACAGAGCTCTTGATGAATTCCCTTTGGCTCTTTAACTGCATTCGAAGCCTTTAATAAGAACTCAAAAAGTTTACCAATGCAGTCAAAAATTAAAATCATCAATTATTTCAAAATTTAGACTGAATGTCCTGAAACTAGTGAGCAGCATCTGGTGAACCCACTCGGAAGCAATAGAACATTGAACCACCATCAGCTGCTTACTAAAGGATATTTCGGGACTCGGGAAAGTAAACTGTGGTTTTAATTGCAAAAGTAGATTAAGTCCCCGATTTCAAGGTAGAGGTCCATAGCTAGATACATAGCTAGGACAATAGTCTGATCGCCCATATCAGCCTTCTTCACTGCTCAGTGATTGAACCAAGCCCCAGATATGATGTTCTGAAGAGTGAAGAGTCAGGCATACGCGCTCAATTTGACGAGTGGCGTTGCCGTTGTCTGTAGTCAGGTTGTAATTCCCTTTCATGGACTATTATAGTGTCTCATATCTCACTCGAAAGTCTTTCACTTTTTTAAAACTTTTTGCAGTCGATTCTTTTATATATTTTTGATCTGGTTCCGATTTAGTTTTCTCTTCGTAAATTAAAGTGCTGTATAATCAGTCGACGTTTTTTTTCGAATTATCGCCGACAAGCGTTTAGCAATGACCCTTTAATTGATTTTACTTTGCGAGATAAAACTATGAAATGCATTTTATTGTTATTACCATCACTGTGGAGGCAATGTCACTGCCATGTGCAGTAAAAACGGTTTTTTGTTTTAAAAATCCCTTCTTATGCTTTATCAAAAGCAGATTATTTTATTTTAACCCTTCCCCTTTATATGTTACGTTTGGTCTCTTTTTTGCGTCTTGCGTCCGAAATTGGAAATATAGAAGATTTATAGCTCTCCTTTAATCTGTCCCCCTTGGAGATATTAAGTTAAGTCTCAAAACTTGTTCAAAAATATACATTTTTTCATCAAGTTATCACATTGATTGATAGCTAATATTATAAAGTACATTCATTTTGTAGAACTCTACAGTCTACAAGATACGAGCATATAACGCATTGAAGTTATTAACACAGAATAACCCTTGTTCTTCAAATGTTAAATACCCCTATTATAAGTGTAAATCCCTTCCACACCCATGTGATCTGTGCCATTGAGCTGTAGGCGGGTCAATGCACAGAGAATGTAGGTAGCTGGGCATCTCTACTCAGGAGATTCCAAGCAGTAGCAGTGAAAGTCACAAGGACCCGCCACCATGTCTACTCACACGGAGCGGAGCAACTCCGTCTTCGAGAATGAGTCGGTCGCCACCGCCAGCCGAACAGGCCGAACCTCCACGCACTCCCAGAAATCGGTAAGCTATATATATATATTATGTTTTATATAATATATATACCTCTGCCTTCCGGGTGAAAGACAAATATATTCAGAGTCAATATATCACATTCCCTTTCTTTTGTAGAAAATATATTTTTGGGCACAAATATTCAATTTCTGCCATTCACATTTAAAATTAAGGAATTTTTGCAGAGCTTTATACTTGTATGTGTTTAGGAATCACTATAAGTGAAAAACAATACTATCAATGTTTCAACAAATGCATTTTAAAACTTGGCCTTTTTTAAAAAAAGCAAACATTAAACAATATCTCTCTACCTCGATACAGCTGTGCTGAATATCAAAATATGCAAACAATCTTTTATATACATTCAACGTACTTGTAGGGTAACATTTTTTGCTATAGTTGAACATATTATTATTCAGAAGTAAATAGAACATAGGAGGAAGAGTGAAGACTTGAAATGTACTTAATGAATAAAACGAAAAAGAAAAGAATTAGATTCTATTATTACCTTATTGGCCCTTATCTAACCGGCATTTTTGATCGACCTTTTTGACGGGTCCTATACATTTTTGAACCATTTTAACCGGCACTTTAGACCCAAGCGTTACCAGTGAACACCAGAATTGCGACATAAAACCTAACCAAATCCTAAGCTAAGTTTTGAAATAGCTTATCATAATTTGTACATTATTGTTTACCTGATGAGTTTTTTCACTCATGCCAAATAATGAGAGGACATTTCGTTCAATGTATCTAGCTTTCAGTCTTACTGCCCTTCTTTTACCTGGACTCTGGACCAAAATTGGAAAGTGCATTTGACCCTTTTAAGGGGGGGGGGAGGGGTTCAACCCAAATTTTTTGGAAAACAAGTTTCTGAGATAATGGTTGACCCAAAAGGTACACCCCTGGGGCCAACTTTTTGGCTGGGTTTGGTACCCCCAGACCCACTGGCACCGCCGTGGCGCCGTGCCCAAAAATGGGCCCAAAATGGGCATATTTTTTCGACTTGGGCGGGATCTGAGGTGTGCAATCGATAGATAATGGTCCCCCGAGTTACCATAAAAAATTTGAAGTCGATATCTCAAAAAATGGCCGAGTTATGGCCGGAAAATGTATGCCCATATATGGGCATATGTGTGTAGCGCAAGCCTATTTTGTCCCATAACTTGGTCAAACATCAATATTTTTGAATGAAACCAACTTTATTCGATAAATAACGTTAAGTTACGTATTCTCTGCAAGTATGGGGTTGATTGCTGCTAAAATGGCGATTTGAGGTCCAAAAACTTCTAAAAAACCACAAAATCTCCATTTTCTCGGTTTGCGGTTTTGCGATAATCGACTTAACATTTTTTTCAATATCTCAGCCGTTTTTCAATATTTTTACATGAAAAAAAATTTTTTTTGGTCCTCGGACCAAAAATCCCCGGGGATTTTTGGTCCGAGAACCAAAAAATTTTTTGGGTACCTCAATCAAAAATCCGTCTATAAAATAAGTGCGAAATTTAGTCGGAACCAGATCAAAATCAAATTCAATGATAATGACGTCACTCAGAAAAATACATTTAAGCGCACCTAGCGCTTTAAGACTACGAGTTAGGGTTAGGGTCCTGGGTCGGAAGGGTCAGGGATTTGTTAGGGCGGGGTAAGGATTAACTATTAGTATTAGCGAAAGGTATCTTGGTTATGGTCATACAGTAGGTTTAGGATACAGAAAAATTGACGTTTAGATCTGTGACATCACTCAGCCAGAGTTATATGGGACACATACCCGAATTAAACTTTACAACACTACTTTATACAATCAAATTTGAGCTTATGATGCAACCTATGGCAATTTAAGTCCGAGGGACCTAGTATCATAACATTGTTCTCAGAATTCTGTTGTTTTATTATTCAGTTTATGAAAAAAATGTTAAGTCGATTATCGCAAAACCGCAAACCGAGAAAATGGAGATTTTGTGGTTTTTTAGAAGTTTTTTGGACCTCAAATCGCCATTTCAGCAGCAATCAACCCCATACTTGCAGAGAATACGTAACTTAACGTTATTTATCGAATAAAGTTGGTTTCATTCAAAAATATTGATGTTTGACCAAGTTATGGGACAAAATAGGCTTGCGCTACACACATATGCCCATATATGGGCATACATTTTCCGGCCATAACTCGGCCATTTTTTGAGATATCGACTTCGGGTTTTTTATGGTGACTCGGGGGACCATTGTCTATCGATTGCACACCTCAGATCCCGCCCAAGTCGAAAAAATATGCCCACGGGCCCATTTTAAAGCACGGCGCCACGGCGGTGCTAGTGGGTCTGGGGGTACCAAACCCAGCCAAAAGTTGGCCCCAGGGTGTACCTTTGGGTCAACCATTATCTCAGAAACTTGTTTTCCAAAAATGCAGTGATCGGTCCTAAGGGGCGGTTAGACAAGGGCCGATAGCAGGGTTTTGCTTTAAAGTTAAAGATATCCTGCTTCAATACTACATTACCCAACCATCGATTCAGTAAAATAAAGTTAGTACAAAACAGTTTGAGTCAAACAGAAATCTACACTTTTCCAATATTCGATGCAGGTAGAATGGATACAATAAAAAACTTCGAACTAACCATCCTTTCTCCGTCAGACATTCAGTATCCGAGATAACCGGATGGGTAGCGATGTGACCTTCAGGTTCAGCAAGCAGAAATCGCTCTTTATATTCGCGCACACGAGTCCCATCAGATCCTTCTGTGTGAGGTTCATCTGCAACCAGTGGTTCGACCACTTCATCATCACCGTCATTTTAATTAACTGCGTCTTACTGGCAAAGAACTTCGAAAACTCCAAAGTAGAGTAAGTACCACTTTCAGCTTTTTGTTAATCCTTTTATATAGCCACTCAACAGGATTGGGACTAACATATTATTGAAGCACATTTCAGTATGAATAATAAGAAAAGTAGATATCAGAAGAATCCTTGCAAAATAATGACAATCATGATAACTTTATTGTTATCAACCACAATTGGATAATTCATAGAATGTTATATACAGTTTCTATAAACTGATGATTCGGTTGATGATCAATTTTTGCATTTCAAAGCATTCTTGAAAAGATTTAAATCAACGTCTGCAGTCAAGCCTTGTCATTGCACCAGCAGCTGCCTATATCCAAATTGTGATACCGGAAAAAGCTTTAGCGGTGCGAGGAAGAAGCTTTTCGACATTTTTGCATTCTACAAAACATGTTTCTGGGACCTAGGTAGGCTTTCCAAATATCAGAGGGCCCCAAACACCAGCCTTTCACGATTACCAAATAATTAACCATTTCATCGGCACTCACTAATACTCCAATACACAATATTTCATTTTTCTACCTCCAATTAGGTCACTCCAGAATGGCATGTAAGAAATTTTCGGTTACCTACACCGAAATATTCATTCCTATGGAATGTAAATAGTGTTCAGACTCGATGTAGTTACTAGTCACCAATTAGTGATGGCTTACCTACTTAGCTAGTGTACGACTACTGGGCCTACTGCAGTCATCAATTAGTGGTGTTTCACTTAGTGCACAACAACTGGGCCTAATGCAGTAATGCAGTCACCAATGCGTTTGGATTGTGCTGGCTTGGTCACGTGAGCCAAAACTTTGATCTGACCTTAGGCAGAGACTGAAACACCTAGTTCATGCAATGTGGAGGCATCACTCAATGTACTATACTGAGTGTTTCAAATCTACACATTTTTAAGTCACTGCCCCAAGTCAGACCAAAGTTTTGGGCCACGTGACCATGCCGGCATAATTCAAATGCGCCGATTATGGTAAAGTTTTAGAAGCTTCCGTAGAACGGTTTTAGAACAAGATAGGCAATGGGTTGGTCTAAGGCCTTCCACGCACGGATGTATAATAGCTTCTCTTTTTTGAGTTGACTCAAATTTTCTCCCAAATATATAAATATTAATATTATATTAGCCTTGAATAATACCCTGTTCTCGAAGCATACTGCTGCATGTATAGTTCACTATTTATACGACGGTAGATGCACAGCGGCAATCCGCAGCAGTCGTATGTACGATTATAGATAGAGCTTGCAATGACACATCACTCTACAAAAACACACTCTTACATCATTCTTGTATGTCAACAGGGTCTAGAGCAGTAAAACAAGGCTAATATTATTGGGAAAGAAAGCGACGATTGAATATTCCCACGCGATGGACAAATTTTTCTCCGAAATTATAAAACCTTGATCAGGGGGATGAAAATTGGTGGAAGAGCTAAATTGGCCACGGTAGAATCCCGAATTCCAGAGTTTATCCTGGCAGCCAATGTGCTCGGCTGAGTGACACAGACAATTGTACCAAAGTGCATAGTAAGAGCAGGACAGTTGTCATTGGCTGAGTAGCTGCGAGTGTACATAGTGTCAAGTAACACGGTATATAATGTTGTGTGCACGCAGTTTTAGTAAGATTCAACGACTACGAGATGTCACGTAACTAGTGAGACCAGTCAAGGGTTTCATGTAATGTTAGTATATTGGCACAGTGCAATCATACATATATAATGTTTAGTCTGGGTGGGGATACTTTGGTGTCAATGAGGAATATATCGGCAAAAGCTCAAAAACTTCAAATGTATATCATACATGTTAGTTAAGTAGTTATATGTGAATATGCCAACTTCAAATCAATCGCTAATAGAAACTTTAGAGAATGTAATGACTATTGTCCGCACACAAAAATAGGCGCTTCAAGGTCATCAACGTACTACATTGCGCTATGATAATGACGACATCTTAACTGCCTATTTCTCCTGTACACACTAACACCACCCTATTTCAGAATGACGTTCGCCGTTATCTATACGATGGAGATGGTCATAAAAACGATAGCCAGGGGTTTCGCATTTCATAAGCATGCCTATCTCAGGGACCCGTGGAATAGACTTGACTTTTTAGTAGTAATGTTTGGGTAAGTTCACTATTTTCCGTGAATGTGTGAAAAAAGCCCGATTTAAATACTAATCGATGCTGCAATACGGTTTTTAGAATGGCGTGGCTTCTAGCATGTTAGTTTTGGAATATTATTTTTATTTTTTACTATATTTCCAATAAAATATCTATTTCATTACAACTAAAAGGCTACTGAGCATGTTTTTGAATGGAATGATAGCTGTGGATTGTATATTGTACGTAAATTGGTCAAAAAACAGGACGGAATTATACAGTCCATATTGTTGAGCGTCATGGCCATTCAAATTTGTGTCACATCAATTCAATTATAAGTGATCGATTGATTCATATTTCGCCAAGAGAGTATCAACCATTGATTTATTTTAGCCTTTGATTATATTCCTAGATTTTCAAGAAAGGTGGAATATGCCATCGCCAATTTCCTTTTTTCTGACAAACTAATTCTTTTTTCATGCGAATAATTTATCGCAGACTCAAAATCAGAGGTCAATCCCGGCCCAAATTCGATAGGTGTGTACAATTGAAGCTTTCAATCAGCCGTTTCAAGAAAATGAAACCTACTTTCGGACACAGCACCTTCTCACCTAATCAAATTTGTCAGAAAAAGTACTGCGCCGATTTGGCATGAAATTTTTTCATCCAATGTTCTAGGCACTATAAATTAAAAATTCTAGACGTCTTCAAAGAATGAACAAAAAAAGGATATTGGTCGACATTATACATCTTTCTAAAAGAATGGATTTTGCTGCACTTTAGGCGACATTTTGAAATTCGCCATTTCACTCCGAACTAATACAACAAAGATAATTTTGACATCGCTGTCTCGTACACTATTATTCCGATGAAGATAATTATTATGTGATGAACAAGGATAATAGAAATTCAAACAATCTCATAACAATCTATTTTCAGGTATTTAACATTAATAGATGCATTGAAAGATTTATCATTTATAAAAGCACTTAGAGTCTTACGATCTTTAAAAGTGATTACTGTTGTACCAGGTTCGTCGTTTGAAAACATTTTATTGACAACTGGATTCCATTTTTAATTGTCGACTACACAGCAAGCCTGTTAATGTTGCCTCGATTATGAGATTTTCGGGCATGTCTTACACGTCTTGTAATTGCCACTAAGTCGCATCTCAACAGCTTTTACACAGCATTATTATTAGCATATTCAGTGTACGTCCGTGTGATGATCAGCTACAAGAGCAAGTTATTAAAGTTAAATTGAAATGACCAATTATCCGCCAGGGTTACGTATAATGGTGAACTCCCTTCTAAAGTCCCTCAAAAACTTATCAGACGTCATGCTCTTGACAGTATTTTTCCTGGCCGTTTTCGCCATTATCGGTTTGCAACTATTTATGGGACAATTACGGAACAGATGTGTGTTTGACCCCTTGGAAGAGGACGCACCCTACTATTACATGGAGTGGGGTTCCAAAGAACTCATTGACTTCGATGGAATTGACAACAAAACCATAAATGAGTGGCAGCAGGAATACATCAATGACGGAGATAACTGGGTGACGCTTAACGGAGGAGAGGATGACATCATCTGTGGCATGCCTGGCGCCCCGTTAGTCATATAACCTCTTTATTTCAATAAATAAATCCAGCGTCAATTTTAAATTTTATAGAAACCCCAAAGTTTTAAGAATGAAGAAAAGTCTCAAAAGCTGTCAACTAACTAGTTATTGCTTTCAGAGGAACACGGCAGTGTCCCTTGGGTAGCACCTGTCACAACACTGAAACCAACCCGAATGAGGGCTACACCAGCTTCGACAACTTCGGAATAGCCATGCTGACGTGCGCCCAGCTGATCACTCTGGATTTCTGGGAAGACGTTTACAGCAAGGTACCGCTCACCCCACCCTTCAAACATATTCATATCGCATAGCTGCGTAATCCATTGTCTATCCATAATAAATTCCATTTTAACCAAAGGAAATTCCGTTTCTAGACTATAGTGAAATCTATGGCCATAAATTATGGATCATTGATTCTTTCAATGATACAACACAAACCAACTACGTGTTTCAGACACTTGGGGCATGCGGTGCGATGTACATTGTCTACTTCTTGTGTATCCTCCTCTTTGGATCCTTCTACCTTATCAACTTGGTGTTGGCTGTCGTGGCAATTTCCTACGAACAAGAAGTATTGGGTCCTGGCGGCGAAAAAGGAGTAAGGAATTTTCTGAATAAATTTTTCTGAATATTAATTTTCAAAATTAGTGAGTCCCGATAAAACAGTTTTTTAGCAGTTTAGCATAACATTATATTATGAATCACATTTATCAGCGTCAAACACTGTACCTCAGGGGATGGTTTGAATACCAACAAGCTGCGCTTACCTAGACTCTTTTTAGAATAAAAGTCAAGGGGCTAGTGAATAGCATTAGCCGCCCTTAAAAGCAGTCTCAAAAATTGAATAGTACATAGTTTAAATATTTGAGAGGGTAAGTAGGTGTTGATGGACTGTTATGTACAGGAAGGGAGTATTAAGGGAGTATCACGTTAATTCAAAAATCTGTGCGGCGGCCAAACTTCGAGGTATAAGGTATTTGAACCGTAAGGGCAGGTCTATCGATTTACTAATGGCTGCTTTTACAGGAGAAGTACGAAAATTCTTATAATACCTAAATACATGCAAATTCAAAAATTAAAGAAATCGATAAAGATGTGGTGAATGAATGAAAGTGTAGGAGCAAAGACACAAATACCTACATTCCCAAGATTGCCTGATTGAGTAAAATGCCATTTAAGCATATTTACAGGTTTATTGCGTGACGGCGGATGACTTAATCAAAGTATGGATTGCAAAAGTGTACCAAATACTTGCATTTCAGAGTGATAAGTCAAGTATTGAAGATGAAGCTGACGCTGACGACAAAATACTAGAAGAAGAGGGAGGAGGAGCAGTGGACGAAAACGGAATACCGGACGAAAACAACATAGCAGAACCTGAGGAAAAACCGACAACCTGTGAAAGAATCAAGGGATGGTGTTGCTATCCTTTCGAGAGCTGCCCTTGCCGATTACCCTTTCTAAAGAAGCCCGACGAAAAAGCAATAGATGGGGATGTTAGCAAACCGAGCCTGACAGTCGAAGTAGATCCTGAGAAGGGCACCACCCTCTCAACGGCCAGTGCCAAGAGTGAGAAACACACGTGCAAGGATGAGTTCATGGACATCTGGACCTGGTTTAGATCTCACACCAAAAGCTTTATTTACTGTGTGTGGTTCGAAAATGGTATTATGCTTTGCATCATCGTCAACACTGCATGTTTAGCTATCGATTCCCCGGGACTGAAGGATGAAGTCAAAATAGTTTTGACCAACATCAATGATGTGAGTAACGAAATTATCGTTCGGAACTCTTGTAATCATGATTAATTAACTTTCATAAAGAAATTTCACAATAAATCCCTCATCACTGAGCCATGCTATTCAATTTTCCAATCGTTACAATGTACACTTTAATCCCTTTATCTTTCAGGTTTTGTCATGGATTTTCACTACTGAATTGGCAATCAAGCTCGTCGGTCTTCTACCGGTTGAATTTTGGAAAACAAAGTGGAACATTTTCGATACCATCATTGTACTCATTTCATTGGTTGAAATGAACTTGGGCTCCAATACCAGCTTCAATGTATCAGGATTACGATCACTGAGAGTGGTAAGTTCATCGTATCATATCATTACATCCAAATTTCTTGTGAAGTTTGTCGATGAAAATT
The DNA here is from genome assembly GCA_011033025.1 of Beroe forskalii. Lineage (NCBI taxonomy): Eukaryota > Metazoa > Ctenophora > Nuda > Beroida > Beroidae > Beroe > Beroe forskalii. The sequence continues at coordinate 58,315 of WFMF01000065.1, read as the reverse complement.
TGCATCTCTTTTGGTATAGCCCTTTCTATTTGGTACAATCTGGGGGGATTGTAGCCCAAAAAACCAAAAAAAAACCAAAAAAAACCAAGCCCAAGATCCTGATTTTGGGGTAGGGCTTGGTTTTTTTGGTTTTTTTTTTGGTTTTTTTTGGATTTTTTTGGTTTTTTTTGTTTTTTTTGGGTTGGATTTTTTTTAACTTTTTGGACATTTTACACCAATGTGTTATTTGTGTTACTTACATGGTATTATTGATACTAAATGGTTTCCAATCATTACAGATGACTAAAATCACTATTTTAAGGACTTTATTAGTATTTTGATACCATTCACTGCTTTTTGATAAGGTACAACGGAAAATCATGAAATAGCACGGGACCTTGGTTCAACAGTGATTAGAGAGGAAAGTAAAGTATCGAAAGGTGTCAAATCAGGCCATACTGGTCTAAACAAGAGCGCTCCAGCCACTCATTGTCTCATTACCACGTAGGAGTTACTCAAGACCCGAGGCACATGGGGCCTTCAAAGAGTCGAGTCACCAAGCGTTTCATCGGATCTCAGTGCGAGATAAGAGTCAGGATGAAGGTTTCATGAGGAGGTCACACTATATGGTGCGAAAGAGAAATAGGCAGTGTGACGTCAACAACTCATTACATAATCATATGATAATGACGTCATCCAACCCGCCTATTTCTCGTGCGCAGGGTTTACTGTTCAGTGCCACCAGAGGGTCTAGGAAATGTTGCAAGGAGTTAACTGGGAGTCACTAAGGGACAGAAAGGATGGAGTCCGACCAACACTGCACCAGGTGAAGGTCGGCCAGCTGAGAGTTGGCCAGTTGAGGGCCATTTAGCATTCTTGCTTCAATTATGATTGACAAAGGTCAGCCGCACTGTCAGCAGGGCTTGATTATTGATGCTCAGCATATCTTCAACGAGGCCACAAGGTCATCAACATGGCTAATGGACAGGTAAGTTCTGCCACCAGCTTCTTGTGACAGTCGACTTGCTGTGGAAACGTGTCCACTGTCCTGTGCAGTCAAAATTGGGTAATTAACACTGGGAGAAGTGAGTCTGAAAAGGGTACCGCCCAGAATCTGGTCAGACTCTGGTTCATGTAGGAGGGTATTAGGCCAGAAGAATAGAAGATCACCAGTCAGAACCACCAGTGGTCAGAATCACCAGTGGGATACTTGATCAGCTAGGAGTCAGCAGTGGGCCAGACAAGAAGTACCAGCTGGGTCATCAGATAAGTGTTGTCACCAGTGGTATAGGTAGGATCAGGACACGCCAGTAGGTCAGGAAGGATCAGAAGACGCTTGTAGTTCATACGTAGGATTAGGAGGCTCAGGTAGGATCAAGAGACGCCAGTACACAGTATGTCAAGAAGGATCAGGAGACACCAGCTGTAGGTCAGGTAGGATCAGGAGACGCCAGTAAATCAGGTAGGATCAGGAGACACCAGTAGGTCAGGTAGGATAAGGAGGCTCAGGTAGTATCAGGGGATGCCAATAGGTCTGAAGTTAGGACCAGTCCAGATGCCAGTAGGTCAGGTAGCATCAGGAGACGAAAGTAAACACTACACAGTAGGGCAGACATGATCAGGAGACACCAGCTGTAGGTCAGGTAGGGTCAGGAGACGCCAGTAAATCAGGTAGCATAGCAGGCACCAGAAGGTAAGGTAGGATCAGGAGATGTCAGTAGGTCAAGGGACGCCAATAGGTCAGACAGGATCAGTCCAGATGCCAGCAGGTCAGGTAGGATCAGGAGACGCCAGAACACAGCAGTTCGTGAAGGATTCAAGGATCAGGAGACGCCACCAGTTAGGTCAGGTAGGATCAGGAGAAGCCATTAGGTCAGGTAGGATTAGGAGACGCCAATTGATCATGTAGGATCAGGAGGTGCAATGCAAATAGGTCAGGCAGGATCAGATGATGCCAGTAGGTCAGGTAGGATTAGGAGACGCCAATAGGTCAGGTAGGATCACTCCAGATGTCAGTAGGTCAGGTATGTTGAACAGGAGACCCTAGTTGATCAGGTACGATCAGGAGGCACCAGTAGATCAGGTAGAATCCGATGATGCCAGAAGGTTTGGTAGTATCAGGAGACGCCAGTAGTTCTAACAGTTACACATTTCGGCGTCACTAGTGGGTCAGGCAAGAAGTAGCAGCTGCGTCAACAGGTAAGTGTCTAGTCTCACCTAAGCTATGGTCATTGGCCATTGGTCAGGCAATGGTCGAAAGAAGGTTAAGTAAAAAGTCGCAAGTAGGTCAGAGAAGATTCGTCAGTATGTCAGGTAAGAATCATCACTAGGCCAGATAAAAGTCGCCAGTAGGTCAGATTAGATTCAGGAATCTAATCGAGCAATCTAACCTAGGACTAACCTAGGAGTAGGTCAGGTAGGATCGTCATTAGATTAGGTAAGAGACGCCAATAGGTCGAGTGAGAGGCGCCAGGAGATCATCAGTTAAGAGTTACCAGTGGTCCAATGGGCAGCTGGGTCATGGGGAGTCACCAGTCAGTGAGGCATTCAGGCAGAGGTCGAATTGTGCCAGGGTCACAATTTGGTCAGGCACAAGTCGCCACCTGGATTGGGTAAGACTAAGCGTCAAAGTAAGCAAATAGGTCAGGCAAAAGTCTCGTCATTCAGCCAGACAAGAGAACAAGAGGCCCTACTTGGTCAGGTCAGATTTACCAGTGAATTATGCACGAGTTGCAATTAGCTGGGTCAGCACTCAGCGGGTCAGCCAGGAGTTTCAGCCAGAAGTCTTGCTCAAGCAAGAGGTGAGAGCCCAGTGACAGAATACCTCTTGTGGGTCGTCGAGCGCAGATTTTCACTGCTCAATTTGGTCGCCACCGCTTCAAGAATTTTTTTTATCCGTTTAAAAATTTCATGGTATTTCCCATCTATGATCAATTTGAGAATGTATAATTTTATCTCAACAGCCCGTTGCAGGCGAAAAATTTCATAATCATGGTATTTCCCATCTGAATCTGCCTCTAAGATCAGTTTGATAATGTACAATTTGATCACAACAGCCCGCCGCAGGCGAAAAATTTCATAATCATGGTATTTCCCATCTGAATCTGCCTCAAAGATCCATTTGGTAATGTATAATTTGATCACAACAGCCCGCCGCAGGCGACAAATTTCAGGGTATTTCCTATCTGAATCTGCTTCTGAGATGAATTTGGTCATGAATAATTCGATCACAACAGACCGCCGCAGCGAAGAATTTTCATGGTAATTCCTATCTGAATCTGCTTATAAGATCAATTTTTTAATGCATAATTTGATCACAACAGCCCGCCGCAGGTTAAAAATTTTTCATGGTATTTCTCATCTGAGCATTAGGACGGTCATCTTCTAGAGGAAAAAAGAATTCGGAAGAAATATCGATCAGACGAAGTGTTAGAGCCAAAACTTACTTTTTTCATAAACTTGATATTTCCTTGTGTTTCAACAGTTGGTTGGCATTACTCAATTATTTAAGCATGTTTAAAACCTTCGAAAAACATTCATTTATCAAAGGAAAAAAGAATTTTGAAAAAATTTCAATCAGACGCAATGTTTCAGCCGAAAGTTAGCTTTTAGAAATTTAAAATTTCCTTGTGTTTCAATCGCTTTTCATTGCTACTCAGCCTCTGAAGCATTTCATGGATTATTTATCAACATGAGAAAAAAATAATTTAATAAATATATCGACCAGGCGCAATGTTATAGCCAAAACTAGATTTTTTCATACTGAATGTTTCCTTGTGTTTCAACAGCTTGTTATTAATTGTCGACACATTAAAGCATGTTTAGAATCTTCGCAAAACAAACATCTACCAGAGGGAAAAAGAATTTTGAAGAAATATTGCTCAGACGCAATGTTATAGCTAAAACACGGATTTTCGTAAACTAAATATTTACTTGTGTTTCAACGGGTTCTTATTATTAATAAACATATTCAAGCATATTTAGAATCTTCGTAAATCATTGATCAACCAGAGGAAAAAATAATTTTGAAAAAATATGGGGGGGGGGGGTCCACCGGCCAACGGCCATCGGCCAATTGGCCGAAATTGGAAATTTTTTAGACGGTTGGCCGGTTGGCCGTTTTTCTATTTTTGATATTTACCGCTCTTCAGGGGGGTACAATAAAAAAACTCTCAGAGAGAAAGTTGCTTGTTATAGTTCAAAGAACATACCTGAGTACATTTGAAGACACTTATTATCGAAATCGCAAAAAAAATGTGGTGTTAAAGATAATAAAGCTCATTTTCGTAGTCTAGTGCTTTAGGCAACTCATAGACCAGGAGAATGCAACTGTTAACATCTCAGTAGGTTCCCCAAGAGGTATTGAATATTTTTCGGTAGCCAGGAAAGTATTGGAGTGCTTGAAAGGAAATCTCCTTGCATGAGGACTCCTTGATTCTGATAAAAGGGCTTGCCAATTAAGACTGCAGCACAGAGTCCTGCAAGGAATTACTCACCCTGACATTGCCATTAGACTATCGGAGCTAACGATGGCTTCCCAGAATTCTGTCAACCCCAAGTCCCTGCAACCAGTAAAATCCACTCCTGCTCCCACTTCCGGGCCTTTCCACCACTAATATCACCTTTCCACAACAAATATTTACTAATACAACAGCAGTGCTTCCCTCCGCTTGACCTCCTGCCTCCATTATTCCACTGCCCTTCTTTCCAGTAAAGTCCTCTTTGCCCCTATTTAGCCCTGAAAGTGCCCCTATCCATCTAGTCTCCCTGCCTCACACTATAGCACCATGGATTCCTTAGCCTTGTCTCGCCCTAGTACCTTGGCCTCCTTCTCAATTCCTCATGATCAGCAACTGCTCTGAAACTTCCTTCTGAGTCCTCTACCCAGTCTCCTCATCAGTCTTTTCATCCTGTTCTGCAGCCCCTTCCCAATAGATTCCTAGTCCATCCCCCAACTGACACCCTACTGACCCCCTGCTGACCCCCTGGTGACCCCGTGGTGACCCCGTGGTGAACCCCTGCTGCCCCTCCATTGAGCGCCTGTCCCTGCCCTATTGAGCCCTGAAAGTTCCCCAGCCCATCTAGTCTATCTGCCTCACACTATAGCACCATGCATTCCTTACCCTTGTCTCGCCTTAGTACCTTGGCCTTCTTCTCAAATTCCTCAAGATCAGCCACTGCTCCTCAACTTCCTTCTGAGTCTTCTACCCAGTCTCTCCTCAGTCTTTTCATCCTGTTCTGCAGCCCCTTCCCAATGGATTCCTAATTCCATCCCCCTACTGAACCCTGCTGACCCCCTAATAACCCCCTGCTGGCCCTCTACTGACCCCTGCTGACCCCTGATAAAACCCTACTGACCCCTGCTGACTCCTGGTGAATTCCTACTGACGCCCTGCTGACTCCTGCCCCCTGGTGAATCCCTGCTGACCCCTACTGACTCCCTGTTGAACTCCTACTGACCCCCTGCTGACTCCTAATGACCCCCTGGTGACCCCCACTAACTCCTACTGACCCCCTGGCGACCCCCACTATCCCCCTAGCTCCCTAGTGACTCCCTATTGAACCCCTGCTGTCTTGATGACCCCCTGGTGACCCCTACAACACCCTGCTGCCCCCACTAAGCCCCTGCCCTGCTGACCTCTGGTGAACCCTTACTGAACCATTTCAGATCTGATAATTGTTTCGACACTTATCATGAGTGATTTTGAACATGAAAAACACCAGGGGGTTGGCGGGTGTTCGGTGGGGCAGCAGGGGGTCATTGGTATAGTCTTCCCCACTTCCCTAGGTCATATACACGCAGGGAGTCAGTCAATAGAATTGAGTGTTTCTAACATGAGCAGGAAATAGTTCCATGCATGGCACGGCATCAGGGATAAAACAATATGACTATATTGGAATGGATTTATAAGACTACCTATAATGCTAAAAGAGTAGGGATGGTCATTGGTCACCACCTGAACTGCACATTGTCATGGACCATTAGCAACTTCAAAATTCTCTCTTTCTTTGATTTTTGTAACATTCAAAACATCATTATATAATTGTATGGAGCTTGAGCCTTCTTCAACCACAAGGGAAAATTTTGACTGTTTCAACGACCTCAATTGACAAATTTGACACCCCCCCACCAATCAAATTAGCAGGAAAATGTCGGTTATAGAAATTGTAACAACTGTTTCTCTCACAACTTTCAACTAAGATGCTTCTGGCCGAAACCAGAGATAAAAAACGAAAAAAACGGCCAAATGGCCAACGGCCAATTGGCCGAAACAGCAAATTTTCTAGTCGGTTGGCCGTTGGCCGGTGGACCCCCCCCCCAAATATCGATCCGTTCTCAAGTTATAGCCAAAACAATTTACACAGTGAATATTGTAAGTATTTATTTGCCGGCGACCACACCATCGAGCGCAGCCCTGACGACCAGCGAGCGTAGAATGAGATTTTACCTGTAAATATATTGTGGTCGTCGAGCATGGCGACCAACACCAGCGAGCGTAGCTTTTTCAGCTTTTTTCTGACGACCAGCACATTTTAGAGCTGCGTGTGCCTTTATCATTTGGACTAACATTTGAACGAGACTACTTTGAAGTTTCCCCACGTGCTTTAATATTAAAAATAATTAACGTATGGTTAATACAAGATTATTTCAAACACAAGCAAATATCCCACGCATTATTATAGATGTTTAGACAACGCCATCACAATTTTTGCGGTACAATACAGCTGCGAGGGCTTCAGCCAGTCATCGTAAATGTACTACAGACTTTTGTCAGGATGATTCTTACTCTTCACGACATAAATGAAGCTGTACAATTGTCAAACACAATGAAATACTTAGTCATTATAAGTCACGGTTATAATTTGGCGGCTTTTGAACAGTATCGCAAGTAATCAATTCGTTTATGCAACTTTCATTGGGAATTTCAATGCTAATTTCAATGAAAATTCGGTCGTTTGCACATTTGGGTCGCCACTAACGTGGCTGTTGGTTGTCGAGCGACGCTCTCTCGCTCGCTAGGGTTCTGTCACTGGGTGTGAGAGTTCCCATCGGATCAGGTTATAGTTACCAGTGAGTTAGGCAACAGTGACAAGCTGGGTCTAGCATGGTATGGTCACCAGTCACTGAGGCAAGAGTCGCCAGTAGGTCAGCAAGAGACACCAGTTAGTCAGGCAATATTGAGCATTTTACTGCTAGGTGATACCAAAGCCCTTCAAGCTCTGAAAGTGTGAAAATAACCTGTTTTTATCCATCAAATAACCCTTAAGAGCCGCTGACTGTGAAATATATGTTCAAAAACAACAGATTTTTAAGTTAAAATTCATTGGAGAAAGCCTCAGAAATAACCAAAATGTAACCCAAAAAAAACCAAAAAAAACCAAAAAAAACCTAGCCCAAGAATCGAAAAATGGGGTAGGGCTTGGTTTTTTTTGGGCTACAATCCCCCCCAATCTACAATTTCATTCATTGACTGATGGGAATTTTTCAGCTTCGAGTTTTCCGATTGGCGAAATCATGGAGTACCATGAAAGCACTGATTGACATCATAGCTGAGTCTATATCCGGTCTCGTGTACTTGTCTGTTATCTTGGGAGTCGTCATCTATGCTCTCTCAGTCATTGGAATGAATCTCTTCAAACCCATGTACTCTGAATACTACTCTGAAGAAGAGATGCCCAGATGGAATTACCAGGATTTCCAACATTCGTTTATCCTGCTTTTTAGGATCCTTTGTGGTGAATGGATCGAACTGCTGTATGAAACTCTTTTAGCAACGAAGGGGAAATACTGGCCCATTGTGTTCTATATTGGAGCTCTGGTTATGGGTAACTTCCTGATTCTGAACCTGTTTCTTGCCTTGCTACTCAATGCATTTGGGGAAGAATCACTAAATGCAACAGATGAATGCGAGGGAGAGCCTAAAATTCCGCTGAGTACTCGACTGAAGAACAAGATACTGAGTTCCAGAAGAAAAAAGCACCGATTGGCTTCAGAGATACGAATGTCCTCTCTAGCATTGGCCCCGGATGAGCAAATGAAGGCAGGGAGCCCGAACAACTGTCCTCACAAAGGAAAATCAAATGGAAATCCCTCTGAAACGAACACCAGGATGAAACATGAGAACGACAACGTATCAAGTAAGCCTTATTATAAGAAACTTGGGTGTTGATTGAATCTTCTAATTATTATGGCATAGATTTTTGGCGACTATCTAAAGTTAAATTTTATTTTCGTCCTTTAGCAAACATATTTATTTCAATAATCTTATGAAAATTACGTTTCAGTTCACAGTGATGCGTCAGACAAGTTCAAGAATTCGAAGTGTTACGATTGCTGCCAATGTTGCTTGATGTGCTGCAGACCATTTTGTGTTTGCTGCTCACGATTTAGAGCTTCTATCCGAGCTGTGGTGGAACATAACATCTTCGAGTACACCATCCTGACCCTCATCATGGTTTCGAGCTTGACACTGGCTTTCGAAGACGTTTCACTGGATCGACATCCCATCAAAAAACAGATCATCCAATGCCTCAATGATTTCTACACTGTGGTGTTCTTGATAGAACTGATAATGAAAATGTTTGCATTCGGAGTAAAGGGTTACTTCTCATCGGCTTGGCACTGGCTTGACTCTATCGTTGTAGGAGTAAGTATATATTCAACCGAGATTGTTTGAAGGCATAAGGTAACTCAAGACGAGTATTTATCTTTCAAATATTACTCCGGCAATACACAGACACACACATAAGCACATATTATGTATGTGAGGAAATCATTAATTTCACCATATTCGATGCTTGCAATTTTATAATTAACTACATAAGTACATTTCAGTTATATTTCAGAAATCTTCTGACATGACATTTGAGTCAGTTCAGATCGTAAATGCTTTTCATGGTCATGTAAATGCCAAACATCATCATCAATAAGGCATTGTGTTTTATTTCACAACTGCACAATAGATGAGTCATCATTAGGTGATTAGGATGCGAGTTACACTGGAATAGCAATTAACACATGGTTAAGCCGGAAATGGTGAATAGATAATATGCGAGTGGTCTATTTAGTGCAAAATTGAGGAGCTTTTTTCTTTCATGCCGCATCATATGGTCAATATATATGTGCATCAACAACAATAACCACAAATATTAATTTCAGATTTCCATCATCAGTATCATTCTGGCAAATGCTGGAATCAGTGGTCTGAAAGCTATTCGAGCCCTGAGGGCCCTGAGGCCCCTGAGAGCTATATCAAGATGGGAAGGTATGAGGCTGTCAGTCAATGCTCTCATTGCATCTATCCCATCGTTTGGAAATGTGTCCTTGGTGTGCATGGTGCTATGGCTTGTATTCTGGTGAGTACACCTTGGGAAAGGAAAGATAAATTTCAATTGAAAGCTAGTAATTCCTGAAAATAATTCAACGTTATAATGGATTAAACTACAGAATGTGCTAAACTTAAATTGAGCTTTTACTTTCCTTCTTTTAATGTTGATGCATCATTTACCATCAGCATCCTTGCGGTACAGTTCTTTGGAGACAGATTCTGGAAGTGTATGAATGATGATGGAGAAAAGGACCAGGAAATTCATAACAAGACAGAATGCATATCTGTTTACGGCTCTGATGCATGGATCAACTCTGATATCAACTTTGACGATTCTCTCAAGGCGTTCATTGCCCTCTATCAAGTGGTAAGATGTCAAAAACTGTAATGAATCAGCCCAGCATTCACTAACTTTAATGCTATGCATCTGAATGTAAAACAGATAAGGTCAACAGGTTTATGTGACTAAGAATTTCACTCCATAGTAAATGGCAGCCATAATCCCCATTTAAACTAGGTTAAAATGCTTTTATTTGAAGCTTATGGTGTTCTAAAATGCCCTAAAGATGGTAACTGTTCATATTGTAGGCGACATTTGAAGGTTGGATGGAAGTTATGGACGATGCTGTGGACTCAGTTGGAATTGACCTGCAACCAAAATTTGAGAATTCATTCATTGCCTATGTATTTTTCTTGGTTTTCATCTTCGTTGGATCATTCTTTACCTTGAACTTGCTTGTTGGTGTCATCATTGACAACTTCAACAGACTCAAAAAAGAGGTAACTTTAACAGTATAACCAAAATACGTATGACGAGTTGTCTTACACAATTTACTTTCTATGGTGTGACTGATATGAGTGCTCGTCAGTCGAAAGGAACACGTCGAAAATGAGATGAAAAGAACCACTATACTCCTCCCAAGCCTGTTTAAGCGACCGTGTACCTTTGGTTATGCAGTCTCCACTGAATTAATGTGCAAAAAAGCTTAAAATGAAATTTGACTTTATAAAGGAGAACTCAAAAATCGTCAGACCCAAGTGGGAAGAAATACTGTTGTTTGGTCAGAAAAAAGTAGGTTTCAGCAATTTCCGGTCGGGGTATAATCCGGTTCGATGATCTCAGCTGTGACTGTATACCTTCGATAATGAACTCGGTAGGCCTCGTCCATTATCCAACTTACAAATTCACGGCTGTTGCGGTATACGGTCACCACTTCGACATTTAACCACTTAGTATAAAGCAGAGAGCTCTGCTCATAGAGATCCATACCTAGCTTTAAGAGTTGTAGAAGAGTAGTAGTCCCCACTCCTCAAGAGCAACTTGACCCTTTTACTGACCTTTCAACTTGGTTCTCTTCACTGATGAGCGCACATATGAGTTACAAATGACAAAATTTCATGAATTCTTTCCACCATTTCAGTAATATCCACATTCCACGACTTTAATCCAATTTCAGTATGAGGAAAAGGGCCAACTGGGTGTTCTCTTGACTCCCGGTCAACGTCAGTGGATGTCAACGTTTAGAAAAATGACCAAAACGAAGCCGATGAGAATGGTCAGTCCACCAACTAATTTCATCATGAAAGCTTGCTACCAGATTTCTGACAGCCAGAAGTTTGAGATCTTCATTACCGTAATCATCCTGTTGAACATGGTGCAGATGTGTGCAGAACACCATAATGCATCTGAAACGTTCAAAGATTGCATGGATTACATCAATATCGTTCTCTCTATCATTTACACCATCGAGGCTGCTATCAAAATCATTGGGCACCGGAAGTTCTACTTCTATCGGAGTTGGAACGTGTTTGACTTCGTTATCGTAGTGGCAGCTTGGTTCGGCATGATCATTGATAGCATCAACCTGAAGTCCTTCATTGACCCGTCAATCTTGCGGTGTTTTAGGGTCTTCCGTGTAGCTAGGATCCTGAGAATCATCCAAATGGCCAAGGGAATCCGGAGGCTGCTGTACACCCTGGTGTGCTCTCTGCCCGCCCTCATGAACATCGGAACCCTGCTCCTCCTCATCATCTACATCTACAGTGTGGTGGGAGTCGCCATGTTCGGCGGCGTACAGATCCAGGGAATTCTCACTGATCAGGTTAGGGTCCTTTGACATGGGATTTATGAGTCAAATGGTCATAAGAATAACCTTATTGTCCAAAATGAGTGGAACAGGTAGAAACAAAATATTATTTAGGAATAATTGTGCCGTAAAATATGGATTTAACATGGCTTTAAAGGATGCTCAATGTTCATTACTGATAATTAGCATCTGCCATATCTTAGACTTTTTTCAGAAATATTGTTTCAAGCATATGATATGCACATTGCACGAAAATTAGTGAAACAGTAACATTTACAAACTATTAGTTACACTAATCAATACCCAATTGGCGATTATATGACTTCGTTGGTGTAGCTAGAGACAAAGTTGCTACAATAAATTGGAGCGAACACACACCCAATAGAGCGATGCAGGCAGAAATTATCTAACTATTACATCAGCCTTTAAATAATAATGTTAAGTCATATTATTATACAGTCGATTTTCGACAAGAAATGAAGTCAACTTTGATCAGAAAGTCAAGCCTCACTTATGTGAAAAGCTGAAAAATAATGTTATGATAAATTCAAATTTACTTTTAAGTTGGTCCTCATGATATCCAAACACTTCTATTCCATATGCTAATGCTAACCTCTTCTCAGCAAAACTTCGCAACAACGGACAAAGCCCTCATCATGATGACTCGACTCGCTACATCAGCTGGTTGGAACGACGTTCTCGCCTCGGTCATGATCTCGGCACCTAACTGCGATCCGAACTTGAACGACGATGGAACTGGGGACTGTGGATTCGGTACCTTCGGCATCATGTACTTTTCCTCGTTCGTCCTCGTTGCTTTCCTTGTCATGATCAACATGTACATTGCTGTTATCCTGGACAACTTCAGCGAGGCGCAGCAAGCTGATGAGATAGGCATAGACGAGGATGACATCAACATCTTCTATGAGAAGTGGATGCTGTTCGATCCGAAGGCCACGCAGTTCCTGAACGTGAGCAAGCTGAAGGATCTGGTGACGGAGCTGCAGCCCCCCTTGGGTATCCCCGATGTCAACGAGGACGACATCCTCCACCTCGACATCCCGCTCTACCCCGGCGACAGGGCGCACTGCATCGACGTCCTCCAGGCACTCATTTCCAGAACTCTGGGTCCAGAGAACCCCAATACCAGTGACGAATTTGAAATGATAAAAGAACTCATGGCAGAAAGCTTCAGAGCAGCTTTCCCAACCTTGGCTGTTGAGGTAATTGAGACAACGACCAAACAGCGCCTACGAGAAATCAGGGCTGCAATTGTGCTACAGAAAGCTCTGAGAAGATTCAAAAACTATAAGAAATCGGGACCTGGGTCACCGTGAGGAAGTGCTCGAATCAACTCCCAAAAAGTACATAGCTTGAATACATAATTTGAAGCACAATCGATTACTAGATCACCCAGATATACATACATATTGACAAATGCGCTTCTTCATGCACTAATTGGATTCCTCAATCGGAACCTCACATTTTTTATGATAATACTGACGAAGTTAAATCAATTGCACATTTTGAGCAAAGGCTGTTTTTGTTTCTAATCTTGCGCACCCTCTTCAGTAGTGTATAGATTCCAAGACCAAACGTAGCTTATAGTATGAGGGAACTTGTTTTATTTCACTGAAAAAATGGGATATAGGGATTAAAGGTTTTAGATGAACTATATGTTGCTCTACAAGTATTGTAGAGGTTAACACTACAATTTTTACGAATTGTGTGCCATGAAATTGTGTTTGAATTCTTAATAATATACAACTTAGGAACTGGCAACTGTAAAACAGTGCATTTAACTGCCCCCAGTATTTTATCATCGAGTAAAACCACAAGCATTATAATATTTATTGCTCAAACTTGTTGAATGAACAATCAACTGTTTCATGATTCAACTTTCTTGCTAGAAACCTAACCGCTGTGTGTAAATGCTTTGACTTTGAGTGAATTGTCATATGATATATAATATTATTGGTAAGTATTTTGTAAATTAAGGCGAAGTTTCTGAATTATAATTAAAAGATGGGGTACGATGAGTCTTGAATAATCGATTTTGATTAATCAAGTGTTGTATAAATTGTACTTAATTTAAAATTAGACTTTTAATGCCTCCTCAATTCAAGTTATTTAGATATTTACGTATATTCCTTAGCTCAGTTTTGAGCAAAAACCCCTCCTAAAAATATTATACCATTGCGCCTCCGAATGTTTCTGCTTTTCTAAACTTGAATAGGCAAATACGAGCACTAGGTTCGTGAATGTGTGTATGTCAAGAATTTATCAACTACATTCAACAGGTTTAATAAGAATTACTCAGTATACTATACATTCTTTTATTAACTTTCTTCAATAAATTGATTGGCACAAACGAAGTCTATTTATTTTAACTGAGACTTAGGAATTTCTGCCGGAACGTCACATGTACTTTAACAACTAGCAAACACACACTCACACACATACCCACACACACTCAACAGCGAACTTCAAATATCCCCACATTATTATTATAATAATAATAATAATTTAGTATTAATATTATAAAATATATTATCGTATAAAATATAATTTATATTCTTATTTATAAAATATCCGACACACTATAATTGCAGTAGAGTTCGGGGCCCCCGTGCACACTATAATATTTCGGACTATGGTCGGAGGGCGGGAGAAGGGGTGAAGCGGGAAATATCATTAAAGGTAGCCTTGGAAGTATTGGAGTCTCCCTTGTCAACAGGAAGTATTCACTCATTGCGGTCAGCCACCCAGGAACACGCAGCTAATACTTATACGTAATAACATGGAGCTCAGAGAGAGAGAAAAGAGCTCTATAATATTATCATACAGCTATAATACATATATAGGTTATAGGTGGCTTATATAGTGTTAGTCAAATAGAGTCGGTAGTCAGGTTTATCATAGAGCCGCTATGTGCCGCCATTTGTTTAATTCTTTAATTGAGCTATAATACTCCGTGTGGAATACGATGTCCTGTGTGTAGAATGCAATGGATGACGGAGGTCGGAGGGAATTTCCAATCCTAACGAAATCATTATGACACAGCACTTTTGAAAGAAGTCACAGTTTGATTAGGGTTAAGATAAGGTAAAGACGATATATTGGTGAAGCATAGCCCCTGACATCCTATAGTGATTGTTGACAACCGACAACCATCACCTGATAACCTCAAACAATTTGTTGACTATGGTAATTAAGTAATTGATTAATGGTGCCCAATAAAATAAAACTGTAGGTGAGAAGATTTTCGGAGAGGATCAACTATTTATGTCAACGTTTCAAATAATTCTTATTGATTCATATACATAATTGCTTCATATACAATTATTTCTCCGCTATCTAGTATCTGGCTATATCTCAAGTCTTCACCTTCCATTTTCGGTTTTTGCTTTCTCATCGCTAAATACTTTAAAAAAAGGCCCGATATTTTCCCCATTTCAGACAAATAAAACTCTCCCATCAACTCCTTGCCAATCGGCCCTTGCTCCGCTGAATTAACTCGTGTACGTGACCTTAATCATTAATCACGCCTCAACACTTTGATTCAGTTACATAACATCCACTGCTGAAGTTGTGAAGTGTTCCACTAATCGCGGACTTGGGGTATCATATAGACGTAGAAGACGAGATGGAAAGTATACAATATAATAGTTTGGTAGATCTATAAATAATGGAAGCCATACCAATTGAATACTAATAAATTCATAAAAGCAGCACTGTTCAGCTTGTTTTAAACTGCGTAAACAAAGCAGTTTGATATAACCGTTGATAAGATGGATTCTCAGAAATGGGGTACCTTTAAAAACACAGCTCTTTTATCTTTTTATTTCTTAAAGTTTATTCCTTGGTCGATGGGAACCCTAATACATTCCATGCCACAATATCTTCTTGACACAATGTATTTATTTCACAGGCTCTTATTTATTCGCCTGAGGTTTCGCTGAAGCCTGTAATTCAACCCTCATGTACAGTTTCTTATTGAATAGAAGTTACATTGAACCATCGGATTTGAGATTTAAAACCTGGTACAGAAACCTTTTTCGAAATAATCATTACAATATCATCATTATTTAGGTATAAATAGTAAAATGGCTCTTATCTGCCACAGCGAAGTGTAAAAACTCATCATAGGTACCTACTCAAATCATGCTTTTTAACCATGACACTAGTAGCGACACAGTCACACTGTTCATTTACTAACATTACGGACATGGATTGATCAGATTACAACACTTATGTTCTGTCAGTACTGTGGTTTGTAGATATAAACACTCCACTGAACTGGATGGTATGCAGTTGTATGAGTACTTAAGGTGCTAGATATTGCAGCACGGAACATGGCCTCCAGTACGGTGAGAAACACGCAAAGAATGTAACAAGTCACGTGCTAACTAGAATGCGCTTACTGTGCGTGATGTGGTACTTGTGCTGTGATGCGGAACGTGCTATGGTATGAGCCTGGTAGTGATACGTGCCTGGTACTAATGCCAACTAAATCACCTGCCCGAGAAACGGCGGAACGGCGGTGAAAGGACTAATTATACCTGGTTTCTAGATTCCCAACATCGTGTTTCAATAAGTTTCAACTATAACTTCCTTACATAGTGTCAATATACATCTAACATCAGCTCCGCAAATACTTCTCAGGGTGCAAATTAGGTTCAATTAGAATAAACATAGGAACAAAGCAACGCTCCAAAAATACGTCATTTGATAAGATTTGTGTGAGACTTTCTGTAGAAGTGAAGAGGGCATAGGACACTGGACATGTCCTGAAAACCCTACGACAAACAACAAGACTATCTTACACATGATCCCAAACTGGGACTCATGAACCATGGTCTATAGGAACAAATATAAACATTACAGTTGCTAGAATATTATACTTTTACGAATAGACATACAAAATAGCTCCCAAACTTTCAGATAATGAGTTCGACTTAATGAGTTCAAAGAATTTTGAGTAGGACATTCTATGCTAATTCTGACCTTATTTCTTATTTACCTTTATAGCTTTTTTTCAATGGCAAGTTTTAAAATGCCAGTTAAAGTGGGGGCCGGTCAAATTAAACGCCGATCAATGATTTAGGTCGAATGAATTTTTATTAATCGCTCATACAGTTTCTATACAACTCATTGAGTATTATATATTATGGGTTTTGGTGGTTAAAAATACTTGATATCTTAACTGCTTCAACAATTATTGTTTGTCCATGGGGTCGGTTGAAATGGTTCAAAAATGTTTCGGTGCAGTCATGTAAGGCTGGTTAAAAAAGACCGCTAAATACCCCCTACCTAAAGACCTAAATACCAATTACGTTATGGATTTGGACAACATTTGGTTCAGTGAGAAGCTCCTTTGCAAATACCAAGAGTCAAACATAAATACCCAGCAATATCTATGAATATAAAAATATAAAAATATTAATAAAAGCCACGTTTGGGAGCTATTGGACTGACAAATTACTCACAGAAGTGTTTCTCTTCCGTTTCTGATTCTTTTCCACGATATCGTTCAAGAGTCTTTCATCTGCAAGACTCATCCTCAACAGCAATCGTTGAAGAGCTTCCTTCCATTCTCTCCTCACACTTGCTATTGTAATAGTTTAAGTTAAAATGCATTTACAATTTAAGTAGAGCACTCGCCAGTTTTATTTACAACTGGCTAGTTGTTACAGCTCACTGATGAGAGGTTTCGGAGTGTACTGGTTTTACAGAACATTGGCACAACTAAACAGATTGATGACATTGGTACAAGGGTTTACACCTGCTGTCAGAGGTAACTCTTTGGTGTTAGGGCATACTGGACGTCAGACGTCTTAGAATGACCTCCAGTAAGGAAAACTGATGTCAGGGTGAACTGATGTCAGGGTGAAATGATGTTTATGCAAACATATATCCAGGTGAGGTGAAGCCAATCCGATGTAGGGTTGAAGTTGCGGGGGTAAAGTGTTCCGGGGGTAAAGTGATGCGGGGGTAAGGTGTTGCGGGGGGGGTAAAGTGTTGCGGAGGTAAAGTGTTGCGGGATAAAGTGTTTTGGGGGTAAAGTGTTGCGGGGGTAAAGTGTTGCGGGAGTAAAGTGTTCCGGGGGTAAAGTGTTGCGGAGGTAAAGTGTTGTGAGGGTAAAGGGTTACGGGGTAAAGTGTTGCGGGGCTAAAGTGTTGCGGGGCTAAAGTGGTGGGGGTAAAGTGTTGCGGGGCTAAAGTGTTGCGGGGCTAAAGTGTTGCGGGGCTAAAGTGGTGGAGGTAAAGTGTTGCGGGGCTAAAGTGTTGCGGGGCTAAAGTGTTGCAGGGGTGAAGTGTTGCAGGGGTGAAGTGTTGCGAGGGTTAAGTGTTGCGAGGGTTAAGTGTTGTGGGGGTTAAGTGTTGCGGGGGTAAAGTGTTGCGGGGCTAAAGTGTTGCAGGGGTAAAGTGTTGCAGGGGTGAAGTGTTGCAGGGGTTAAGTGTTGCGAGGGTTAAGTGTTGTGGGGGTAAAGTGTTGCGGGGCTAAAGTGTTGCGGGGCTAAAGTGTTTTGGGGGTAAAGTGTTGCAGGGGTGAAGTGTTGCGAGGGTTAAGTGTTGCGAGGGTTAAGTGTTGTGGAGGTAAAGTGTTGCGGGGCTAAAGTGTTGCGGGGGTAAAGTGTTGCAGGGGTGAAGTGTTGCAGGGGTGAAGTGTTGCGGGGGTAAAGTGTTGCGGGGGTGAAGTGTTGCGGGGGTAAAGTGTTGCGGGGGTAAAGTGTTGCGGGGGTAAAGTGTTGCGCGGGTGAAGTGTTGCGAGGGTTAAGTGTTGCGGGGGTAGAGTGTTGCGGGGGGAACAGTGTGGCGGGCGTAGAGTGTTGCGGGGGTAAAGTGGTGCAGGGGTATAGTGTTGTGGGGGTAAAGTGTTGAGGGGAGTTAAGTTTTGCGTAGGCAAAGTGTTGTGGGGGTAAAGTGTTGCGGGGGTAAAGTGGGGGGGGGGTAAAGTGGTGGGGGAGATATAAATTCGCCGAGTAAAGTGTTGCGATGCCTATGTCAAGGAAGACTGATGCCAGCGTCAACTGATGTCAGGGTAAACTGATGTCAGGGTGAAATGATAACAGGGTGAACTGAGGTCAGGGTGAAATGATGTCAGGATGAGCTGATATCAGGGGGAACTTATATCAGGGGGAACTGAAGTCAGGGTTAACTGGTGTCAGGATGAACTGGTGTCAGGATGAACTGATGTCAGGAGGAACTAGAGTCAGGATGAACGGGTGTCAGGGTGAACTGGAGTCAGGATGAACTTATATCAGGGGGAACTGATGTCAGGGTGAACTGGTGTCAGCCTGGTGAACTGGTGTCAGCCTGGTGAACTGATGTCAGGGTGAATTGGTGTCAAGGTGAACTAGCGTCAGGGTGAACTGGTGTTAGGGTGAACTGATGTCAGGGTTAACTGATTTCAGGGTGAACTGATGTCAGGGTGAACTGGTGTTAGGATGAACTGATGTCAGGGTTAACTGATGTCACTGTCAGGGTGAACTGGTGTCGGGGTGAACTAGTGTCAGGGTGAACTGGTGTTAGGGTGAACTGATGTCAGGGTGAACTGATGTCAGGGTGAAATGATTTCAGGATGAACTGATATCAGGATGAACTGATATCAGAGGGAACTTATATCAGGGGGAACTGAAGTCAGGGTTTACTGGTGTCAGGATGAACTGGTGTCAGGATGAACTGATGTCAGGGTGAACTGGTGTCAGCCTGGTGAACTGGTGTCAGCCTGGTGAACTGATGTCAGGGTGAATTGGTGTCAAGGTGAACTAGCGTCAGGGTGAACTGGTGTTAGGGTGAACTGATGTCAGGGTTAACTGATTTCAGGGTGAACTGATGTCAGGGTGAACTGATGTCAGGGTGAACTGGTGTTAGGGTGAACTGATGTCAGGGTGAACTGGTGTCGGGGTGAACTAGTGTCAGGGTGAACTGGTGTTAGGGTGAACTGATGTCAGGGTTAACTGATGTCACGGTGAACTGATGTCAGGGTGAATTTCTGGCCGGTGGCTGATGAAGTAACACGAAATGGTTGAAACGCCTGTCGAATTGGAATTAATATCTTTATATTAACGTTATTTCTATATACTTACCGTACAATATGGCCTTCAATTACCGATGAATAAGAAAAAACAGCGGGAAAACAAGAAAGCGCCAGTCCCACACAACTCAAACTTACGAAAAAGCATGGTTCACTCAAGATGACACGCACGATATCAAGATATTTCAGCTGGTGCTATGGGCTTCTAGAACCAAACCTAAACGAGTGTACCTGCATAGTTCAGACTGAATAGACTCCACAGACAGGGAACAGGTAATTTATTAGTTGTTTTAAACTGTTTCAAACAAAACACTTCATCAGAATAGTAGCCATGCCCAAACAAATGATCAGGTAGCGACGGGCTCAAATTCCAGCAAATCAATAATATCCGCAACGCAGGTACAGTCTGAGTTGGGAATTGGAACCAGAATGGGACTTCAGAGTAAGGATCATATCTGCCGTGTCCTGACAAGGGCGATTTGATTGTCGAGATGGGAGTGATTTGGTCGACATTTAGTCAAGAATTGGACATTGGTCAAGATTTGCTCGACTGAAATCTTAGAGTACCGAGGCATCTATAGTTTCAACGGACGACCGGACGATTGGGATTTCGATATACAGGAAAGGAAATTCACCGGTTGAGGATCATCTGTCTCAGAAACGGATATACAAAATACATTGTGCAGACTGCAGTCCACACTGAACAACCGGAAATCAAAATCAGAATGGATTGCAAGAAATGTGTACAATTGTACATTTGAAGAAGGAAAAAGTTTACATAGGTACACTGTACAGCAGAATGTATACCAGAAAATTAAATTTGTAAAAGGATATGATCGTTTCACACGGCCGGACACACAAAAGGATCAAGATCACGAGAGGAAACGGACCGCAAAATGATACGGTGTACAAGTACACTCAGGAATGGAATCAGGAATTTCACGTGCCGTAGATGGTGCTGCGCGCGCATTTGTACCACGTGACCCAGAATTTGCGACCTGATTGGACGAAATATGAAATACACTCGCCGATCAGTGGCCATTTGGTTTGTGTCATGTATATTCTACGATTCAGCAAGTTTTCGGCGAATATACCCATTTGATGAGAAATTAGGAATTGCGTGCTGAGGAGAGATCCTGTTTTGAGTTTTTTTTTATGAAGTGCAGATTCATTTGCGATTCAGGAAGTTTTGTATCATATACGGCATATCCTGGAAAGCTTGAATTTCGACTTGCAGTTGCATTGTCTGACGAGGCAACGCTTGTCAACAGTTGCACGGCCAACGGCGTGCTGTGAGTTTCCCAGCTTCGGCTGGCGTCTGAAATCAGCAAGTCTATACCATATAGCAGCAGTGAGCAGATCACTTACGAGAGTGGTAGTGAAGGTATGGGTTGCCAATACCGGTTGAATATCGATGATGGTCCCTGTCCGAAGTATTACTGGACTAAGTTGCCGGTTTTTCACTTCAGTCCTGGTTTCCAATTTCCATTCACGCTGTATAATGCGATATGGCTTGTATTGTGCGATAAAACATCACGGTAGTGCGATATGGCTTTTATTGACGATCGACAGTCGTCACGGATCGAAACCTTAATATTTTTGTACCCCAAACCAAATTTTCATCAAATTCCCTTGCAAAACTCCCTTTATTCAATATTAATAGCCCCGACACAGCCCAAAACGAACGTACGTTTGATAATACGATATACATACGTAGGAACATTCATTCGTTGCGAGGCTCAACGTGCGGATATGATCTGATCGACGCGCGCGAGCGAAATGTTAACATTACGCGCTGCGCGCGCGTCGATCCGTTGAGCCGCGCGCGCAAATATAATAACTGAAAACAACTAGCAAATACCAGATAGCTGTTCGGCGTTCGCGCCTTCCGGCTGGAATGGCGCCAAATCATGCGACTTAGATGATGGCGTGACCTCATAATACAGGCGTGTTCGTGGAGTCATGAGGGAAGAGCTATAGTTAAACTATGAGGCAATTAACTGACCATGGCACACAAAGTTATTCATAATGAAACGAGTCACCTGATCTTAAGTGATTAGTCCAGATGAGTGTAGAAAGTTGATGTGAGAATGTGTGAAAATGTATTTCGCTTGTAACTTGTTCGTAAATTATCTGATGTCAATCCCTTTCGTCGATACCAACTCCTCTATTATGCAAGGGGGAACAACTCAGGGTTATGTCAATGGGCTCAGGATTAGGATCATAGAATTATCCAGTTGGGGAATTAGGATTAGAAATACTGATTATATGAAATTCGTATAATTCCCCGGTGGAATGGTAGAGTTTCTTGGATTCGCCACCCGAAACACGCCAACTTTCGAAATTTATTTTGTCTGGTTTCCGTATTTTTTGTTGAATGAAGTACTGAATTGTAATTTCCGATAAAACTCGGAGTACACAAAATAATGATAGATCTTTAAAATTCAAAATAAATGTAACTAATTGGAAATAATACAATTCAAAATCAAAATACGTCAAGATTAAAACCTTCTCAACCAGCATTTGTCATTTAATTGAGATATTATGATGAAAATAGCAGCTCAAAGCTAATAGCAAGATCACTCCACAGTGGCAAAGGGAGTTCTTCTCCCATTCTGGTAGTCAGGAATTGCGTCACTACCTCGGCTACCACCTTATTACCAGCCTCACTGAGGTGCAGTCCGTCTGAATACAAGTACCTCCCAAACCCTCCCTCTTCCTTGGTGGACAGCTCACTGAACGCCCCAAACAAGTCGCCCACCTCACAGCCCGTCTCCCTCGCCACAGAGCTCACTGCGTCCGCGTAGCCCTGCAGCTCGTTATTCCTCCTGTCCTGGTCCCCAGTACTCTGTGAGTACATGTCCTGGTGAGTGCAGGGCGGAGTGAGGAGGAGGGTGTGGTCTGGCAGCACGCCAGCAGCCCGCACTCCACTCACTATCTCCCGCAGGTTGGCTGCGTACTCTGCCACCGGAACACTCTGAGGTTTGGTGGAAGCAGCAGCGTCGTTACTCCCCAGCAACACTACTGCCAGGTCGTAGTGGGAGTCTGACAGGATGACAGGCAGGTACTGGAGCACCCACCGTGTGTTGTACCCGGACAAGCCTCTGTTGGTGATGTCTACCTGTCTGCAGAACGTGTGACCAATTAGATTCACCCAACCTCCTGGCGCACTGCCAAACTGTGTCAGGGAGTCACCCACCAGCAACAGCTTCTTGTACATTCTGGTACATGGAGACCGGAGTGTTACGTGAGTGTTGCGTAAAGTAGTGAATTGTAACGTTGTGTACAAATCATGGTGCCTATGTGTAACATATCATAAATAGTTGTAAGGATTCAGTAGTATTACCTTATTACTGAGCTTTTACATACATTAGCTGCACATATTATGACTTTATCATTTCAACCCAACTTTCAACCCCGCAATGGCGCAATAATGTTATGTTATGTTGAAGTTATGTTTTTGAAATTTCACCACCTTCATCACTTTAAAGCCCCTCCCCCTTCTGTGATTTTATCACCTCTGAGCTCCCGTTAAAATGGATAATATATTGGCTACCTGTACATCTAGACATAGTGAAGAATAGTATTCTAACATTAGCCCTCGCCTGTTCTCAGCCCCACATAATTAATAGGTGGTAGAAGATAGCGTCATTGTAATGGTTTGAAATAGTGACTTGGAGATGTCTAACTGTCTACTTCTACTACACTATATGAGGACTCTTATATAAGATGGTCTGTGTATGAGAAATTACAGTACCTTCACAGAATACATTATACGGGAGGTCCATCTGTATTCGAGCACAGACTGATGGTTAAATGTACATTGTACACATGTACAGGTTTCAAGATGACGTAATTATAGTGCTGTAATTACTGATTAGTACAATAACGTAGCAACTTAACAATAGAGGTAGATATATACACCAGATGTCTACGTAGCATTTACACGCGCCAGGTTACAGGGGCGTAGCCAGATTTTTAGAAAGCGGTCGGCGAGTTACATTTAAAACCTGTTGAATCTATTATTTTGCTTGGCTCCAAGCTCTAATCATTACAAACGTTTCTCAATCTCTCTCCGAAAAGGGGAGGCGATTGCCCCACTTTCTGTAGATACTTCATGGTGCTACACAATACATCTGTATCTATTACCATTATCAATTACTGATATTTAGAATCGAAGAATTGTTGAAATAAGGTGTATGTGCTTATGTGTAATTTGATGGCATGTACGTACTGATAAGTTCATAGATAAAGAGATAAGAAAGTTTTTGTATGGTAGGTAAGGATTATTGCTGAAATTATCTTTAGCGAGACAGTCTTTATTATTCTGAAATCATTTCAAAGCTAATAAAAATGTAAAAATAAATCTGTTTGTCGCTAAAGACTCTATGCAACCATTTAAAATCGACATTCAATATTGCTATATCATAGCAACATGCATTGACAAGTCAAAATATTTGCTTATTTCTGTAATAATATGGATAAGAGTTAAGCATGATTAAGATGGCTCTCAAGAATCCACTATTTGTGTCCCACTATCAGGTGATTCTGGTGAGATTAGCTCCGTATTTAACATGTCAGCATGCAACATAGTGCGTGTTTATCGCGTGTAACAGCTCAGTAAGTAGTGAGTAACATGCTGTAAAATGTAGCATTCGTTAGCAAGAGAGAAAAGTAACACACAATATTATTACTTTTATTATATGCACCTGGTTTGTGTCTTTTTACACCTTCCACATTGAATACAAGCAGTGGTCTGGTTAGAAGTGGGCACTGGGCAGTGGCTGTACTGTATATAATGTATGTAACACTCACTGAATTATTCGGATGTGTAAGACGGACTGGTCCGTATTGTTAGACCTAACCCACACTGTAGCTTAATGAAATATTTTAATTGCAGTACAATGAACGCTGTATTACGAGTTAGACATTTCTTACTGACGTTAAGTGGGAGCCAGGTGTAACTTGTAAGGCTGTTGTTCTTTAGTACTGCCGACTGCCGTATAATATGATATGGTCTAACGTTGAGCTAATTACACCACTTTATTTATCTATTTGTGATATTAATAAAACATTCAAGAGCAGAAGAATTGGGCATAATTAGATTATTATATCTGAGCAAGGAGATATATCACCAGCCACAAACCTTATGATTATTCCAGTTCTAAAATCAGAACTTTGTATTATCTACCTGCTCTTCCTATCTACACAGTACAGTAATTATTTCTCGCCAAAGCAACAAGATTCGAGCGTGTTGGTTGGGTGTCTGGGTGTTGAGTTTCAGTAACGATGGAAGTGCCGCTTCACACCGCTTTGAATACAGAATACAGCTCCTCTATTTTAAGGAATGAGGTATTATCATCTCGTGTGTCAGGCACACTCCGTGACACATTGTCACGGGACTTTACTTCAGGACTTTGATGTCACTTGTCAGATAACCTCAAGGTGACTGTGCGTGAAAAACACCGAGTTTTTATGACATAAATAATCCACTTGAAACGGAGGCAAGACATTTAAAAAGTTAACAGCCATGTTTAAAAACCATGACACGGCTTTTGGTTTTTAAACAACGTTTAAATCAAACAGCCGCTCACAGAGCGTTTGGTATGATTTTAACAGCTCAAACACCGGTTTCACCAGACTTCCCTGCCACCGGTTCTACCAGAGTCCCAGTACTGAGCTCAGATGTATGGTATTTAATCATTTTAACAGATGTTATGCCATTCATCAGGTGACTTGAGTAGAATCAAGATACCCTCATTCTATTACACACATGAGTTGGGGTAAAGTGTTTACACCTAGAATAAGCTAGAATATTGGATCTAGAATTTCTGTCAGTATCTTGTGATATTGCACCCTATCAGTATACCACTCAATCAATCATATTAAAAGCTTCAAGAGTACGTGAGGTGTCAATATACTAATAAAATATTAATAATATAATCTTAAGATTATGATTTACTGATTTATGGACATGTGCCAAAATTCAAGATTTATAGACACCATGCGTATGATCCACCAGGACACGTTATTTCTAATTTTCAGAGTACACGCAGCTTGTATGAAGTATTTTAGCATATGTGAATATGGATCATGGGTAACCATGGATATAGAATGAGAATTTTGAAATTAATGAAGTAATGAAGCAAGAAAAGAAGTCTCGTAATTCATGAAATGTGTTAAAATATGCAAAAATATCCCAGATACTGTAATCATGATAAAATTATGATATCTAAGATTTCCATACCATTATCATCAGAATTTCATGTCTTTACAACTTAATAAGTTAATCGGTTAAAATTGCTCATAAAAATAAAACGCTTTACACTACCTTGTGACAATGATTTATGTCTTAGAGCAAAACAATTTGATCACTAAAAAGTTAAATGTAAAGCATGCTTCGCACAGAGATATTCAATTAGAAATTTACCTGTTCCATTTACACGCAATCAAACGATCGGTTCCATGCAAATTTGGCGTAACTCCAATTTAAAATAGATTGCTTTACTAATTGCTGGCATTGATTTTGCTCCCGTCGCCAATTCCACTAAATAGTTCAAAAGTTAGAAAGTTAAAATATTAAAATGTTAAAATGAAAACCAGGCATTAATAAGTTAATAAGTTAATATGCAAACCAGGCATTATCTCTCAACATCCATTTCAACGATCATACCATCCCTTCTTTTGGTTTGCGGACTGTGTACTATGATGATATCTCCCTCTTCCTCACTCTCACTTTCTCCATCACTCCCACTCTCCTCCCCCTCACTCTCCTCTCCCCTCATCTCCCCCTCCACCCCCTCCTCGTCCTTATAGAACTGCACGTTCATCTCAATGTGTCTCATTCCCTCCTCCACACACTCTATGTCCCGCTCAGTCTGGGGCACCCCCTCCAGGGCCTTGTTAGCCGCCTCCAACTCGGGCAGGAAGTTCTGGAGGCGAGTCAGGAGCGAGGTGGGCGGGGCCACGTGGTAGGTGGCAGGACGCTCTGTGGACGCCAGCAGCCGCAGGACGGCGGAGTGGCACTCGTGGACGGGAGCTGGTGGAGAGGACATGGACTTGCTGGGGAGAGTGCTGATTTAGATCTCTAGATTGGGAAATAAGTCATGAAAAGTCGTAATAACTAAGGATTAACGACTTTATCTACAGAATTGTCTTCAGTCATTCTTACTTTCATTACTTCATTAGGAATAAAAAGTTTAGCTTTTAAGTTTTATTTAAGAGCAATAAATTCTCCTTTTTATGTTTTAGGAATGTACGCATTGGAATATGCCGCAGTACTCCATGTAGCGTTTATTAACGGCAGCACTCTTTCAGTAAACAGCGCCATGTTTCTAAGAATAAAACTTTCAAATGTATGAAATGTATATAGCGCTATTTGCATAATATCGTGCATCTGGTCATCTGTCAACGCCCCCATTAAACTCTTTTTCATTCACAGAAATATTATAATGACTTAATTATGACATGGCCTTGTTATGAACATGATTAGCCCTCCAACTGAGAGTGAGTCACAGATCTGTCTTAGGATGGAGAGGGCGACAGTGTGACACAACGCTATAAAAATAGTACTCTGAGTAGATTTCCGGGAAGTTGAAAAGTTAAAAGTATCATAATTTAATTAGTCGTTCAACTCAATTCTTTTTTCTGGCTGTCTCTTAAGAAACTTATGAACTTTTTTCTCTCCTTCTTCCCTGCTTTTCTCCATTTCCTGTCCCTTGACTCTCCTCCCTTTGCCCTAAGTCCCCAATCTTTCTTTTTACCAACATTCTGAAATCTGTTATCTGCCAAGAGTTCGAGGAAGACCTATTACTCTATTAGTCAGTGAGCAATGTTGTGACTCGTGATAGAATTCCAGGCATTTTTCGTGACCTCACAGTGACTTCGAGAGCGTGTCGCATGACGTAAGACTCGCTACAACTCCAGGTTATAAATGCCAGAATACGACAGAAGCCGGTAGAAACGGCAGCAGAAATTCTTTATTTACTTGGACTCTTGCCAAGATATTAAACCTCACCTAAAGACTTGGCAACGGTTTTGAAGCGGTGCCAATGTTTAATAAACGTTTATCCCCACTGAAGTACCTACACGAATAGAGCTACAACCTCGTGATACATTGAAGATGAACGACTGTAGGAGAAGCTGAAGGCGTAGCCTCTGTAAGTCTGTTATATTATATTAGAGATAGTACACTGATACCGTATATCGTACATCTTGTTAACTAAGATATATGGGTGTGATCCCACATCCAGTGTGATCAGGGGTGTGAAGATTGCCAGAGCAACGTCACTTCATCACTTCATAACAACATCAGTGTAGTGTAAACTGTACACATAGCGGTAAGCGTTAGAACCTGGAGTAACGTGGGGTTAGTGGCCATGTAATGAAGTATTTCTTCAACTTCAAAGAATTGCAAATACTCGGTACTATAAATACGAGCAATTCTGCCAAGGAAGCCTCGCATGGTCCACTGCCACGCAATTATATCATGACCTGTAACTCCGTAATGACG
The DNA here is from genome assembly GCA_011033025.1 of Beroe forskalii. Taxonomy (NCBI): domain Eukaryota; kingdom Metazoa; phylum Ctenophora; class Nuda; order Beroida; family Beroidae; genus Beroe; species Beroe forskalii. The sequence continues at coordinate 30,368 of WFMF01000065.1, read as the reverse complement.
AATAACAAGTAATGACGAATTACTAGTAGTGATCTGTGGGTGTGAGTGTATACAGTATTACAGTACATCGTATATATTATTTGTGTTAAGTCACCTAACAATCTTTATTAAATCATGAGTCTTTTGGGATATGCAGTTATGTGTAACATCATAACTTGTAGAGTTGTAGAATGCAAATCTTTTCGTTCTGCGTTTCAAAGAGCTTCAGCTTGTATAGTTACAACTTTGCAATCTACATTGTACAAGGAGTGTACAGTACACTGTAGTACACTGAGTGCACAGACTACAATGTTCAGGGTATTGTAACAAGAGATGACGGAATGTTTTAGAAGAACATGACGACGTGTGTATGTATGTATACGACGTAGTCACATACGCAATTATGTACCATCATATTACATCATCACACAGAATGCAGAGTGTAACCATACCTCGAGTACCAACAAACAGAGACTAATGAGTTGCGACGAGGAACTGTTACAACTCAAAAAAGACCTCTCGCAAGAAATAAACAAATAAAGGCGGTTCAACGTCATCAACTTACCGCATTGCGCAATGATATAATGATGACATCTTGACCGCCAGACCGCCTATTTCTCGTTAGGGGAGTTGTTATCAAAGAGCTATTTAATTATATCGGGGTCCAGTCAACTGTGTTGACTGGGGCCTGGGGGCGGGGTGCCTTAGTACTCTAGTAATATACGCTTAGAGCATGGCTTTGGATGCGCTAATAAAAATTATTGCACGAGGCGAAGCCGAGTTCAAATAATTTGGGTTATCGTCACGAGGCGAAGCCGAGTGCGATAACCCCAGTTATTGCACGAGGCGAAGCCGAGTGCAATAACTGTAATTAGCGTATCCCAAGCCATGCTCTTAGTGTATTAGCCAATGTGAGGAAAACGATATTAAAACTTATTTGCATGAGCATTTTAATTGCAAAATGCTGTATTATAAATTATTGCACTTTCGATTCAACTTATTTGCATGAGCATTTTAATTGCAAAATGCTCTATTATAAATTATTGCACTTTCGATGAAAACCTATTGTTCGTCAATTTATGAACAGAAATGAATCACAGCTGCTATATGATAAAGTTGGTCACGTGACGCGCAGTGACAGCTACAAATCATGTTACCGTGTGTTACAAATAAGTCTAAAATTCATTATGATACGCCTTTTAAAATGAAACAATTTGTTGACTAAAGGATAATTATAAAAACAATGGAAATTATGATACAAATAAAAATTATGATACAAATAATCACTGAAGGAGAAGGATGGTTTATGAACAGAAATAATTGATAATTTAATGAGTTAAACAGGATTATGTCTCAAAGAGCACTATTGTACGATTACAAATGCAACAACAAAAACAATATCGATCAAAGAATCAATACAACAAAAACAATATTAACGAATAAGGGCATTGTGATATAATCTGCAGGGCATGCAAAAGAGTTAAATGGACTTTCTCGCCGTGTAAACAAGTAAGAAGAGCCAGAACGGCGAAACACAACAGAAACTGTGAATGAGAGAAGGATAGTGCTCCGAAACCAGTGGCACGTGCGCGCGCGCAACACGTGACCTTGATTTAGTACAGTAACAGTGACACGTGTGCGAGTCACGTGGGACGGTAATTACATGTTTAGAGAGATTCTCGCGGGAACGAAACATTTGCATTTGATTTGATATACATTTGCTAGTAAGAGTGCGTGTTGTTTGAAAGGAGTACAATACACTGAAACTATGTGATAGAGACAGTGAATGTATTTGATAGAGGGATTATGCCTGCGTGTCGATCGCTCTATTTTTTATCCCTCCCGCTGGCTGAACCCTCACGCAATAACCCGGACGAATCTATGTATAAAAAACATAGACACACGCCTATCGGGTCCATTCTGGGATGCTTCCAGAGGGCGTTAGCCCGAGGGATGTATCCGGTTTTGGCCCGAGCCCGTAGGGCGAGGGTCTAAACCAATATGGACCCGATCAGGCAAGTGTCTATATATTACAGAAAACGTCAGAGGGTTCTATAATCATCATCCCATAACTATTCAGAGCATAATTTTTAGGAGTGCAATAATAGAACTTATTTGCATGAGCATTTTAATTGCAAAATGCTCTATTATAAATTATTGCACTTTCGAACAACTTATTTGCATGAGCATTTTAATTGCAAAATGCACTATCATTAGTTATTGCACGATGAGCAGAAATGATGCAAAAACAAACAAGCAAATCGGTCATGCACTGTTACAAATTATTGCACGCTTATAAGTACCCTCAAAGTTTGCTATTATACGCTTAGAGCATGGCTGGGAATGCGCTAATAGAAATTATTGCACGAGGCGTAGACGAGTGCAATAATTTGTATTGTCGCACGAGGAGCAGGCCGAGTGCGACAATACCAAATTATTGCACGAGGCGAAGCCGAGTGCAATAATTTTATTAGCGTCATGACCATCTGCCATGCTCTAAGTGTATTAGCCAATGTGAGGAGTGCAATAATACAACTTATTTACACGCCTTCAAGTACCCTCAAAATTGGCTAATAAGTATTAAAGTGTTAGATCAAGGTAAGTGAAGCTCTGCCATTGCTGTCAAATGTCAGAGTGTATTGAATGTACCACAGTATTGTCACTTCAAATAGTGGCGGAGCAGGGCCGTAATTCTCAATTTTGAGTTGGGGGGGGCTGGGCGAGCGAAGCGAGCCCAGGGAAACAGGTCTAGGGGCAGAGCCCCTGGCGGCAGGGGTCTGGGGGCGCAGCCCCCAGCGGGGTCCAGGCCGGGGGTTAGGGGGGCGGAGCCCCCCGGAAATTTTTTGGGTTTTTAAACGTCTGAGAATGAATTTTGGGCTACAGAAATGGGTAAGAATCGTGAACATTATGAGTAGTACACAATGGCACTTTAACAAGTCTTGAGCAAGTTTTTATGTTAAAAAACCGTGTGCAGAACTGCAGAACATATTGTGCCTCATAATCACCTTTACCCATCTGATGACCCATTGTTAGGCGTTAAATTATTATGAACATCATTGAATCTTTTTTATTCATTCCAGTATGTCACTTGCATAAATCTATGAGCATGATACGAGCATGATATTTAGTTATTCCTCTCTTTATTATTATTTTTTGCCTACTAACTATGGAGGCATGGAGACATGGATTTATAACAGCACTTCTGTACTGTGTGAAAAAATACCATGATGAACCTACAAACTAGCCTACACGAAGTGTCGATATGATGTTGAAACCTTCACAATTGCGAATGATGCATCAATATCATTCCCCATTAAATGAGTAAACTGTAAAGATCAGTTAAGTTGGAAATTTTAATAGGGAGTTAGAATTTTTTGAGTCAGTTCAAAAATCTTGGGGGGGCTTCAGCCCCCCTAGCCCCCCCCCCCGCCCCGGGAATTACGGCCCTGTGGCAGAGAGTGCTAATGGGTTATTTAATACAGCTAACTCAAGCCTCCAGTTGGAGCTTGAACTGCTGACTTCTTCAGTCAGCAGTTGCCATGGCAACCTCACCAGAATAAGAGGGTGTCTGGTCAAATTTCAGTTTGTTCAGTGCAACAATATGGTTATCAAACCATGCAACCGGGATCCGGGCATGGATAATTGGATAAACCATGATCACAGTTATGCCCTATGTACACGGTCTACGTCTCATCTCTTTGATGATTAGTAGAAACGTAGAAAGGTAAACAGAGTAACATCGACAAAATATATTAGTTTTTCCCATTCTGGTTTAAAGACAACATAGTGTACGTGTTTACGTATTTAACTTACTGCTATTTAATAATCTAGGTGACGATTGTAAAATGCAAACCACTTATCCAATACTCCGATATACAGATGGTCCAATACAGGGGGGGGGCCAACCCCCCAAAACCCCCCAAAATTAAGCCCCCTATTGGAAATTTGTTATATCCACCAGGGGGTTAAATTAAACCCCCAAAAATTAAACCCCTATCGAGAGCAAAATTAAACCCCCAAAAATTAAACCCCTATCGACAGCAAAAATTATTCTAGTATGATTCAAAAAAGCACCAAAAAGCACAAAAAAGGTACCATTTGAAAAAGTTGCCAAAAATCACGAATAAAAAAGGTACCATTTGAAAAAGATGCTGAAAATCAGAAACAAAAATGGTACCATTTCATAAAAGTTCCAAAAATTATAAAAGTATAAACAAAAATGGTACCAAAAACCGGAAACAAAAATGGAACCAATTCCAAAATTCGCCAAAAATCACGACCAAAAATGGTACCATTTTGAAATGGTGCAAAAAATCAGGAACAAAAATGGTACCATTTCGGAAGGGTGCAAAAAATCAGAAACAAAATGGTACCATTTGAAAAAGATGCTGAAAATCAGAAACAAAATGGTACCATTTCATAAAAGTTCCAAAAATTATAAACAAAAATGGTACCAAAAACCTGAAACAGAAATGGTACCATTTCTAAAAATCGCCAAAAATCACGACCGAAAATGGTACCATTTTGAAATGGTGCAAAAAATCACGGCCAAAAATGGTACCAATTTGAAATGGAGCAAAAAATCAGGAGCAAAAATGGTACCATTTCGAAAGGGTTGAAAAAATCAGAAACAAAATGGTACCATTTGAAAGAGATGTTGAAAATCAGAAACAAAAATGGAACCATTTCATAAAATTTCCAAAAATTATAAACAAAAATGGTACCAAAAACCAGAAACAAAAATGGTACCATTTCTAAAAATCGCCAAAAATCACGACCAAAAATGGTACCATTTTGAAATGGTGCAAAAAATCAGGAACAAAAATGGTACCATTTGAGAAAAAATTCCCCTTTTTTCACTAAGAATTAAGCCCCCCAAAACCCCCTAAAACCCCCCAAAACCCCCCAAAATTAAACCCCCTATTGTCGATTTTTGATATCCACCAAAATTGAGGGGGTTGGCCCCCCCCCAATACAGTAGATAATGGGGATCTTGTTTTGATCCGGAAATTAACAAATCACTATAAATGGATTCTGCAGAAGATATAAACTCGGCTGCCACATCTTTTATCGACTAATAATCTGAGATGAACAATGCGAGTAAATGCTGCTAATTAAGTAATTTCCTCAGGAGACCGAACTGCATTGGACAGTCTCCCTTAATGAGGTACATCAGTTTAATCAGGTATTGTTGTACAATGTGCTGACTGAGAACTTGAGAAGGAGAATTCCACAGAATCACCACCCTGCTGGATACAGGGTCCACATTCATGACCCAATGAAGCCAATTTCAATTTCACAATTCGATATTCCAGAGCCATGAGTGATCTGCGATCTGCATAGAAACATCTGTTGATAGTAGCGTGTTCCCTAAAAATATGGTTACATTTTAACTTCACAATGGCCACGCCCTTCAACAACCTCATCAGCTGTCAATTGTCATATCCTGCACAGCGTCATAAAATTCATGTGTTGCACGGATACAATAGGCATGTATCCAATCTCCAAGAGATCTAGATTCGTGCCAATTAACAGCCAGAAACATCCAGAATACTCTAGAACTTTTCAGAAGTTTAGCTCTCAGATAATTGGTTATTGGAGTTCTGCCAAGAACTACTGTGTATGAACGTCATATTTCATTCTCTCTCGCTCACTCTCTTACAATAAACTATTACATGCTAAGTACTTACATACCCCATACCGTGTACTCTACAGTCTACACGTACAAGAAATGGGAACTCTAGACCTCGCACACCAATCTCTGTGTTACTCAAACATCAGTCTCAGAGACTATAGTCTCCACCTTACTCAGACACCAGTCTCGGAAACTATATTCTCTATCTTAAGTTCAAGTTCGTCATGCCAATTGCCACCTTTATGTGTACACTGTACTTTATTACTTCACCACAACAGATTTCTTGAAATGGGAGACTGAGCAAGAGCTGCACATAAAGAAGAAAGCACTCACGCTCCATTTTGATGAAAAATAAACTAGTTAATAGGTTGAACAATTTGTTTTGTTTCGTTTACACTTTACACACGGTCTTGATACTAATAACGTACATTCCAGTTCCATTCTCGATGAAAGTATTCAGTGAGTAGGCTAATCATGGATATTGGAGTGTTGAAGTTGGAAGAGTTGCCATTCAGACATTTTATTAATCTACTTTCATTGACCACACAACCCCTCTTCAGCAGCTAAGATTTGAAGATTTAAAAGGGTTAAGTCAATGTAATCAGACGCTTTCATATCATCTCATGATGGTCTCCAAAGTTAACGATCTCTTTATCATCATGTTAGTATGTTCCAGGGTTGTATTGAAGCCATCATAATTATAATCGTTCATAACCACCTAAATTCATAAAGATATACAATCATTGCTGTGTTTAGCAATAACAGCTAGAACCAAATATTACCCACGGAATTCAGAATCCGATAACAGGAGTTGGTAAGTAGTTATGCAGGTATGCGTCACGGCAAAGAGACATCTTGTAAGGATCCTGGGATTGGGTATAATTTTAGGATTGGTGAGAGTGTACGAGACACCAGTAACTAATTATTGTGTGCCACTTCTTTTGACTAAGTTGGTTCGATATATCAGGCGACGCAATTTGACCATATTTAGATATTTGCACATTTGTATTGACTTTTAACTTTTCAATGCAGGATGGGATTTGGTACCATTATTTGAATAGTACCGACCTAAAGTTGCTACATTTTTTTCTGAAGATTCATGAAAATCAAATATATCAATAAAAGTTCTAAAACATTTAAGTTGTGCAATAAATATTGAAATTCTTGAGATTTCCATTTCAGAAAACAATACTATTTATTAGTTCATTTTCTGATGCAGAAACAATAACGGCCTTGTGCTGCAATCTGCTGAATCACACATAAAGATGGGGGTTCAAGTTTCAAACATGACATAACAAATATGCAGATTAATAAACTGAATCAATTATCAATGCAACGTCAGCAATTAATTACATTTCTCAGAGCTCTCTACCTACAGCCAGTAGGATGGTGTGATTTCGCATTACAGACTCAGAATTAGCAATAACTTATGGATGTAACTTTATAGTTAGCAGTAGGGGGATTGCAGTCAGTCTGACATAATGGGGCCAGGGTGATGCCACTGTTACAACACTGTTATCATGCGGTGCCAAGTAAACACAGCATTAAGTTAGTCTGGCAGTTGACTTGAGTCAAACGTTAGGTCACTTTCCACTGTTTCTTATTCAATTGAACTTACGTGACAACGACATTTTGAAAAATAAGGAAACATTTTTTGTTAATCCGCCAAAAAACGTAATACTGCATATGATATAATATTACCTACTATCTTAAAATCAAATAACTTAATAAGTAAACTATATGATAAAATGCCAGGAAACGGAAATATTATCGATTTGCTAATTTGACAAAATTGTTCCTGAGTTCTGAGAAAGCATCAACGCTGCAGTGGTACATAACCATTAACCAGCGGTCTTATCTTGATCGTTAGCAGACAAATATAGAAATTTTATTATGGTATTTTCCAAACAGTTCATAGCTTCTGAGTAGCAAGAGCTGGAACCATTAACTGTTTCTGATAATTAAGCTAAATGTATAGTTGAGTAAAATTTGACTTCAAGCACTGCCAGTAACCGAAATTCAGATTATAATACCAAACCAAAATTTATGAAAAAGCCAAATCTTTGATTTTAGAAATTTTGGTTAGGAACAGCACTATGATATTGAAGACGACTTAGGTCTGAAATTCTCAAATCTCAATAATCAAAGTCCGAAGCAAATATTCTTCCTCTTATATTACTAATTGGACCGATATATTTTAGTATTATGTACCTCACCGAATTCGCATATAGTAGCAACGTGCCCTCTGCCTATATTTAGAACAATGTCAAGATTTCGCACAGTTCCCCAGAAAAGTATAATGGATATAATTGACCGGTTGAGCACAGACCAGTATTTAGACATCTAGGTTGTCACGAACTTGGGAAGAACTTTCATAATTTCATCGCTGCATGGTATTCAGACTATTCAGCATTATAGCACTCGCAGTAGTAGCGAATTAAGAGATTCTGGCTGGTAACCACTTGCTACATATAAAAGCCTGTCGACGGGCCCTCATACGGGGTATTTAAATAAATCGTGCTTGGCAACATGCCAATCCCGTGACCAGCTGCTCACCTCAATAGTTTAGTAGCAACGTCTGAGCTCACAGTTACAAAAGAGAGGGGAGACTCGACACTACCCCTTCAATAAACGTCCATCCCTCAATGCAATCCCAGTACATTCTACAGTACTGTGGCACTAGCTCCGACTATTATGTGGATTCTGGAAGGAATACTGAGTTCATGTTTGTTAAATAACGTTATACCTACCCGTTATATGAAATAATTATAAATAAGTTAAACCATTCGTTTTGTGTTGGAATCACATGCTTCTCAATCCAGATATAAATCATATCGTGAACAGTGGTAAAGTCCGGCAACAGCAGCATGAGATGGTGCTTGTCCATGAGGTTATTAATAGCAATCAATCCATACATTGTGCTAAATTACACGTGCTTGTGTGTGTCGTCTCCCACCATTCTAACATTGTAATACAGCAGGAACAGCAGGCGCTTCAAAGGACGTCATTATCAGGGCACAAAGTGGTAGAGAGATGAGGTTACCCAGTATTACTCGCAGGTGGTAGTAGTACCAATCAAGTGGTGCCAATCATCAAATCTACCGTGGATGTGGTATAATAAACTCTGTCAACCATAGGCGTGACCGAGCCTTCTACTAAATTAATTTCAAATGTCCGACTTGACAGAGTCACTGTGTAGTGTGTAGTGTGTTGATAATACTGTGCAAATATTGCAGGGACATCATATTGTAATTCGTCAAGGGTGTGGCTCATTGAGTACCAAAATCATGGCTTCGATGTAGAATTTAGTCAACTGTATCACTTTAGATGCGTCTCTTCAAATAGCTAAATAGAAACAAATTTGCAGAATCGAAATTATTATTTCCTTGTAAGTTTATTATAGTGGGTGGCTCAATTCAATTCGATTCAATTCAATTCAATTCATTTCTTTTAGAAATTCGTCAATGATCACGCGATAACGTGACTCGTTACCATGATTTGTAACCAAGGACCCGTTTTAAAAGTGTGGTGTGGTAACGGTTAAATCCATCTTCACATGTATTAGGCTACATACATACATACTATGTTGCATGCAGGAGCTTGTGTTGTCATTGAGTCACACTCGAGAAATAAGCGACTCAGAGTGACGTCATTTTCATAGTTCAAAATGGTAAATTTCATGACTTCAGATTAGAGCAAAGGTCATACTACTATAGTAGATGCTCAGTTACCAAAACAAATTCATGACTCTCCACACGAGAAGCCTCGAGACGAACATGTGATTCTCAACATATGTCACATCATGTGATGGTATGCGATGTTTCCCATCATCATGAGGTCTCTGAGATGGTCATCATCATGCGTAATATTCTATGTAATGGTTTCAACTTGAATTAGTTAATTGAAACTAAAGTGAAGTAGAAAGCTTTTGACACAAGAACCCAGGAGTTTCATTAAATTTGTTCATGTTTTCATTTTGAAGTGATTCGTGAAGACGTGAAGAGCGTTTCACACATTCAGTATGAAAGAAGAAATGAAACTCTTTAAAATTTACACAATCTATTTCCTGCTAGCAATGATGCCTAATTACGCAAATAGATAATCCATTATTCAACATGCACGGATTTATACCGTGTAGCGCCCTGCTACAATGTACCCCATTAAGCCATAATATCACAGTCAATTCCTCTTTGAGTAGTTAATTGGAATATTATGCTCGTATTTTACTTCATAGAACTCTTCCTCTGACCCTCTGTATTTTTTGATCTTTTAATGTACAATGTATATTGCTGTATGGCAATGGCCACAAGGGTGGAAAAGTTGAAAAGATGACTCACATGGTATTTGCTAATTTGAAAGCTACCAGACTACCAAAATCGTGTCAATTATAGTCTTAACCGCCAAATCAACAGTATGAATCATTACATTGGCCAGCTGAATTAATGAACCACAGCCTACCTTGGACTCTTGAAAAAGCTTTCCAGATGGGCAGATGAAATATATTGAAATTAATATTTTTGGACCTTTGTAATGTTCTTCAGCCCCAATAAAGGCGTGGATAAAGTGTTGAACTGTTGAAGTGTGGAATATCTATTTGAAATACGAGATACTTGAGAAGTTGAGAGCGGATGCAGTGTAACGCCATGAATATAATCATATTACGTGGTTTTAATTAGATCAAAGAGAAATTTGAGATAACACATTAAAATATACAGGATTCAACGTCCTTGAAGAGTTACATCTAATTCAGATAATGACGTCACTGTCAACAAATCTCATTGAGAGTATTGCCTGTATTTTGACAAGCTGCACGAGTCAAAAGATAAGTCTTCTCGAATAAGATGAAAGTATACTTTATATGGAATGAGATGGTGATGACCTCACATTTCAGAGAAAGTACCTCCGACCACATGCCACGGCCCACGGTACAGAAGAATACCACAGTTTAGAGGAGCTTTAGTGCTATGCTCAATTCATGTCCCTAGAAGTAAGCAAGCTAACGCCAAAAAACGATCATGCAATTAGTACACTTTAGTAGTACACTTTAGTAGTACTGAAGTGTAATCCTCCAACTCTCAAAGAAAAAGGGAAATCTTAGATGAGCTCAATCATCAATGGTTCAATGTAAAGTGTACAAACTATAAACTAATTTATCGAAACTTGTGCACAGCTGAATGCACTGTATAATGCAGAGTCGTAGCCAGAATTTTTGCTTTTTTGAAAGGGGTCGGCAAGTTACAATCAAAACCTGTTGAATGTTTTCTATTGCTTGGCTCCAAGCTGTTATCGTTACAAAATTTCCACAATCTCTGTCCAAAAAGGAGGAGGCAGCAGCCTGTGTTACCTTCCCCCTGGCAACGCCACTGGTATAATGTATGTAATATTATGCAATAGTCCAAACTGTAACTGTGCAATGTATTATAGTGTACATGGTACTCTGTAAATTATGTATGGTTCCAACATAATATGTAAGTTTTGAGGAAGCAAATACTCAAATAGGTGCCTCATCTATTTGTACGAGAGATCTGACTTATTCAAGTCAGTAGTTTGATAATGTACAGTCTTTGTTTGTTTGTAATTTTTATTTACCGTAAGAGCGTAAGTAATTAATAAGACGCACTTTCACTCAAAACTGATTTCTTTTATTGTTGAGCAACATTTCAACATTTCCCTGTATGGATGGCATCAAACTTATGATTTATTGGTCTCCTAAAGTATCATCACATCATCACTCATCAGTTATGGATCAATGATGTAAACTTTTAAAATAATAGACTGTTATGACTTATGAGGCACGTTCATATTGTATATATGGGTGGCACACGAACAATGAACATCTCCAACTTATTTCGATTGGAGATGGCGTCATTTTCATGGTGCAGGCGTCTCTGTTTGTTAGTGCTGATGATGCTGAACCATCAATTTTCTGTGTGATATTGTGATAAGGCCACCTCTCAAGAGGACCACGGTGGTATCACTAATCACATATATGACAAGATAATTAGGTAGGATATTAGACACGATGTCACGTGATCTGCGCAAACAGTTCAAGGAAGGCACACGCTATGGTGACAGTCAGTGTAGAGGCACTCAACCTTAGCACACCAATTTAACACATCACCAACCAAATCCCATACAGACAGTTGGACTTCAGGTGTTGATAAAGTGATAAGACACATATATAGTCCTCCTAATCACTTGATAATGAGTGGTTCTATCTACCACATTGAGAGCACAATTAGCTAATTAGATGATATACATACTATGAGTGATGCTAAGGCACACTACTGGTAGGCCTCATTTCTATTTTTTAAGGTTTACAAAGACTGTACTCCACAGTCATTGAGCTGATGAAAGCAATGAATGAATACCAGATTTATGCATGTTGTAATGTTGTACATCATATATCTTTCTTCAACGTTGTACAATGTATATGATTATGACATGTGACCTTTAAAGCAGTGGACTTCAAAATCGAATGAGTAATCTCACCACTTCTCCTTTATTCAAGATCTCAGTCTAAAATACTCCCAACCTTACATAGAGTATTAGGCTGCAATACTTTTTAGTATTCAAACATAAGTGGGTAAAACAATGCATTAATGCCCCCTACTACCCCAAATCATAAGTCTTTATTCAATCACTGTTATCAACCCAGGGCTAAAGTTTTGTCTTTCAAGTCTCCAATTACTAATTTATAAGGTTATCCCATTCAATATACTCAGAACAGCACAATAAATAGTCAAAGTTACATGGATTGCAAAACATGAAATATATATTAGTACATTGATATGAAACAAATAATAAAACATTTATCATATAATTAACAATACCCATATTATCAATTGAAATAAATTTATGGTAGATATACCTTAAAAACCTTCCCACACATTATTATCAAATTTGAAAATTGAAAGCATTACAGCAATCATCAGCCATCAATCATTTTCGGAACTGTTCAGTGTTCAAATATCAAATAATAATAATACATTTTTGCCCGATCTCAATCCCCTCTCAAGCCCTCACCCTCAATACAGTAAGCGTTAATCAAGTTTGAAGTAGTTACAGTATTTGCTATGATAGAATATTTTTATCTACAAACTACAGTACAGAATTGCTGTAGTCCGCTCAGCCATGTCAATAAGGTTAATAAAGTATAATAAAGTTCATGCTACGGTTTAAGAAGTAAGTAACGAATAAGAAGTTATAAAAGTTATATAATGAAAATGATATGTATAGTTTTATTATTTTTGAACCCTCCCTTCCCTTCAGCCCTTTGATGATCATGTAATAAAATATTTGAATGAGCATAATGACTCTGTTGTTTGCATTATGAAGAAGGGGCTACCTTACTTATTCAAATATTCATGGAGACATTCAATCATGCATGGCTGTTGATGTTTGAGACAAAATTTAAGCTTGAGATTGAAATTTATGAATTACGAAATTTAATGATTTAATATTGTGCGAAAAGAATTCAAGCACAAATTATTCTTGTCTTAGCCCAAGAAAATTTACTGCTTACATACATTTCGTTCATACCTATCTTCTTTTAGTTAAACCAAATTTGCACAATACAAAAAATATACATGTATACATTATAATTTGTCATTTGATAATTTGTATTTCAATTAAGTAGGTATGAGAGTAGGTATTTGATTATTCAATAATGGAATATTTTACTCAATCTCTCAATTCATTCAATTAATACAAATCATCAAATGAAAACTAATAACTTAACTCAAATAAAAGTTGGCAATTAATGACAATTATGACCTTAATTGTTTTTATCAGCAAGTCAGAATATCTTGGCAAATTATAAAATACATGCCCATACAATAAGGGTAATGAAAAAGCATCTATCAATATTCAATACAATAAAACATTCATAACATTGTAACATAGATTTAATGCTTAAATGGACATTTGTAACAACTTCATTTTACTGAACTTAGCACATAGAGATTATTGCTACTTCCCTCCTCCTAAGCTCCTATTCCTAATAAGCTAAAATTTGCTTATAAAGGTAATATATCAATCTATATGATAAGTCAATAAATTAATGAAATAGATATTTATTCCAGTATTCATACTACAGTAACTACAGTACCAATCACTGCTGTTCCCTTCATTATATAAAAGACAATCAATACCATAAATAGGTCTTAACCGAAAATCCCAAACAAGTAAACAAATTATAAGAATGACCCTATTTTTCTATTTGTCCTCCTCTACAAGTTTCTGACTGATTTCCCAGAGTCTGGCAGCTTTGTCATCAGCTCCCATTGGAAGTGTTGGCCTCGTGATCTTGCAGTCCTTGAAGAAACCTCCACTGTAGTTTTTCACTGAGGGGTGAATAGCACAGAAAATGGTGGTGGCAGCTCCTTGCTCCACACTCTTGCAGAGGAAATTGAAGATGTAGCAGACCCAGTAGAGAAAGGCAGTGTATTGCAGAAGGTTTGTAAGGATAACACCAGGGTGAAGAGAGTAAATAGTAACTGCAGAGCCACGTTCCTGCAACCTCTTGCTCAGTTCAATTCCATGCAGTATCTGGGCCACCTTGCTATTCCCATACTGAACCCATTTATAGTACACATTATAAAGACATGATTGACCATACTTTTCAGAATTCAAATCGTCCAGATTTAGGAGGTTGAGTCGATGACCCATACTGCTAACATTGACAACCCTGCCCTCTGGTGCAGCTTCCAGCTTAGGAAGGAGGAGATTGGTCAGAAGAAAATGACCGAGGTAGTTCACTCCAAACTGCAGCTCAAAACCATCTGATGTCATTTGATAGGGTGGAGCCATAACACCTGCATTGTTAATTAGAATGTCCAGTTTAGAATATCTGGAGCTGAAAGTACAGGCACATTCTCTTACAGATGCAAGGTTCCCCAGGTCAAGTCTGATGACATCAGTAAGTGAGCCAGTGGGAAGGGATGTTGCAGCTTTTTGTGCTTTCTCAACATCCCTACAGGCAAATACAACATGAGCACCCTGTTTGCATAGGACCCGTGCAGCTTCTAATCCTATGCCTGTGTTGGATCCAGTGACTAGTGCAATACACCCAGCTAAGTCTTTCTTGGGCAAAACATTCTCTGCTTTAGTGTACCAATTAAGTGTCATGTCACAAAATCATTCATCCTGTGATAATGGATTACAGATTTTTGGGATGAATATCAACATATTATAATGACCTAATAACTTAACAACAAAGATTGATTTTTCTTGTCATCTGTTGGACTGATGGATTAATTAATAAGAATAGGCAAAAGGGTCCATCATTATTTCATTATAAATAGGGATTATAGAAATAAGCTTGATTGCTGTAAGCAATCAAGTTGAACATATTTGAAAAAAAATAATAGTAGTACACACCGACAAAATCTGGTGGTTTTGGTCTATCTATGAGCTTGGAGTATGGTTAATAGTGTGTATGGACCAAAGTTAATGCAATAGGGGGGGGGCCAACGTAATTTTTGTACATTTTTGTACATACTAATTTTTGTACACTTTCAGATTTACTGGGTAAAAATGTACAAGAATGTACAAAGATGTACAAAAATGTACAAATCTATCTCGGCCCAAGAAGGTGGAATACAGACTTGGTTTTCAACTTTATATGTTCACAATGGTCATGCTCATATACGACTTGTTGATAAACATAGGCCCTAAAGTGTTTGTATGTTGAGTTATGGACATGGAGTGTACGCGCAACCCATATTCTCATATTGTAATATCAAGAAAGTCGAGACTTGGCCGGGTCGCCAGCGCCAGTCTCATCGCCTTTCTTTTCAATCATCTAAATCTTATCGACTTCGTTGACAAAACTCCTAAGTCCTATACAACTTAGGTGCCGGGTTGGTAATAAGTCGGCACACCCCTTCTTCAAGGAAACAATAGAAGTTGGTGGAAAATCGTTTGGCAAAGTTAATATTAATTGATCTAAATATGCAGTACCTACTGCGATTGAATTTGAGTGATGAAATTAATATCAAACTGTTTAATCACCATGATCTCATGATGTCAGAAGAAAGTTGCCTGCCGGAGCCCGGAGGCATTTTGACAATTGGTTGAGGAATGAGGTTCCTGGGTGGAACCATAGGGAGTTTCTCATATCTTTGACCTGTGTCCTGTCCTAGACAGGAGCTCTCAGTCAGAGCTCTCAATTTCAGTAAGGAGCTCGGGTCAGAGTTACTATACAGGACGTGACCCTTTACGCTGACCCGGTTATTGTCCGATACAAAATTCTTTCTAGACAGGGCTGGTCGAGCTTATAGCTCCTGTCAGCTTACGCCTAGTGTCACGTGTGCAAAAGGTGCTATGTTACAATAACAAGTGAGATGATGCGCAACAATGATCTTACGATCTGCTTCCTATTTTGGGTATTTTGTCCTGTAATGTCATGATGCGCACCACGTGATAGGGGCATGCGATATGTGATCAGAGTGAGCTATAGCTTGGGTCAGGGTGCTTTCTAGACTGGAATGATGAAGATGGACTGAACTATAATTAATAATAGTCGGAGCTATAATAGCAGGGGTATGATAAATGCCTCCAATTATTGCCCTGGCCCCTGGCTATAGCCGGTACTACAGCTGGGGTGAGGGGTCAGCATAAAACCCCATTCTAGAAGGCTTGCTCGAGCTATAGCTTGAACTATACCCCTTTAAAATCCCTGTAAGTGTAAATAAAAATCAACTTAACATGGCAACTGCATAGTGAGAGACGAGAGTTGAGACAAGAGATTGACAACAAAGGTGCACGGCCCCATCATATTGTTATACTGCGGACAACAGAATACAAGTATCAATTATGCAAGACCCATCATCCGTAATCTGGAAAGGTAATTGAATTGAAACGGAATCATGGTGCTTATCATAATAAACATATCGTCACCTTCAAATCAAAAGGTGATAACTCGAGTTATCACCTTTTCAAAAAAACCTTACCAAGTGATTCAGAATCTCATTGCGCACCCGTGAGTGAAATTTTGAAGTGATTTGAGCAAAATCAGCAACAAAATTTTTTAGAAAGTTTGCCAAAAGTTATAACCCGAGTTATTACCTCCTAAAATAATTTGAAATAATAAAATAAATTTTATAGGGCTATAACTCAACATATCACCTTTTAGTAACGAATAAAACAGTCCAAAATTCCGAAAAAAGGTTATAACTCCAGTTATAACCCTATTTTTGAAAGATTGTTTGCTTTTTTCTATTAATTTTCAGGTTATAACTTGAGTTATAACCCAGTTTGAAAGTAATTTTTCACATATTTAGGTTCTCAATTTGAGAAATAAGAAATTGTAAGAATGTTTTAAGTACTATAATGTGCCTCTGTTGTATCAAAGATTCGTCTAGGAAATCTAAAAATACCTATTATAGTAATTTCAGAGTACTGTAGGTACTAACAGTATATGGAAGTTTTTGACGTGCTTTCGTGAGCATTGGTCAGCAATAATATAGAGAAGTATCGAGGTGAAACATTTCTTTCAGTGCCAACAGTTCATTTTTGACAACTTGAGTATGACATAGTTATGCATTTTCCAAATTATTTCCATTATTATGTCACCCATTTGTTTTAAAATTGAGTACCTGTAAACAATGCTGTAGTGATTGATGATTAGGGTACTATTGCTCTATTACTAAAATATTTTTTGCCTTATTTGGAATCTGCAAGTTAGAAATTACTAATAGGAAATTCAAGGAGCCACGATTTCATTTCTACGATGAATGGATGATTTGCTGATTTGGAGGATTTTTTTCTGATTTAATCAATTGGAATGACATATAGGTTGTAATAATAAGATGACCACAGTGGTATTAACCATGATCAGAACCACATATCTGACCGAAAACACACGATTTTATCCCTATGGTTGTCAGTTTGTTAAATAAAATAAAATGTTAATTTCTGGCCATTCTTCACAAAAACAAAGTAACAAGTAAAACTTGATAGATGTAAAGTGGTATTTTGTGACTGATAAAAGGAATGTGTAAATCCTCAATAAAGCACGGAGTTTGCTCAAGACGTCATGATGATATTGTTAATTTAGATGGTGTTTAGTGTTTCTACTTCCATACTTTCTGAATAGTTTGAAATATGTAATTTCAAGCAGACATGACATGTCAAAGCTTTTATGCTAGTATGGTACATAGTACTACCGAAAAGTAGTTTGATGAACTCACACAAATAGCTAAATAGCAGCCACAATTTGAGTTGAAACTTAATACTTTAATAAGGATTTTAGGTACAAAATAATTGTGAACAGTATCATGAAAGGGGCTAAATGAAAATTAATAGGCTTTCTTTTTCTTAAAATCACTACAAAGGCGCGTTAAAAATCGTGAAATTTCGTAATGATGTCATTAAATTTCATGAAACTTTATAATTTTAGTGTTTTTGAAAATAAAATAAGAACCGAAGAAAATAACAAAAGGATGTCGTCTTCAAATATCAGTTTTAAATAATTCAAGAACATTTTGATATCTTGAAATTATGGAATTTAAGGCAATAAGGTGATAACTCAATATAATATGTGATAATACTGCTGTCTTTAGTAGGAGAAAAGTAATTCAAAAGGTTATAATTAGAGATATCACCTCTTCAAATCATTTTTTAAAATTAAAGTTTCGACCAAAGGTGATAACTGTCAACTTTTCAATTAATTAATTAATTGTAATTAATTGGGTGGACATCGGGAGGAGTGAAAACATTATCTGATCATACTACATTATTACATACTATTCAAAAAACCATAAGTTGAGAACATTTGACCATTAGTTTTGAAGAAAATTAGTTTTTTTCGATTATCTCAAAACTATACTTTTCAAGTTATCACCTTTTGATTTGAAGGTGACGATATCGTGTTTGATTAGTAGGCCATTCATGCCACGCCATCATGGAGCATTAGGCATTGAATTGATGACGTTGATCCGTACATGATAAGCGTGCATGTACCTATACTGTGTACAAGCGAAATGTCGATACATGGGTGCTTGTGTAAATTTGTAAAAAATGACCAAAACTCCAACATTAGATCAGGATACAAATTTATTAAGTCTATAGGAGTATAGGGAAGTTAAAATAGATTTTACTCCTCAAGCCATATTTCTATGGTCGGAAAGTACATTTTTGTATATATATACTTGTACATTTTTGTACATACTTATTTTTGTACATATTCAGATTTACTGGGTAAAAATGTACAAAAATGTACAAAAATTACGTTGGCCCCCCCCCTGCAATAATCATGTTAATTAATAACAATTCGGCCTTCTGCCTCGTTGTTAATTGTACAGATTAATGCATACAATCCAGATGATAAACCCTTTATTATTCAAATTAAACAACCATAATTTTTGATTTTTGTCAACTGCAGTGTGATTAATTTTTGATTATCATCAGTTTAGTCGGGTTAAGTGAAGTTAAGTTTTGATTATTTCCTACTTTAGCTTGATTGATATTTGATTTTTGATTATCCATTAGTCCATTGACCAATCCCTTTGTGTCTCTTCATAATTGGCATATTCCTAATCTCACTGCTCCTACTGACTTACTGAAGTCTGAAAACGTGAAAATGATTTTCTATGAACGCCTAGGTATCACTTCATAACAGAATTTGTGGCTGTTTGTCAGATTCATTACAAAGCAAGCACATTGCATAGCATCCAGTATAATATATTCCTTCGAAATTTTAAAGGTATGATGATACACTGATTTTAAAAATGGTATTAATGATATGAGATAAGTGCCATCATTTAATTATGCAGTAGCATATTAGACAATTGCTCGTTAAATCATCGACCTTTGATCTCCAATTAAACTCGACAATTATCATCTGACATATCAGGCTTTGTCCTTGATGACAATTTAGCAATTAACCCCCTACTTGTCCTCGATAATTTAAAGACTATACCTAAGATGCATTGGCTTTTCCCCACTTTTTGAGCCATTCAATCACTCTGTTAACCATATTTCTGAATTATGTAAACGATAATGATAATGATAATAATAATTGCAATTTAAGTACACCACTATTAAGAAAATCTTACATTAAATCAGCTACCTTTATTTAGCCGGCCTTTTTTGAACTGGCCTTTTTTAACCGGCCCTATAATGGACAAAAATCGAATCATTTTTGGATTATTTTAACTGGCCCCTTGGAAGAATTTTCAAGCAGTTGCCAAACCAAGACATTTTTGCTCAAAATAGCCACGAAAACCAACTTATACTACGTAAATTGCATCAAAAAACCCAAATCCTGGTCTAATATCATGATTTAGGTCATTATCTGCGTTATATAATGAAGGTCAAATAAATTTAACAGTACATAAGCCGAGTAATAAAAGTTTTGTCTGACAAAAATCAACTGGCCTTTACTCCTTTCATTCAATTGGCCCCATTTTAATTGAAAGTTTAACCGGCCCTTTGGACAAAAATCTCAAAGTCGTTTTTTGCCCTTAAGGGCCGGTTAAGGGGCGTTGGTGGAATCCCAGACCTGTGTGGTCCAGGACGGGGTTCTGCTCTCAGTCCGGGATATAACCCGGCAGTCGGGTGGCCTAAAAACCACCTAGGAGTTCGCACCCTTGGCCTAGTGTATAGTGAAGTCTCCATGCTCTGCATGGCTGCCACCGGCCTGGTTGATTAAACCGACCTTGGCCATTTTACTGAGACTAAGACTAAGGGCCGGTTAAATAAGGGCCAATAAGGTATCTCATAATCGAGATAATTAGAAACAAAATGTAGCACACATCATGTCACCACAGCTGAACTGAATCATGAAGAGCAGCACCATTACATTTTTGAACCAAATATGTTCTTATTGGAAATGAAAAGTTCACATCTGGCAAGTTTCAGAGCACATAAAAATCAAATAACTGTCAAAAGAAGGGAATTACTGTCAGAACAGAACACTTATATTCCAAATATTTGATGGCAATGACAGCTGCATCATTCCATGATCATCATATACAATACAAGAGCAATGAGCATTGAGCATGGTTAAGGATGAATTCAGTAAAATTGTGAATGGTTTAATATAATCAGATAGATGGTGTATTATCAAATGCAAATGGTTTATTTCGCCTTTATCCTGCTGTTAGCAGATTATTAAACAATTAACATCTTGATGGTACCTATAAGAGTGCTAGGTATGTTATCTTCCCATCATAATAAATAGATAAATCTAAATCTTAAAACTTAGATACCAAATTAAATATACTGAATATATAATATAATATATATTATCATATTATATACACTTATGAAAATAGGCACCTCCTAAATTTGATTTGAATTAAATTTGAAAGTTTAAATCAAAAAAATGGAGATGATTTCTTGGACTCACTTTATATAAAAAAAAATGCCATCTATAAGTATACTGTAAATGACTAGTCTAGATGCAGGTATAAAATTTTAAAATATTATAACTTTTTGCCAATATAATTTCCCAAAAACATCGGAAAATTAAATGAGGGACCCTTCTTGAGACTCACAAAATGATAATCAAACATTTTCTAATTGCTCCTCTATGAACTCAGCAATAAAGATTTACTTTTAGTCACGTGACTCGAACACCCTATATTTGTGTATACATGTAGCATGCATTCCCAACCCTATGAAAAATTGATCTAAAAGTGAAAGTTGAAATTTTTGTGGATGAAGAGATAGAGGTTTAAAATAGGAAAAGTTTTAATTTGTGTGGATGTCCTTCATGGATGATCCCAAATCATAAATTACAATCAAAACAGAAAACATATGAATCACGGAACATATCAGTCTCCAACATCAGGAGGGGGTACTGAATGTACAGCTTCGTTTCTGAGACTGTCTGTTTGATCATGATGCTGCAATGTGGCAAAACTGAATGATGCTGAAACAATATCTTCATATCGGGGAGGCAATTTACCGAAATGTCCTAGAGCAGTGTCTGTCTCAATATCATCATAACGAGGTGGAGCCGGGGAGGTGGGTTTTGGGTAGGATTGTTGACGTTCCATGTACAGTCGTCGAGTGACACGGGCATAGCTAGTCACCCGACGCCGATACAAGTAAAATAAAACAACAAATATAATTACAACTGCTGACATGCTGACTGATATAATCACAACAAAGTTTGAGTCAACTGAAGAGATTGGCACTGCTGAATCATCAGGATCTGCATTTGTTTCATTGGGATCTTTACAGGAATTGACAGCAGGGTGTTTCACATGGGCACACATATCCAATCTCTATGCAACCTCCAATTTTTTTCCCATTTTCTGACACCAAACATTCGCATTCTTTAAACGGATTCTCGTAATAAGACTCATAAAGTTCAACTTCAGTTCCATCATAACCTACACAAAACTCTCCACATAGTTTCTGTCAAGAATGATGCTGTAAAAATAGCAAGTATGAAAAGCACAGCTATAACCATTGTACACTGCCATGGTGAGCTGCAAAAATCTTCAAGTCATCTTGTCTTTGAATCATGTCGACCATATTGTATCTGAAACTGTGGAATGAAGTTATTTTGAGATAGCAGAGGAAGGAAATTATCTCAAATAGTCAAATAGTAGAAGAAATTAGTTGAGACCAGCTTTAAATTCTATTTACAATGAACAATACGAGTCTAAGTAAAATTTATTTTTAATGAGTCAATTTGTAATTGAGATCTATGTTTATTGTTATATATATATATAATATGTTATAATAATAATATTGTTATATATATATATATATAATATGTTTATTGTTATGTATATCATTTCTCTGGTAATTTGTGCAGTGGAAGTAAAACAACATTTTTGGTAATTATTAATCAATATTATCAAATATAATTATTGAGAATAGTTTTGCAGATATTATGCTGATTGCTTTCAATGAATTTTTAAATACAAGAATTGCTGTCGAAAAAATAGGAATCACACTGCAAAAGCAACTTAGATGATACATAAGTATTAATATTATATTCATAAACTCATATAAAGCAACTTCATCATTGCTGTGATAACAAAACAAAATACAATAAGTGTAAAGCTGTACAGCTGCACAGAATTTTACTTGGTAGAGTACATGTTTTTATGATTATCGATTGATCCAAACATTAAAGATCGAAATCAAGTATTAAAACAGTCTCAGGTTAACTGACATTTTATTATGAAAATCGTTCTAAAAACCAATACTGTATACTGTAAAAACTTGTGCAATCATCAAATATTGAAACCTATAATTATTCGCTAGCAATTCATATGTAAGCTGTAAACTATATAAAAATCATATTGTAACTATAATTAATTTCTATCTCTCTATGATTAATGATAACTAGTAACCTAGAGAAGTTATTACAATTTATAGAAGAGATTATTTTCCATTGAAACGACTAATCTATCCATCATCAATTCACACCTGATTTTTTAACAAATCCAAGTTTGTATTTCTATGCTTCACTTAATTAACTAATATACTAATATAGACCTTCTCAGAACTTAAGAATGTCAGATGCTCAAGTTGCACCAATTGAAGTGAATTGGAGTATTTACTGTAATGGTTTGTATTTTGGGATCTCAGAGAGTCAGAGAAGTTATTGTCACAGCTTCAACTCATTCAGAATGCATGTGCTAAGACTGTGACAGGTAAATACAAGCATGACCATTTGAAAAATGATTTGAATGACTTACACTGGCTTAGCATTAAAGAAAAAGAGTTATTTTCAGCTAGCTCTGTTATCCTACAAGTCCACACATTGGGAAGTCACCCCAGTATATCTACAAGAACTTTTTGTTTATTCACACCATGGCCATTCTGTTAAACTCATTTGTGCCTTCTTGTCAATCATTATATGGTAGTAGAAGTTTTAGTGTTATTGGCTAAATTGATGAATAGGCTTCAAGACATGTAGTGTCAAGCAAAATGATGTTGAAGCTTTTAAATCTTTACTTAAAACCTTTTTATTTAATGCATCTGATTTTGACATGAAGCAAATTGACAGCTTGACACAACTTAACATTTTGTTTGTCATCCCTGTTCTTTAATTTATTTTCAATTGTACTAATTGTTGTTTCTCAGATTGATATTTTAGTAACAAATTTGTTCTTTCATTTCAGGGGAAACTTTTAGGAATTTGTTGTTTCATTTAAATTATTATGGACTGATATGTTTCCAGCACTTCTGTGTGAAAGCTTGCTTAAAAGAAGTGCTTTATAATTGCCAATATTTATTTATTTATTATTTACTATGTATTTTATATCCTTTCCCTTTCGGAGCGAGTTTCAAGTAAAGGAGTTTTAAAGGCGAATACTATCTTTCTAATATTTTTGAAATGCAGGAAATATTTTTATTGGATCTTGAAGATTGTAAAGTGCTCTACAGCATGTCCTGCTTAGCATTTTTAGCTCTTGGCTGGCACCATGGTTATCTGTTTATGAACATGGACTACTGCAAGAGGGGGTAGTCAGAGGACTGCTACCTAGCACCAGGTATTCTACCCACTGGCTTTATAAACATAATATTTTTATATTATATCAAATCTGATTTGTGACATTTTAAATACCCTCCTCAGATTATATGAGGGTCTTGCTGCATAATGGGGTACTTATATGCAAACATCTTAGTATATATCATCTGGCTTATGATCATTGCCTCTCAGGGGTTCTGTTGTAGGGTACAGTGCCCACAAGGGCCACTGCCCCTACTGATACCTAGGCCTAGGTCTACCTTGGATCAGAATAATCTGATTGAAGACATCATGCCTTCAGAGTCCTACAATTAAACTAAAGTCATCAAAATCATTTGCATCTGACATTCTTTGTTTATACTTTTTATAATACTAGAATACTTAGATAAGGCACTACAGTAACAGATAAATCTCAGAAGGAAAGCTTTTATAGAAATTCATGAGGGTTGATCTGATCAAATGACAAATATAACTGTATACCACTGGACTTTGTGAACTGAGTAACAACATTCTAATTCTATAATTTTCAAGGTTTATTTGATTAAAATAAAGATATATATAGATCAAAGGCAAGGAGAGACATTCATAGCAGCTTTTAATTTAGCTTTTCATGAAATAAATTTATGGTTTTGTAAAATTGTTGCATTTTTGGGTAGATCAATGTCAAATTTCAGAGATTGCTTTTATTGCCGGTCAAATCTATGAGTTAAATGTTTCATTTACTGTTTATTTATACTGCAGTTTCAAAAACTGAAAAGTAAATAGTAAAATATTTCCTAAGTCCCAATAAAACACGATAATTTAACTTCCTATACCACACAATACACAAACAAAAATCAACTAGTACCATTATGAAAGCCTTTACAAATTTACAAAGATAATATAACTGCTGCTCAATAAAAGAAAGTTGTCTTCAGGTCTGATAGCTCAAATTCGAAACTTATTGATTTATAAATTGTAGTTGCAAAATTTGTAAATTTCATATCTGGCCAAAACTTTCTTTTTCAAAGGTTATGACTTAGCTTAAACTTTTTTTGAAAGGTCCTTAAAAGACCCTTTTCTTTTAACTGAAAAAATTTTTTTTAATTTGGTGAAAAAACTTTCTAAAAACTATTAAAATTTCAGTCACAATAAGTTTATAACACCAGCCTCTACTAACAATTCCCCAACGATGAAAAATTATAATACAAGTTTGAAACCAATAGATTTTAAAGGGCAGCAATTAAAAACTCACTTTGAATCCCTGCAGCAAACAACAAATATCAAATTTTAAAAATCTTTACCCTCTGATGTAATCAAATTTGTAATAGTCTCAGGTAAAATCCTAGAAATACAAAAAAAAAAAGACAGATATCCCCAGATACCTAGCAACAGGAAGAGCTATTCATTCAACCAACGTTCAATCATAAGTATGTTGATGAGCTATAATAGCTGAACATGTATTATAAAATATTCCATTGAAACTTTAATGTTCAATGTCATACTGGTGACGTTGTCGTTGTCCTCCCATTACCAACAGGAGCTGGAACATCATATTCTTGTTCATTGTTCATGGTCAACATATACGTATTTTCTTTCTGAGGCTCACTTGGAGACACGGGTATGTAGGCAGGGGTTCTGACTAGATTCCTCTCCCTTTTTCACAACCACTATCAAAGTTTCGTGGTCCCATCAAACTCAGGATACATGGCAGCAACAGGAGAGGAATGATGGGATTTTGAGATCTGAAATAAAAGCAAAATCTTCAAAAAAAGGTCCCTCTGTAAAGGCAAGGTAGAATAAGGATGAAAAAAAAAACACAGAGTAAAAATAGGGGTGTTTCTGACAAGGTTTTCTTTGCACCTTTTTTATCATTCATGCAAGAAGTATGATAACAAAAATTAGTGTTGAAAACCAGAAATTTTAATATTAAGGACGAGAGAATACATTGAATTTCAAAAACCCCAGAATATCCAAACATTGGGAATTCCAAGAATCATAAAACTATGGGGGAAAGCTTTTCAAGCTACAGTAAAAAATGGGGGGGGAATAAAAATTTCCAACAAGATAAACCAAACAACCAGATTCTGTAAATTTTAGGAAACCCCCAGAACCCAAAAATGAATTAAACAAATGTTTGAATGAAAAAACCGAATCAACAGAGTCCTGAAATTATGGCATAAAATTTTGTTAGTTTCTTTAAATTTTTAATAAATTGATGTTCTTTTTTAACAAGTTCGCTATTTGGATTGGCACCACAAGCAATCAGAAATGGGTTTTTTCATGAAAAAGAGGAAGGATGGGGACCCAAGGGTTTGCCAGTACATTCCCCAACAAAACCACTGGGGCAAAGGTTTTCCAGGATTGATAGGAAAAATTTGAAAATATCAAATGTGGTTTTTGGCGAAAAAATTTCCCATTAAAAGGGATTGTCTGCAGAGTTTTTTTGCTGCAAAGGTCCCTTTTGTAATCTTATTTTCAATATCTGATTATGTTTAAAAACCCCAGATAAGGTTGTTGTCCACCTGTATCTTTTGGTGGGGGATACTCAACTACCCAATTTTTTTTTAGCTAAGCTTGTAATGATCAATTTTTTGATTTATGAGAGGCATATTTTTTTTTTGAGTCCAATATATGAAGGAAACTTTTATTTGCCTTCATTGATCTTTGCAAATAAACTGATGGCCCCTGGCAGCACATCACTCACCCGGCCCACCCTTTCAATTTAATGTCATATCAGCCCCCAAAAAATTGAAAAAAGAAAAAAATTTACCCTGACAACTTTTTTCGGATTTGGTCCATAGATAGAACTGGCAAACTTGCTAGGGGCTTTTTGGGAGTTGAATGACGTTTTGGATATTCTCTGAACAAATTTTTTGCCCCAGAAAGGGAAGGTTTTTTTGGGGGGTTTTCCATCCTGCCTTTTATGAAAAAACCCATTCTATTATTTGAGTTTTTTTACTTCCAAACCATGGCGGGAACAAAATGAACATATTAAAACAAATCCCAAAAACATGTAGCCATGTTTTACAAACCCCCCAGGATAGGAAAAAAAACCCCACACAAAAACCAAAAGAAAGGGGCGGGTCACAAAAGTTCGCCCACCATTTTCAATTGTTGCAACCATTTGTCTTCACAGGTTTGTCAGTATCCAGTTTGAAATTGAAAGAAACATTAAAAACCATTTCTATACTCGGGATAAACAATTAACTGAAATGGGTTGTTAAAAAACTTTGGGGGGGAATCCGAATCCAGGACCCCTTTTTTGAAAATAGCAGTAAGTCCTTTTAAAAAAGACCAATCAAGGGTTTAAAATATTTGAATTATGCATTATTGGAAAAACTTATTACAACAGAGTAAATATCTTTAAACCCCTCCCCCAAAGGATAAGAAGAAATTTGGGTAGCCACTATCGTTGCCATATCATCAGTTGACGATCAGGGGAAGATCAACTTTAAACCATCAAACTTTTCACCATCCCCAAAACCAGATCCCTTTTTCTGTGATGAAAGACGTAAGACAATTGTAATTTTCCCCAATCAAACCCGTTGCTCAATTCAAAGGTCATTACCATATTTTTTTTTTCTTTTTTCATCCCAAAAAGGTCCATTTGAGGTTTTCCAACAACAGGATTTCTTATGATTTTTTTTCCCTTCCCCAAACCCATCAGATTCAAAATTTTTCCACCATGTAAAATTTTGACCAACATCACTGCCCGCCCCTATCAAGCATCTAGCCATCAGTGAAGTTTTAAAAAAACAGTTTTTTATCCCCTAATTTTTTATTTTCAATGGCTAGACTGCTGGGCATGGTTAACAAATTTCATGTTTTGAAATCTAAAAAGATGGCCTCCAGGTATAATTTTAAAAGAGTAATTTTGCCATGTGAATGTTTGAAGAAAAAAAGCCTTTGGGATCTTAAACCTTTGGAAAAAAAATTCCATATCAGTTCTCATTTTATTTTTTATTTGATCAAAAAAAAATGTGTTTTGTTGAGAACCGGGGTTAATTTTTGGATTATTATTCCCCCTTCCCAAAAATTTTTCAGCCTTAATTTCAGGATAAAATCCACCCCCCTTGAAACAATCCAAAACTGACCCCGCACATGGGGGCCTTTTTTAATCCCCAACCATCAGGAAGAGTTGGGAAACCCTGAATAAACCTTATTTTAAATTTCAGCATTTCAAATATCCAAGCTTTTGGGATGACCCTTTCGGGCATATAAAAAAGGGTCTGTTGATCTGTTGGGTTTTTTTGGCAACAAAGGCCTCCCAAAAAAAATCTGGTGTCATGGAAACAATTTTCCAATCATTTTCCATTTGATAAATAAAAAATCAAATATAGAGATGCTTTAGTTTCTTTTATTCCAATCCTTTTTAGTTTTGATATTTTCCCCCAACATTACTAAAAAAGTAAACTGGGGAGATTTAAAATTTCAACATAAGTATTTTCCTTTAAAGAATCTTGAATTTGTTTTCCCTCCAAATAAAATCTAAGAGGATCAACTTTGATAAAAAGGTACCAACAAACTAGATTGTTACAGTATTCCAAAAAACAATAAATCCCTGATAATGTTTCAGTCTTTCCAAATCAAAATAGCAGAAAATCATAGATCTTTTCCGAGTTTGAGGGGAGAAACCATAGCAAAAAATTTAAACCTTTTCACTGAAAAATACTGGGGTGATTTCATTAGGGCAATTAGTGCAAATTTCAATTGTACATCATATGAAATTTTAGTAATAAGGGGAGTTTTGAATTTTTAAAATAAATCATTTATTGGGTTTTAATAAATTCATGAAAGATTCAGTCCTTTTTAAAAAAATAAAATTTTATTGTTTCATTAAATTATATTGTTTCTTATTTTTTGGTAAATGGAGAACATTAGATAAAATGGAGTTGGGAAAATAATTTTATCACTGAGTGGGGATTAAAAGATCAGTTATCCACCATGAGCAAAAAGTTAAGTAACTCTTGTTCTCACACTCTAAGTCAGTTAGGAACTCATTAATTATGTGTGGATTCAAATCAATCTGAGTTGATAATATTTTCACAGAAATAAATGGAATTTAAGTAACTAAATTGCCAAAAACAAAAAACAAAATTGAATAAATTTTGGGAATAAATTGCAAAATTTGGGAAAACTGTTTTTTATTTAAAACAATGCAACAAGGAGTAAAAAGGGATGATAATTGGTTTTAATTTTCAGGGGTTTTTCTAAAAAAAACCAACAAATTATTGTTAATTTTGCTCCTTCATAAGCCTTTTTGTGAGCTTATAAAGTTATTATTTGGCTCTGTAATATCTAGCAAGGCCTTTTTGGTTTGATTTATGCTTACAAGTAGACAAGTAGACCCAGTTGACTTGATCTCTTGATCACAACTGGACCAGATGGAACTTTAGATTCCCTTCACTACATAAAGACATTGATGAACTTAATTTCCTTGCATATGGCAGCAAAAGAAATGAAACACATGAAAGCAAAATCCTAAAATGAAGCAATTCACCATAATCAAAGCACCACAAGTCTGCACATATATGGGTTATTTGTATTTTGAAATTAATAAACTCTGACTTGACTAAAGCAGACACTTACACTAAAACAGCAGGGCGGAAAAGGGGTGCTGGTTAGAGTATAACTCTGACAAGCACAAAATATCATGTTTAGAGTAATCAACTGACTTGTGTCACAATTGTGTAATCAAACTTGAAACTTCAACATGCTCATCAGTGAGAAGCAAAAGATAGTAAAAGGGTTGTAGAATATAATGCAAAAATATGATAGCATGTTTTAAATGATGGTAAAAATCTCCGAGGAGAGCATATTTTTGACATAATCTATATGATAAGATAGGGTTTAAGGAAAACTAGAAAATTGAAAAAACAAGAACATTTATTTCACACAAACAACATAAGGCAAGGATAAATATCATTTGTTAGTAGGATTTTACCCTACCCTCCGCGCGCGCCATTTTTTCCGCAGGAGTCTGCACACGACCCTCAAATTTCCGAGTGTTGCGCGCTAAGATGGGTGAAATCCATCTATCATTGTTAAACACCAAAAGTGAGAAGTGGTTCTTATCAATTCAGCTGGTAAAAGATTTGAATGGTAACATTGATTTTATATACCCAATGATATGGAGCTGTTTAAGTTTGGGAATTTACTTCGACGGACGAGGCCCATTCTTTAGCCCTTAATGGTACGCGCGCAAACAGGGTATAGCAAAATGAAGAGAGTCTTCCCTAAGCCGAATCACGAATAGGTGTGTGTCACGGCTTTAGCCGCAAGGTGTGTAGAAGCTTCCTCAGGGGAGCCGAGCACCGGAAAATAGGT
>WFMF01000649.1:56766-68807 GCA_011033025.1 Beroe forskalii | reverse complement strand
CATTCTACTCGATATGAGAGGTGAGGTCTTATTAACATTCTACTCGATATGAGAGGTGAGGTCTTATTAACATTCTACTAGATATGAGAGGTGAGGTCTTATTAACATTCTACTAGATATGAGAGGTGAGGTCTTATTAACATTCTACTCGATATGAGAGGTGAGGACTTATTAACATTCTACTAGATATGAGGTGAGGTCTTATTAACATTCTACTAGATATGAGAGGTGAGGTCTTATTAACATTCTACTGATATGAGAGGTGAGGACTTATTAACATTCTACTCGATATGAGAGGTGAGTCTTATTAACATTCTACTAGATATGAGAGGTGAGTCTTATTAACATTCTACTCGATATGAGAGGTGAGGTCTTATTAACATTCTACTCGATATGAGAGGTGAGGTCTTATTAACATTCTACTAGATGAGAGTGAGGTCTTATTAACATTCTACTAGATATGAGAGGTGAGGACTTATTAACATTCTACTCGATATGAGAGGTGAGGTATTATTAACATTCTACTCGATATGAGAGGTGAGGTCTTATTAACATTCTACTAGATATGAGAGGTGAGGTCTTATTAACATTCTACTCGATATGAGAGGTGAGGCCTTATTAACATTTTACTAGATATGAGAGGTGAGGTCTTATTAACATTCTACTAGATATGAGAGGTGAGGACTTATTAACATTCTACTAGATATGAGAGGTGAGGACTTATTAACATTCTACTAGATATGAGAGGTGAGGTCTTATTAACATTCTACTAGATATGAGAGGTGAGGTATTATTAACATTCTACTCGATATGAGAGGTGAGGACTTATTAACATTCTACTCGATATGAGAGGTTAGGTCTCATTAACATTCTACTCGATATGAGAGGTGAGGTCTTATTAACATATTACTACTCAGATATACTGTAATGAAGAATTGCTCAATTTCCCTCCTACGCAGTGTTCAATGTTAACTTAGCATCATCATGATGATACAACGCGCGGTTCTATTAGAAAGAGTATAATTAATATTGCTCATGTGCTGCGCGTGACCACCGGGAACTCGCATATTGGCACGTTTTTATTTTGATACTTCAATTCCAACAGCCGTACGGCCAATGACAGGAATCGAAGGATTCAAGTAATCAAGCCAGTGACGGTTATCGGTTAAGGAAGTGTAATCCACAATTTATTCACACGAGACTTCGCTGCAATGGGCAGCTTTCCATTTAAAGATTTAACTACCAAATTACCAAGGTAAGAAGGTATCATCACCCTTAGCTCAGTGGGAATTGCAGGGAGTCGAAGCTGGGATCTTTATATCACAAGCCAGACGGCAGACAAGAAAGCATTACTCCAACTGACCACGTGTCATTTCTTCTAAAATTCTTGCAAGCACAAGTTGCTGGTCTCGGATCAGTATGTTTTACATTTTGCGCCATTTTTTGAATTGGCTTACGTTTCGCATCAGACAACAAATTTTTTTTCACCGTTTATCTGATCTATGCGCTGTATTTTCTTGAATGTTTATCATTATTATAAAGGATTAATGCAGTTGAAGAACCCATGCTTATTAGAGCCCATACTCCGGCTAAAAACGGAGTTGAGGAGTTGAAATCCCGCGATTTTCTGCAGGGTAGAAGAAAAATAAATTCCGTCTAGGAAAGCATTATTCTGATTTGAATTTAGGCTTTAGATTTTGCGTAATTAATGCTCACAGTTGGAAAAAGTATCGTGAAAAACAAGATCGAGTTCTATATTTAATTCACCAGTTGCGATCGTTGCTATGGCTATATGTTGTAGCGCGCACAAATCTGCACGTGCATTTCAACAAAGAACCTGCCATAAATTCGTTGTTTGCTCTTTTTGAAATTCTTCAAATGTTTGAAGTACTAAGTTCAGCATCGAATTTTCAATTGTGGGGGAGAAACATTTACGACAGAAGCACTATCGAGATTGAGATATCTTACGAGAAACGGAAAGAAATTTAGAGGTAAGATTATTGTTCATTCTGTGGTGGAAGTTCATTGTTTACAAGTCGATTGTAGGAAATTTTCGCTACAAAGCATAAATACGGCAAACTTTTTATTAACGTCATGCCAAGGAAAGGTAGACTGCAAATTTATAGTACGTGGTGCATTCAGAGTTTTTAGCCGCGCATGCGCAACATTGCGCGCGTTTCGCAAAATTATGAATTCACTGAAATCGTCAAATCCAGCAATCAAGAAGATTTATGCCTGGCGCCGCGCGCGGCGTAGCCTATTCTCAAACACGCCAAATGAAATGTACTTTCCTGCATTGACCGCGACCACCAACTACTTAATTTCGGTTTCATTTTCTTAATTAAGTAATTATGTTGATGCGATTCACAAATCTCATTAAAAATAATACAAACTCAATATCATAAACAATCGAATACCCCAACGGAGTAGTATTTTTATCTACTAACCTGAACCACAGTACAGAATTGCTGTACCCTGATCAATCCATGTGTATAAGATTCACAAATAGTGCCAACAATGGGTTGCATTTATTCAGTAATTCAGTTTGGCTTTTTATTTAGAAGTTCATGTCCGGGACGCGTATAATATTTAATCTAAAAATTAAGAAATTTTGGTGTGGTTGTTGTAGGGTGAAGTATAGCATTTGAAGTAGATAAACGAAACATGTGCTATTTTTGGATTGCATATTTGACTGCGTATGTGATCATGATATTTATAGACGGATTACGTAATCGGGCTTTGGTATCTTGTTATACACATTCTCTTGGTGTTCATGGGCGTGCTACTGTTTCTATTTTTAGCTAATTATGTATTCCCTGTATATGCTGCTTTTGCTCCTTTTTGATAGTGAAAAGGATACTGTCAGTTTGGCTGTCAATGCTTGTAACTTTTAAATCTAGATAAGGATATTTTTAGCACACACGTGACATTGAACGTGACTGTCCACGTGACCCTAACGCAGCATTTCTCACGTTTTATGAGCCACAGACGAGTTTTATATAAGGGCTTAAGGAGCGGTCCGGAGCTATTTCTTACCTTTCAGTTTCGTGGGCATAGAGGAAGCTTGTTAACTATAAGCGACTTCTGAAGGGAACTGTAACGAACTTGTTAACTATAAGTTAGTTACATAAAGGGAACTTGTTGACTATAAGTTACCTTGTGGCACAGAAGAAGCTTGTTAACTATAAGCGACTCCTGAAGGGAACTGTAACGAACTTGTTAACTATAAGTTAGTTACATAAAGGGAACTTGTTAACTATAAGTTACCTTGTGGCATTGAGGAAGCTTGTTAACTATAAGCAACCTCCGAAGGAAACCGTTACGACTTGTTAACTATAAGTTAGTTACATAAAGGGAGCTTATCTATTATAAGCGACCTTGTTAGGCAGGAAATTTCATTGACTGTCAACCGATAAGTATTGTTTTATCTTTTTAAGCAATCCGTTGTTTTACTCGAGCAGTGACATAATATACCCCTCGGCCCGATCCACTTAACCCTAGTTTAAAGTTTTATCCCTTTTCAACATGGTCGCCGGCCCTCTTTTCCGGGTGATATTATAAAGGAGCAATCCGGGCACATTCCATAAACGACAGTATAATTACATGTCGAAGTGGTGACCGTATATCGCAACTTACATGGTCGAGAAGACAGCCGAGACTGTGTAAGTTGGATAATGGACGAGGCGTGCCGAGTTCATTATCGAAGGTATACGGTCACAGCTGAGATCATGGAACCGGATTATACTCCGACCGGAAATAGCTGGAACCGACTATTCTCCAAATCCAAGCTGACCCACTTATTTGTTAGCCCACTCTCCCCACCTGCCTGCTTACAAGAAGTTTTGAAATCCCCGCCCCAGTTGGCTCATTTCTACCCCGGTAATTAGGCACTGTAGAGTAGTAGGACTGTAGGAGGATGGAGATGTGCCCTGCCCAGTGACAGAACCCTAGCGAGCGAGAGAGCGTCGCTCGACAACCAAAAGGCACGTTAGTGGCAACCCAAACGTCCAAACGACCAAATTTTCATTGAAATTAGCATTGAAATTCCCAATGAAATTAGCATAAACAAAACCAAATTGGCAATTAATTACTTACGATACTGTTCTAAAGCCGCCAAATTATAACCGCGACTTATAATAACTAAGTATTTCATTGTGTTTGACAATTGTACAGCTTTATTTATGTCGTGAAGAGTAAGAATCATCCTGGCAAAAGTCTGTAGTACATTTACGAAGACTGCCTCAAGCACTCGCAGCTGTATTGTACAGCAAAACTTGTGATAACGTACTCTAAACATACCTTAGTGGTAGAAATTATGATGCGTACTAATTATGATTATTTTCGCAAAATGATCATAATTAGTACGCATCATAAATTCTACACATCATAATTTCTACAGAACATAATTTATACATTCTCAAAATTCGGCCATTATTTAGACTTTTAGAAAACATGGATGACCATGTTGCCCAAAAATTACGGTTGGCTCCAAGGCCCTTTTCTTATCTTTGTAATACAACTTTAATCAACAAATTTTCAAAATCATAGTTTGCGGTGCTATCATATCATGGAGTTGCCATAAATTTCACTCAACTTAGTTGATACCAATAATCAAGGCCCTATAAACCTCCAAATAAGCTGCCAGACCCTATCAAAGACCAAATTTACATTTGATCCAAAATAAAAACACTA
Source organism: Beroe forskalii (assembly GCA_011033025.1). Lineage (NCBI taxonomy): Eukaryota > Metazoa > Ctenophora > Nuda > Beroida > Beroidae > Beroe > Beroe forskalii. Next base: position 64,115 of record WFMF01000649.1, on the reverse strand, counting down.
ACAGCATCGGTCCAAAAACAATATGTGAATGTGCGGGCATGATATTCACATAACATTAACTTCCATGATGTTGAAAGTTAGCACAATTATGGATGTAAATCATGCTTAAAGAAATGATTTTGTCAGAAAATAGCCGGCATCAAGGCTTATCTTATGATCTTTGATCAAATTTCGGAAGATTCTAGACAATTTTGGTTCGATGGGCCGGGTAAAAAGGTTAAAAAATAATGAAATTTCATTCCACTGGTTGTTCGCCAAAAAGAGAAAAAGGTTTGTTTCTATCCCAAAATTTTTTCATCATAATTAGTACCGATCATAATTTCATTCGTCATAATAAGTACACATCATAATTTCTACCACTAATAATGCGTGAGATATTTGCTTGTGTTTGAAATAAACTTGTATTAACTATACGTTAATTATTTGTAATGTTTGAGCACGTGGGGAAACTTCAAAGTAGTCTCGTTCAAATGTTAGTCCAAATGATAAAGGCACACGCAGCTCTAAAATGTGCTGGTCGTCAGAAAGCTGAAAAAGCTACGCTCGCTGGTGTTAGCCCACACCTGCCTGCTTGAAGAAGTTTTGAAATCCCCGCCCCAGTTGGCTCATTTCTACCCCCAGTAATTAGGCACTGTAGAGTAGTAGGACTGTAGGAGGATGGAGATGTGCCCTGCCCAGTGACAGAACCCTAGCGAGCGAGAGAGCGTCGCTCGACAACCAAAAGGCACGTTAGTGGCAACCCAAACGTCCAAACGACCAAATTTTCATTGAAATTAGCATTGAAATTCCCAATGAAATTAGCATAAACAAACCAAATTGGCAATTAATTACTTACGATACTGTTCTAAAGCCGCCAAATTATAACCGCGACTTATAATAACTAAGTATTTCATTGTGTTTGACAATTGTACAGCTTTATTTATGTCGTGAAGAGTAAGAATCATCCTGGCAAAAGTCTGTAGTACATTTTACGAAGACTGCCTCAAGCACTCGCAGCTGTATTGTACAGCAAAACTTGTGATAACGTACTCTAAACATATATAATAATGCGTGAGATATTTGCTTGTGTTTGAAATAAACTTGTATTAACTATACGTTAATTATTTGTAATGTTTGAGCACGTGGGGAAACTTCAAAGTAGTCTCGTTCAAATGTTAGTCCAAATGATAAAGGCACACGCAGCTCTAAAATGTGCTGGTCGTCAGAAAAAGCTGAAAAAAGCTACGCTCGCTGGTGTTGGTCGCCATGCTCGACGACCACAATACAATTACAGGTAAAAATCTCATCCTACGCTCGCTGGTCGTCAGGGCTGCGCTCGATGGTGTGGTCGCCGGCAAATAAATACTTAAAATATTCACTGTTTTGGCTATAACTTGAGAACGGATCGATATTTTTTCAAAATTCTTTTCCTCTGGTAGATGAATGATTTACGAAGATTCTAAATATGCTTGAATATGTTTATTATTAAGTACAAACTGTTGAAACACAAGTAAATATTTAGTTTACGAAAATCAATGTTTTATATAACATTGCGTCTGAGCAATATTTTTTCAAAATTCTTTTTTCCCTCTGGTAGATGTTTGTTTTGCGAATATTTTAAACATGCTTAAATGTGTCGATTGTTAATAACAAGCTGTTGAAACACAAGGAAATATTCAGTTTATGAAAAGATCTAGCTTTGGCTATAACATTGCGCCTGGTCGATATATCTATTAAATTCTTTTTTTTCTCATGTTGATAGATAATCCATGAAATTTTTCATGATGCTTCAGAGGCTGAGTAGCAATGAAAAGCGGTTGAAACACAAGGAAATGTTTAGTTTTTAAAAGCTAACTTTCGGCTGACATTGCGTCTGATTGATTTATTTTCAAAATTCTTTTTTCCTTTGATAGATGAATGTGTTTCGAAGGTTCTAAATATGTTAAAATAATTGAGCAATGCCAACCAACTGTTGAAACACAAGGAAATATTAAGTTTATGAAAAAGTAAGTTTTGGCTCTAACACCTCGTCTGATCGATATTTCTTCCAAATTTTTCTTTTCTCTGGAAGATGAACGTCCTAAATACCCTAAAATTTTTCGCCTGCGGCGGGCTGTTTTGATCAAATTATACATTATCAAATTGATCTTAGAAGCAGATTCAGATGGGAAATACCATGAAATTTTTGCCTGCGGCGGGCTGTTGTGATCGAATTTTCATTACCAAATTCATCTCAGAGGCAGATTCAGATAGGGAAATACCCTAAAATTTTTCGCATGCGGCGGGCTGATGTGATCAATAATAATATTATCAAATTGATCTTAGAAGCAGATTCAGATTGGAAATACCATGAAATTTTTTAGCCTGGTGGCGGGCTGTTTGTGATCGAATTCTTCATTACCAAATTCATCTCAGAGGCAGATTCAGATAGGAAATACCCTGAAATTTCCCCAAATTTTTCACCTGCGGCTGTTGTGATCAAGTTATAGTTTATACATTACCAAACTGATCTTAGAAGCAGATTCAGATGGGAAATACCATGGTTATGAAATTTTTCGCCTGCGGCGGGATGTTGTGATCAAATCATAAATTATCAAATTGATCTTAGAAGCAGATTCAGATGGAAAATACCATGACATTTTTCAATTTTCAACGGATGAAAAAATTCTTGTAACGGTGGCGACCAAATTGAGTAGTGAAAATCTGCGCTCGACGACCCACAAGAGGTATTCTGTCACTGGGGTGCCCTGCTTCATGTATGGTACAATATGTAGGCATACATTGAGAGAATGATAGATGTTGTTTTAATCTTCTACGAATCATTGAATCTAACCGAAGTAGTAGATATATCAGAATATTGAACGTGGTGTACCATGGCTTTGTAGTTGAGTATTACTTCGCCACTCCCAAGAAACGGTTTGCACACCGATCGGTTAACATATCACGTGTGGCTGATACAACGTCTGAACAGCGACGCCACGAGGACGCCACCGTGGCGTCACCGTGGCGTCACCGTGGCACTGACATGGCGTCTTAGTGGCTTTATCGTTGCGCCACAGTGGCGTCCTCGTGGCGCTGCCATGGCGCCCTCGTGGCGTCGCTGTTCTGATCTATGCCTACAATAATGGCATCGTTAAAAAGAGTCGCGCCTGCTAAAGAATTATCAAAATTTTGCTTGAGAATTGTTTGATGTAAATCAACACAATTTGCGATAAGAGGATAACAGCGTTTAATATTAACAAGGCGTGATAGAAAAAGTGTTATCAAGTCATATCTGTTTCTTGCAATATCATTGCAATTTACATTTCGTTGCGTTTTTATCTCTCTGTGCAGTTTACTGATAAGCGCATGTCACACACTTGCAAGTGATATACTTGAAAAACAGCGTGTATAGAAGTGTACATTGTACAACTACATCTGGAACCCCAAGCATCATGGAGCGGTTATATTCTTTGGATAGCACCCAGAATCTCTTGTTCGATGTGTCTACGATGTTACACGAGTTCTCACTTGAAACGCAGTGTAATGATTTCAGCAAAATGACCCACGAAAAGTTTGCTAGTGCAAAGTATGAGAAGGAAGTATTATCAGTGTGGCTTGTAGAAACAGTGAAGAAACTCAAACTCAGCTATGATGCATTGAAAGTTTCGACGGGGAAAATCGACGAGCTCAAAGAGGAAGTTATCAGCCTGCAGAAAAGTGAACTCCAAAAACAGAGGAAACAGTTTGATGAGGCTCAGAGTGAGACGGTGGGAAGACTCCAGAAAACGTTGAAATCAGAGCTAAAGAGCTACAGTGACGCTGTGGCATCCAGTATCAGTATACAAGCAACGAAAGTATCTGCTAAGGACATTGCTAGCGCTGTCAAGGATGTTGTCAAGACGGAGGACAGGAGTAAAAGCGTCATTCTGTACGGGGTAAAGGAAGAGGAAAGTGAGGAGGTGGAGAGGACTGTAAGTGACGTGTTCAGCAAAGTGGGAGAGAAGCCTCATGTAGGGTTTTGTGGGAGACTAGGCAAGAAGTCAGCTGACAGACCCCGTCCCATAAAGGTCTGTCTCACGAGCAGTGACGCAGCAACAAGACTCAGGAAAAGTGGGAAGAAGTTAAGAGATGTCCCAGCAACTCGGAGTGTCTTTGTGGCACCAGACTTGACCCTCGAGGAGAGAATGGAGCGGAAAAAGCTGGTAGAGCAGATGAAGGCGAAGAAGATTGCGACACCCGAGAGACATTTCTACATTTCTAGAGGCAGTGTCAGGTGCAGTGACTCACCCGCAACCCGCACACAGACTGCACCTGCACCTGTACCTGCTACCGTACCCGCAACCCGCACACATACCGAACCTGGACCCGGTGTACTAGCGCAGTATTTTAATTCGTTGAATTCTTCAAAAGTAAAAAAACAATAACTGTAAATTGGGGGGGGGGGGCCAACCCCCTCAATTTTGGTGGATATAGAAAATCGCCAATAGGGGGTTTAATTTTGGGGGGTTTTAGGGGGTTTTGGGGGGCTTAATTCTTAGTGCAAAAATGGGCATTTTTTCTCAAATGGTGCCTTTTTTGTTCCTGATTTTTTGCACCATTTCAAAATGGTACCATTTTTGGTCGTGATTTTTGGCGATTTTTATAAATGGTACCATTTTTGTTTCCGGTTTTTGGTACCATTTTTGTTTATAATTTTGGAACTTCTATGAAATGGTACCATTTTTTTGTTTCTGATTTTCAGCATCTCTTTCAAATGATACCGTTTTGTTTCTGATTTTTACATCCTTTCAAAATGGTACCATTTTTGTTCCTCATTTTTGCACCATTTCAAAAATGGTACCATTTTGTACATGATTTTGGCAATTTTTAGAAATTGTACCATTTTTTTGTTTCCGGTTTTTGGTACCATTTTTGTTTATAATTTTTGGAACTTTTATGAAATGGTGCTATATTTGTTTCTGATTTTCAGCATCTTTTTCAAATGGTACCATTTTGTTTCTGATTTTTAACACCCTTTCAAAATGGTACCATTGTTGTTCCTGATTTTTTGCACCATTTCAAAATGGTACCATTTTTGGTGGTGATTTTTGGCGATTTTTAGATTTTCAGCATATTTTTCAAATGGTACCATTTTGTTTCTGATTTTTAACATCCTTTCAAAATGGTACCGTTTTTGTTTTTGATTTTTTGCACCATTTCAAAATGGTACCATTTTTGTTGGTGATTTTTGGCGATTTTTAGAAATGGTACCATTTTTGTTTCCGGTTTTTGATACCATTTTTGTTTATAATTTTTGGAACTTTTATGAAATGGTACCATTTTTGTTTCTGATTTTCAGCATATTTTTCAAATGGTACCATTTTGTTTCTGATTTTTAACATCCTTTCAAAATGGTACCGTTTTTGTTTCTGATTTTCAGCCCCTTTTTAAATGGTACCAATTTTGTTTTTGATTTTTGGCATCATTTTCAATTGGTACCTTTTTCGTTTCTGATTTTTCAGAAGTACCCTTCTAAATTGGTACCAATTTTTGTCCGACTTTGCGCCTTTTCGAAATGGTACCTTTTTATTCGTGTTTTTGGCAACTTTTTTCAAATGTTACTTTTTGTTTCTTCATTTGGTGCTTTTTGAATCATACTAGAATAATTTCTGCTGTCGATAGGGGTTTAATTTTGGGGGGTTTAATTTTTGCTGTCGATAGGGGGTTTAATTTTGGGGGGTTAAATTTAACCCCCTGGTGGATATAACAAATTTCCAATAGGGGGCTTAATTTTGGGGGGTTTTGGGGGGTTGGCCCCCCCCCCCCTAATTGCAAACTAAAGCTAATGGCGCGAAATCTTGAAAACTTTTTGCAGCCGAGCATTACTAGCATTTTGAAGCGTGCGCTGTTTGAGATAATGAGAAATGATTTTCCTTACGACTTGCAGGGACGAATTTTATTTTTATCTATTGATATTTCTATGATTTTATGTCTGACATTACTATATTGTAATTTGACATTGTATGCTATATTCTATTCTATTCTATTCTATTCTATTCTATTCTATTCTATTCTATTCTTATTCCTTTCATTTTATCATTATGATTGATTGTGCGACGTATTCGTGACAGTCAAACGTTATCTATTTTTGGCGATCCTATTCGTAGATAGCCGATTTCACACTATAGTCGGAACGCCCTTCAGATTTGTCACTTATCGCAGATGTTTAGTGTTTACATTTTAGTATGCTGTAATTCTATCAAATGAAGTTGCCTTGTATTTAAAGAGTATAAGCTCGTATCATTTCTCTACTTCGGTACGCCCCCTTTGCTGCTCAGCTCAGACCAATAAATTACCTGATACTACACCAAATTTCCTTTCACTACAGGCAGTTGGCCTATTTTGGACCGAAAGATGGCCAGATTGGCGGCCACATTTTTGAGAAATGAGCTTAAAACTTAGGTAAAAATTGATGGGCGAACCAATTTATTTGCTAGTTCATCAACGGAGGTCAGCTAGTAATATCATCTACATTCTGAATAATAAATACAATTGATATTATTATATTATGTATATATATATTATATCAACATAATATCAACAAAAGTTAATAACTTATTATTAAACATCGAAATCACTCAAGAATTGTTCATTTGAGTTTAGCTCTAGATTCTAGAGTTCAATGAAGACATAATTTGCACTAAGTAATAAATATATGAGTAAATAATAACAATACTTATTATCAAAGTATTTAATTATTTCATGCTTAAAATTCCTACGTAGAAATATTAATTAAATTAGATTCCCTCCTTGATAATATCAAACAACAAAACTTTGTATAGTAGCTTGCCAGTGAAATGTGCAAGAGGGTTCAAAGATACAGCTTTATCGCGTAGCTGGGAGCAACAATAAGGACCCTCAGAAGCTCAAAGGTTCTCATATAAGTGATTGAGCTTGATCGGAGAAGGGTAAATTGCAATAAAACAGCATACTCACGATAAAATGTCCATATAGCCCTTGATATTGCAGATACAATGTCCACATAGCCCTTAATATTGCAGAAATAAAGTCGAAATATCCCTTGATATTGCAGATACAAAGTCCACATATCCCTTGATATTGCAGATGCAATGTCCACATATCCCTTGATATTGCAGGAATAAAGTCGACATAGCCCTTAAAATAATATTGCAGATTGTTGATAGTCTCACGATGCTAATAAAGTAAGAGGAGGATGAATTGAGGGTTCACCTGAGACACCAGTTCACAGCTCGACAGACATGAGTTTGCTGACATTGTCCTGGTTTTCCCACTTATCAGTGACCTTGTGCCACACATCCAGATGTTGGCAGTGAGCCAGACAGTCCACCTTATTGACTTGACACCATCTCTCGTCACTAGGGAGACTG
>WFMF01000649.1:45995-56666 GCA_011033025.1 Beroe forskalii | reverse complement strand
TTAAATATGTGACGGCTCCCTATGAATTATCAGTTTTATTGGAATTTTCAAATGTAAACATCGTGGTTAGCCTGGTACTCTTATTGCAGTCAGTTCCATGCTGCTGTATTATTTAATTCATTAATACACATGTTTATCGGGAAATATTGATTGTTCAAATTTGTTAATTGAAATCTTTCGAACATTTTCAAAGGAATAAAGTTTATTAGTGTGTTATCAAAAATACTGATTCGTGATAATTATAGTTTCTGCGGCAAAAGAAGAAGTTTCTGCGGCAAAATAAATGAATCTGATTTAACAAAACTGACATCGGGAATATTTTCGGAATTCTACTCCGTAATCTCACTCTTAATGACTGATCAATAAAACAATTAAACAAAACAAATGATGACTGATCAATAAAACAATTGATGCTCTTAATTTTCTTTCTTTTAATTTTTTCTTATCTCACTTTCCTTTTTAATTTCCCATCTTTAATTTTCCACATGCGATGGTCTGCACTAAAAATGTTTTTTCTTTTAAATTTTTAAATTTCAATTTTGCGCGGCGCCGAAAATTTGCCAATAGTATATCTTTTTTGGAATACGCGAAGAAATATTTGTAAATGTTATCGCGCGAATGATGTTGAATTGTATTGGCGTAAATGATACACGACGACGCGCAAAAACACGATTTTTTTCTGAAATCGAATTTTATATAAACGAATTCTGATGTTGGCGTACATGAAACACCATAAACATGTACTCAACGGGTGTGTGTGTAAGGTGTGCTGAGTACATGATATTGTAGACGTTTCCAACTTTCCTGTACGTTTTCCAGCTCCCCAGCAAGAGTTTCAAATTACCTGTCAAGGATGTATCTCTTGTGGCTTGAACATAATGTAGAGAGAGAGAGCTCTTACACAAACAGTTACTGTTTTTGTCTCATACTGTGATTTGATTACCAGGATATATCATCAGATTACTTGGAATTCTCCTCTGCAGGCAGAGGCATGTACCTCATCAATCAAAACACAAGTTGTCAGTATAGAAGAGGGCATTTGGCTGGCTGAACGCGCATTTTGAGCTAAAATGAATGATACTGATAGTCGATTATGAAGACAAGTCCGAGAAATTTTTTCTAGGATGATTGAAATTATGTTGTAAATTTTGTACCAATGACTCAATGAAAAATGAAGCGTAATTATTAGAGATAATACGAACAGTTGAATATTTTATGGTTGATGCCTTGCATTTGCAATATGTCAATATCTCGTATACGAGGGGTTAAATATGAGAACATTGTGATTGAGATACAGCGCGGAAAAGAAACGCGCGCGTTCGATGATCATGTCAAGTATCAATTATTTGATTACCGTAACGTCACGTGCCGTGAACTAGAGCACGTGACGCCCACTAGAGCGCTGATTGGTCGGGTGATCCTGACCAATCACAGAGCGCGTACAAACTCTGCTCATTACTTTTTGCGCCAACTATAACAGTAATAGTATAAAAATTTAATTTTGAATTTAATATCCTTTCATTCGTTGAAATATTTTACCATTGTTTTATTAAAACAATGGTAAAATATTTCAACGAATGAAAGGATATTAAATTCAAAATTAAATTGTAATTCAATAACTGCTATGAACTATGGTTCATGAGGTAGAAATAAGTAACAAGCACAGCAATATCATACTATAAGATGAGAAGTACGTACGGTACGTACTTTTAAATCAGCTGAAAAGTACGTATGGGGAAATTCGTGGATTATATTGTTAAATGCGGGAAAAGACAGAGCGTGCGGCACCAAAAAATATATGAAACAAATTCTAGAACTCTGCCGAAGCGTTCCAGGGCGTGATTCACGTGCAAATGTGTGAAACAATAATGATCGAATCATCTCCACAAGAAATTTTGATTTTCAAAAAATATTGAATCGTACGCCCGGTACGGGAACGTACTTTTCAAATGGTCTGTACTAGTACGTACTTGTGGCTCGGTATCATACGTACTTGTCATCTTAGATATCATACAAATTGAAATACAATAATCTTTGCCATGGTGTCTCGTACTTTTCAGGTGAGGCGTATCACGCCGGGCTTGGGAACTTTTTGAACAAATAACAATGCAATGCGGCTTTAAATTAAAGCCGCATTGCATTGGAACTTTGCGCGCCGCCATGCGCCACAAAAAATACCCAGGCGCGGCGTAAAAGTAATAGTAATACTCAACGCCTCAAAGTCAAGAAGTCGAGACACCAAGGTATTTTATTGGTAATTGAATTTAGTGCAACCAAAAATATTGAATATATGGGATATATTCAACGTTGGAATTATGAGGTCAATTTTAATTCTCATTAATCAGGTTTTATCTCCAAAATTAAATTCAATTTCATTTCACTGAAAATAAGGGCTTGTTCTACTTCTCACAAATTGGTCGCGACATCTCTCCCTCTCTAAGATTCTCTGGCACGTGTAGTTATTAACTCTAGTTGAAGGTTATTAATCAGATTCAGTACTTATGACTTACTTACAAATGCAAACGAGAGAACATTTGAATAATTGTCAGATGTCGCGACACTTGTGTCATATTCAGCGTTTTCTGATTGACTTTATTAAGAGATTAGCTGGAGAGTATAACTTGATTTTAACGATATCGATAGATGAAATGATGAATAACTATACATCATTTCATTATATTTATTAAATTTTAATTTATTGATTATTGAAAATGGGTTTTAATAGGGTTTAATAGCTCAATTTATCAAGAGTTTAAAACGACTGCCAATATCTGGTGTCAATAGTGGATTGATTGTTCGTCACAGGCGCATAAAAATTGCCATGTTATTGTTATGAGGTGTGTGCACGCGAAAGTCTCACATTCCTAAAACATTCTCTCAGTCTCACATTCATCATTCTCTGAGCCTATAATAATCCACATTCACTCAAATTCTTTATTTTCTCACATTCCTCAATCTCTCAGTTTCACAATCCTCAATCACTAAAATTCTTAATTCTCTCACATTCTTCATTCTGTCACAATATTCCTCAATCTCACACAACCCTCACACATGTATGTGCAGATCGCTCGATCGAAAAGGAGTTGTCCATGAATCTAGATATAGCGCACATTCACAAAAATAAGCTACTGCTGTGTATAGTAACTAAGCGCGCGCAATTGTTAGTAAGAGTATCAAACTCCATCGAGCACTCCTTTGTCAGACGTTGTCTGACCTTTTTGCCTTCGGCGGGCGCGCGCGCGTCCGCCAAAGGACAAACTCCATCGAGCACTCCTTTTCGAGCAATCTGCACACAAATGCGTAGTTATCTCAAATTAATCCTCATTCTGAAAAATACACGTTCTCACAAATCCCCATTCTCTCACAATCATCTCATCCTCTACTCGTCCTCATTGTTTCTCTCAGGGGGAGCTAGCTGCAGGATCTTGATGTTCTTGTGTTTCTTACTGGTAGCACTCATGTCTTGCGGCGTGAAGAGGATGTATTGGCGGGGTCTGTTGCTTTGGAAGGCGTGCTCCATCAGCAGGTTCATGGTAATTCTCCTGTTATACAGGTCCTGGAATTTATGATAAGGTTAAATTGATAATTTACAAAGAACCATATCCTTGTTATTTTATCAAACATAAATAAATAAATCTTTCCAAAGTTATTCCATTATCTGTATGACAACCATATCATTTCAAATTTTTCAATGATTATCCAATCAATATAATAATCGATGAGGAAATTTTAAACAATAGGTCAGATGACCTCTTCATCTCCAACTACTCATCACCATTGTCTCCACCCCTCCCCTCTTTACTATTGTCCGCAACCGTCCTTTCCATTTCCCCACCCCTCTCTCTCTCCTTAATTCTTTTATAGGAGGTCCCTTTTTTACCATTGTTCCCATCCCTTCCAACCATTGTCCCCGCCCATCCCTCTCCCGATTACTTATAAGCAGTGCCCTTCCTTACCATGAACACATCGAACTCATCAAGGCACCGGAAGGGGGATTCCATGAGGTTCCAGAGGCTGCAGATAAAGCACACGGTGGAGAAGGACCGCTCCCCGCCAGACAAGGATCTCACATCGTGCGTATCGTGGGAGGCCCCGCTCGTGTCTACGTTGAGGTGCATCACCAGTTGGTGCTTGTCGTGGTCCACCTGAAGCGGTGGGGTCAGGGGGTGACATTACTACGAGCACCTAAAGGGGGTGGGGTCAGGGGGTGACATTACTAAAGGGGTGGGGTCAGGGGTGACATTACTAAAGGGGTGGGGTCAGGGGGTGACATTACTACGAGCACCTAAAGGGGGTGGGGTCAGGGGGTGACATTACTACGAGCACCTAAAGGGGGTGGGGTCAAGGGTGACATTACTACGAGCACCTAAAGGGGTGGGGTCAGGGGGTGACATTACTAAAGGGGGTGGGGTCAGGGGGTGGCATTACTACGAGCACCATAGTACTACCATGGTAAAATACAGAGGTACCAGGGTATACATAACCATGGAAATAAACTAATCTTTACCATGGTAACGCCCGAAAGGGCCACCACTTTGACTTACCATGGTACTTTGAATAGTTTCAATAGCAACATTTTAATAGAGCTTCTGCGTTTATAAAATTTGGTGATATAGCACTAACAACAATGATTGTGAAATGTACTCTTTTTCCCGAAAGGTATTAGCACTTCATTTCACGCCCCAATTCCAATTCGGCTGTCTCCTCTGAGAGGCGTGAACAGTACAAGTTACGTTTCGCGTGTCACGTGTGAATTTGTGATCAGCGGTTCTAACGAAGTCAAGCTATCATATTTTCACAATTTTAATTTTTGTTTCGAATACTCTTTTCATCACACTGTTCGTTGAGTGATAGCATTTCTTCATGACCACGGATTATTGATTGACCTCAGGTCCAGCCCCAATCATGGGGTTACTCTGCATGTCAGTACTTCCCTACTGTGCGCAGTCTTCGGAAGTCGGCCACTAATTGTACTCCGACAAAAAAAATTGTATAACTTTAAGGGTTATAAACTGTTGATTTGGCTATGTTTGGCGCGACCATTCATTTATGCATAGTTAATATGTCTGTTGGACAATTCTATTACACAGTTTCAGCAGATAGATCAGGAGACATATATTGGCAGCCTAAATACTGGTTTCTTGAGTACCACTACCAGTAGTTGAAAATTTTTGAATTAAATGTTGATCGTTTGGACAAGTTCTGGTCGAATCACGGACATTACAGTTTTTATCATTTCTTTCTGTTTTCTGGTACAATACCTTCGATTTTCAGGAGAATCTTTGGCTTCAAAAACAAATTAAACGCAAAATTTACCAACATTTTCACGAATAATGTTAAAACAATTTCATTGAACAATTTACAATGAACATGCAAACTTAATAACTTAGTATCTACTTGATAACAAAATATTCTTTAAGAACTAAATCCCATAAACTATGAATTAATATTTGCTTTCCCAAGGCTTTAGTTAATGCTGGCACGATCAACCAAGACGTTATAGAATTAAACAGGGAGTCATATCAGGGAAAATCCAAGTCCTCAAGCCGTGAAATATTCTGAGCAAAGAACTCTAATATCTTGACCAGTAAGCGCAACATGCCCGAATGAACTTCGTGTTTTTCTCCACATAACACCCGAATCTAACCTTACTCTTGCCCTTAACGTAGGTATCTAGCCACTCGTAGTAATGACCCTTGTATTCTTCGTAAAGACTGGTCTCGTTCTTGAGCACGTCCGGTCTGGTGCACTTATTCACAGTTCTCCCTGAAAGACAAGGGCTAGAAATACTGAACTTTACTCGTAGTGTTACGGCTACTGCTAGTGGGAATTGTAATCAATCCATAACTCACTGAGAGGCTCCCCATGGAACTACATTTTACTAACCTTGTAAGTTTACATGACAATTATTTTTAATATCCAAGTAAAGATATTCCTACGCTTACCTGTTCCTAAAGGCTTTCTCGGTTTAGATAGGAGTGGCCTCGGCTGCTCGACTTCAGCAGTTGTTCCAGTTGCCATGGTGTTCAATGGCCTCTCAGCTTCAACCTTCGCCTGTCTTATCAACTGTTTAGCAGACTGAAGCCCAAGCACCTCAGAGTGATAGTGGTTCAATCGATCTAGTGCGTTTTGGGCAAGTGCCACGTCGATTGTTCCCCATGCCAGAATAATCGTAACTGCAGGTGAGAAAAGTCAATATCCAATATCCATGAAGGATTTAGTGAAATCAGTAAGTGCAGAATGTAATATTACACGCCAAGGACGATAGCCCGATGGCTTAATATCTCATTATTATCTCGTAAAGGGAGATAAAAGTTAAAATTTGAATCATGTAAGCGTTACAGTACTACTACTACTACTACCCTCACAAATACCATGAGAAAAACACTGAGGCAGTGTTGAGTGTTGGTTGAGACTATAATTAATACACAGAACTTACCTAAAAACATTGAGCTTTTCATTGCAGGCTGATCTAAATGTGGTGTCTCAAGGTTACAACTTAAGAATATGAAACTTTCAATACACGATAGCTTCTGCCTAATATAACCGAGGTTTTATTGATTCATAGAAATTACAGATAGAGCATTCCAAAATTCCAAGATTCTAATTGAACAGTTGATTGGAGGCAAAAATTACAAATCAAAATAAGGAGTTGGGTTAAAACCAAGCGAAGCAAACAGGATGTAAAGAAGTAAAAAGAATTTGTCATTTCTGAGTACACAGTTTTTTAAACAATGACACAGAATGTGGAACTCTTAATCTTGATGTCAAACCTATTTAGATCATCGAGCAATACATTTGGTCATGTAATCATGAGGTTAGCACAGGTCCCAAGCTGAATGATCCACACACAATTGCCTTTCTGCTTATATGAATTGTAGACCGATTTTCTTGTACCCTGGATAAAATAGTCCACACAATAAGGGGCCATCCATGAAGGACGTCCGCAAAATTTCGGCTATCTTAGAGCCCTCCCTCCCCCTTTTCCGCAAACGTCCGCAACCTGAAATACCCCCCCCCCTCCGGACGTCCGCATTCTCTTTCAAAATCTTTTGTGTGATCATTTTTATGCATGTTTTCTCAAATATGGTGACCAAATCAACTTTATTATCTGACTCAATGTCGAAAATGTAAGTCAAAATTACAAAAAATCGACAATTTTCTAGTGAAAAACTAGTCTAATCGACCAAAATTTGCATAAATGCGGACGACTGCATTTTGCCAAACACCCCCTCCCCCTACGTCCGCAAACGTCCGCATTGGCCAGACTCCCCCGGCCCCCTTATACGTCCGCAATGGCCAGACTCCCCCTCCCCCCTCTTTGCGGACGTACTTAAAATGCTCATGGATCCACGGAATAACTGGAAGATCCGTCTATCAAAAAACGCAGAAAACAACTGATTTTGGGAGCTTGGTGCAGCCTTTTTGTATTAACGGGGTCATTTCAGTGTGATTCCTTAGTGTTTGATGTCTTGTGTGGCGGTTGATCAACTAATGATCGTCCAGCTGACGACGATAATCACAAGATTTCTCGAAAGCTTCTGATTACAGTTCTCTCGTATCCCTCGTATCATTTAAACTTCAATCGCTTGAGTCCAGAAGTCATTGTTGGTGTGTAAATCACTTATCACATAGAATGCGTTTAATTCTACGATTCAAATCGTTGATTGGGAATATTGGCTTCAAAGTTCATTTCCCCTGACTATCTTACCCATCCCCAACAAACTATCCTGGAATATCAAACTACCAAATATGCAATGCATCTTGGACACATATTTCTGGTAATCATTTCGTAACAATGTGATGCCCGCAGGTTATTATTCGCTTTGGAGAATGATAAATCCCATCATGAAAATCAGATCAGATTATATAACTCACTTGCCAAACAATTTTTTTAAAAAGGTAATGGGTTATCTTCTAGCAATCATCTTATCAAGATCGAAGCTTCGCTATAATTTTTGTTATCTACCTGTTGTAAAACCCAATCAACACGTAAGTCCCTCTCCAAGATTTCTAATGAATAAAATTTTCATCCGGTGCATTGCTTTTATTATTTCCTTCAAAAAATTTAATGCTTCTGATAAAAATGATGATCATAGAATAATAGTCTTTTTGCAAATGGTAAATTGTCATATTTATTTATTTATTTTATTTTAACTGCAAGCTATTCACTAGCTCAGTTCTCGGAATGATCCGATTCCAAGTGAGAGGCACGTGATAATTGTGATTCCTGGAAAGGGTGAATATCTTCCAGAAGTTCGAGGTAATTTGAGGTTAGTCTGCTATTCTGCAAGGTGTTTAGTGTTTACTTTCCAGAATTTCATGGTAATTCGAGGTATTTTTGATGTTCTGTTAAGTGTTTACTTTCCAAGTGTTTGTGGCAATTTGAGTTTATTCCGCAAGGTGTTTACCACATCAAATAATATCAAAATAGTAATCAGCCCTTCCAACGGTAATACATCCTTCCTTCGTTACAAATGGACAGCCCAAAAGTCTGATTAGATTTTCCACCGCTGATTTTCATTGGAGGAAGAGTTTGCGTAAATTGTTTAATAAGATATTCGGTCTAAGCTTAAATATTTGAATGGTAACGCCAAAAAATAGCCAAATTAAGGCAAGAGTTTATTACCCGTTTACGTGTACTGTACAAAGATCGATCGATGAAAACGCGTAATAATACAGTAATACTGTACTTTCGACAATAATTCCAAGAAAAGTAAATTGCGCGCACTGTATAATGCGCGTCTTTTTCGACCCCTTCATCGATCGATGCATGTGCACACATATATGGGTTGCTTTATCGACCCTTGCAATAAAATAATGGGATTTTGTCGCTAATGTGGCGTGCTTCCGAAAACTGCGCGCAAAGTACTAGCACGCAACACCACGGTACTAGGAGCTGAACATCGTTAATTCGTTTCCGCTTTAGAATCTATCATTCATCGCATGATCGAGACACAAGTGAACTCAGACACTGAGTGAATGCTTTGATAAAGCTGTTTTTTGAAGAAGGTACGCAATGAGAAGGTACGGCAACAGAAGACGGAAATTACGATTCATGACGTACACGCGTGCGGAGAAAAATCTATTTTCTGCCTTCCGATGGGCTGTAAATTGTTATCGTGGTGAAGGCTATAGGAAGAAAAAACTGAAATAATTCGGGCATTTTCAGAACATGTCCATTCTCATTAACGCTCATCAACCCTTTTGTATTTGTAAAAAACGATTCGGTGCTCATTTTGGATCAGTGGTTCGTCGAAAGTTTGATAACGGCCCGTACCATTTTGATCGATTGCTTTCCCAAAAAGAGGCCGAAATCCCCAAAACATTGGGTTAGATCGAAATCTTGATATTTGGTTAGGACATCGTCAAGGGACCATAAGATGTCTGGTAAAGTTAGAACTACCATTCGCATATCTTCTCCTGGTAGTCGGATTGCTGGTATATAGTGTATATATCTCAGGCGTAGTACCTCGAGTTTGCCGGTGTATCCCCTCTGACTGAGGTTCATGATGAAGAAGTAGTTGATCCTCTTGGAAATCTCCTTTCGGAAGAGGAAGTACTTCTCCTCCCGCTCCTCCAGGATCAGTTGGAGCTCCCGACTAAACTTCTTCATCTGACTCACCATGCCCTGGATTTCCTCGTACTTCTTCTTAGCTTCGTGGAACCTAGGGATTCCCGGTATGTGGGTCATTTGGATCTAACGAGTGGGAAAGCACCGAATTTGGTGGAATTTAGGGGTGGGGATGATAAGTTCGTGAATTTCACTTCAATCAGGCGCTGGTATAATCTTGATTAAAATTCCTAACGCAATCTAATCAGGTCTAATAATACTAATGCTGGTTTAGCGCATGATGTTTAGCACATGATGTTTATTGGCTTAACCTGTCCTACTTCCCGTTAACAAATCACCCCACTATTATTAACCACCTTATTATAATCATTAGTGCTGCTATATTTACCGTCGTGTAATGTCATCCACACTAGCAGTAGATGAAGCCCCCTGCTGGATTCGCAGCTCCATGTTCCTGATTTGTTGCTCCAGGTCCTTGGCAGCCCGGCGCGTGTCCACTCGCTCACACCTCTGTGCTGCCATGTCGTGGGCCTCTGGAAATAGGAGGGTTATGATGGTAGTTACACCTCTACCAAATGCCATGTGTCTATGTCCCGAGCCTCAGGAAAAGGAGGATTATTAACCAACTAGAATTTTAGCTTATTTTAGGTCTGCACGCGGCGTAGGGTGCACCGTAAAGACTGAAAGTTAACAAGTACCTGTGTTTTTGATGAAAAATGAATGGGGAAAAGGGCGGGGACCAGCCATGTTTGTGTAGCTGAACGAATGGGAGTCACAAGACGAAGGCGGATAGAAATCAGAAACAACTTTGATAACAACTGCTTCGTACATAAATAAATGAGTTATGGGCAATAAGACATTTGCACTCTGACACCAAAGAATGCCATCATACCTTGAATTTCCCTCTTCTTGCTATTACACTCCTGATTAAACTTCTTGATCTCCGTGTTGACTTCCTTTTTCTTCTTCTTCAGTTTATCGAGACTGGCGTGTTTGGTGGTCACTGATTTCTGGCCCTCGTGCATCTTGCTCTTCAGCTCCTCCAGCCGGTTGGCAATGTGGCTGTCCCTCTCAATGCTCTCCTGGAGGCGTCTGGT
>WFMF01000649.1:0-45895 GCA_011033025.1 Beroe forskalii | reverse complement strand
AAAAAAAAATTTTACTTTTATCAGGTATTTTTCCCGAAATCCATCCACACAGTGCTTTGTATTTTTCCCAAACCATCCGAGACAGTTGAATGGGTATTTTTCCCAAATTTACCCGAAACAGTGCCTGATAATTAAAAAAAAGGAATATTTTCAAATTTATCCAAGACAATGCTTAATACTTTAAAAGGTATTTTTTCAAATTAAACGAAACAGTGCTTAATATTAAAAGGTATATTTTCAAATTAACCGAAAAGGTTAATACTTAAAAGGTATTTTTCCCAAATTTCCTCTGAGTCAGTGCTTAGTAATTGAATAGGTATATTTCAAATTCCACCAGAAGCAATTTAGTATATTTAAAACACCCGAGACAGTGTTTACTTTTTAAAAAATGTATATTTTAAAATTTATCCGAGACAGTTTAATTTTAAATAAGTATTTTTCCCAAAATTTTCACCGAGTCAGTGCTTAATAATTTAATAGGTTTATTTTAAAATTTCCACCCAAACAGTGTTTAATACCTAAAAGGTATTTTTCCCAAAATTTCCACCCGAGAAGGCAGGTTATTTCCGAATTCCATCCGATGTAGTGAATACTTGAATATATTTTTTTTCCATTTAAACAGTTTTTAAAGGTATATTTAAAAATTTTATCCGGCCGAGACGGTGACAAATAGACAAATAGGTATATTTCAGAATTCCATCTGAGGCAGTTCCTAAAAATCAATAGGTTTTTTTTTGGAAATTAGCCCTTTTTTTTGAGGCGACCAAAATGGTTTGTTGGGTATTTTTTGGCCCAAAAAACGGGGCAAATTGGTCCAAAGGCGGGGAAAAAAGGGGTTCGCGGGGAAACCAAAACAGGGGAAAAACAGGGAGAAGGGGGCCCTGTCAAAACAGGGGTTTGGCAGTATGTTTATAAACGATGATCATAATCACTTATATAATAGCTTTGGACGCAAAAGGGCGATTCAACATTCATGACATTGGCAATTTCACCAAGTTTCGTCGTTGCATAAATACACCATTTCGAACGGCACGTTATCATAATACCATAGCTTAACGTAGGCATGGCTTTGGAATCGATATTGGTCAGAAAATGTCGTTATTATAGCTCCCACAATGACTTAAATCGTTGAGAGTGAAGACGTGATTTCAGATCACGTCTGCATTCTCAGAACAGCGTTTTACCACTCTCAGCATTTCCCTTGTGTTTGAATAATGTGCTTAATTGAGCGGGGAATTGTGAACTAATGACATCAAAATGCCGTTAAAATGTCAAAGGCCATCGCAACGAAAAGTTTTGCAGCTATCAGATAATGTCTTTACAATCAGATCAGTGCTTCGCCACTTTCAGAGCGGAGACGTGATTTGAAAATCACGTCTCCGCGCTGAGCGTGGCAAAATGCTGATCTGAGCGTGCAGACGTGATCTGAAATCACGTCTCCACTCTGAAAGTGGTAAAGCACTGATCTGAGTGTGAGGACATTGTCTGATGGCTGCGGCACTTTTCGTTGCGATGCACCAGACATTTGATGGTATTTTGGTGTCATTAGTTTAGTATTCTTTTGCTTAATTACGTCGCCATTATTCAAACACAAGGAAAATTTTTAAGTGCATTTTTAAATTATAATATTTTATTTTTGTAAGTGCCGTATCTGAGTGTAATATACTTGGCTGATCTTTGGTCAGCAAGGCAGCCATCACGAATACTCTTCACCGTTTATTTTGGGCATGTACTTCTTACCCAGCGCACAGTGATGTGCAATCACTAATCACCTTAAACAAATCAATGAACGAAACAAACTCGCTAAGTAGATTCATGCCATGCTGTGAGACGATACAAAATTGATAAGGTATAGTTTCGGGAAAAAGTATGCCGGTGATGGAAGACGTGATTTGGTACTCCTGAAATTTGGGATCGGCGAGGTGCTGACTGTGTTCTGTCACTGGGATGTAACAGCTCAATATAACAATCGGTGAGGAAATCTTATACAATGGGATTGGGTCAGAATTCAGATGACCTCCGAAAGGTGTTGCCTCTTCGTCTCCAACTACTCATCACCATTGTCTCCACCCCTCCTTCCCATTGCCTCCGCCCCTCCCCTCTTACTTTTTGTCCGCAACCCTCCTTTCCATTTTCCCCACCCCTCCCTTTCCTTAATTACTTAGGGGTTCCCTATTTAACCATTGTTCCCACCCCTCTTACCATTGTCCTCGCCCATGCCTCCTCTTATTTCTTATTACTTATTACTTATAAGCAGTGCCCTTCCTTACCATGAAGACATCGAACTCATCAAGGCACCGGAAGGGGGATTCCATGAGGTTCCAAAGGCTGCAGATAAAGCACACGGTGGAGAAGGACCGCTCCCCTCCAGACAAGGACCTCACGTCGTGCGTATCGTGGGAGGCCCCGCTCGTGTCGACATTAAGGTGCATCACCAGCTGGTGCTTGTCGTGGTCCACCTAAAGGGGTGGGGTCAGGGGTGACATTACTAAAGGGGTGGGGTCAGAGGTGACATTAATAGTGGTCCACCTAAAGGGGTGGGGTCAGAGGTGACATTAATAGTGGTCCACCTAAAGGGGTGGGGTCAGAGGTGACATTAATAGTGGTCCACCTAAAGGGGTGGGGTCAGGGGGTGACGTGGTCCACCTAAAGGGGGTGGGGTCAGGGGTGACATTACTAAAGAGGTGGGGTCAGGGGTGACATTACTACGAGCACCTAAAGGGGTGGGGTTAGGGGGGCACATTACTACGAGCACTTAAAGGGGTGGGGTCAGGGGGGCACATTACTACGAGCACCTAAAGGGGTGGGGTCAGGGGTGACATTACTACGAGCACCTAAAGGGGTGGGGTCAGGGGTGACATTACTACGAGCACCTAAAGGGTGGGGTCAGGGGTGACATTACTAAAGGGGGTGGGGTCAGGGGGTGACATTACTAAAGGGGTGGGGTCAAGGGTAACATTACTACAGGGGTGGGGTCAGGGGTGACATTACTACAGGCACCCTAAAGGGGGTGGGGTCAGGGGGTGACATTACTACGAGCACCTAAAGGGGTGGGGTCGAGGGGGGTGACATTACTACAGGCACCTAAAGGGGGTGGGGTCAGGGGGGTGACATTACTACGAGCACCTAAAGGGGTGGGGTCAGGGGTGACATTACTACGAGCACCTAAAGGGGGTGGGGTCAGGGGTGACATTACTACGAGCACCTAAAGGGGTGGGGTCAGGGGTGACATTACTAAAGGGGTGGGGTCAGGGGTGACATTACTAAAGGGGTGGGGTCAAGGGTAACATTACTACAGGGGTGGGGTCAGGGGTGACATTACTACGAGCACCTAAAGGGGTGGGGTCAGGGGGTGACATTACTACGAGCACCTAAAGGGGGTGGGGTCAGGGGTGACATTACTACGAGCACCTAAAGGGGTGGGGTCAGGGGTGACATTACTACGAGCACCTAAAGGGGTGGGGTCAGGGGGTGACATTACTACGAGCACCTAAAGGGGTGGGGTCAGGGGGTGACATTACTACGAGCACCTAAAGGGGTGGGGTCAGGGGGTGACATTACTACGAGAACCTAAAGGGGGTGGGGTCAGGGGGCGACATTACTACGAGCACCACCTAAAGGGGGTGGGGTCGGGGGGTGACATTACTACGAGCACCTAAAGGGGGTGGGGTCAGGGGGTGACATTACTACGAGCACCTAAAGGGGGTGGGGTCAGGGGTGACATTACTACGAGCACCTAAAGGGGGTGGGGTCAGGGGTGACATTACTACGAGCACCTAAAGGGGGTGGGGTCAGGGGTGACATTACTACGAGCACCTAAAGGGTTAGGGTTAGGGTTACGAGCACCATAGAACTGCCATGGTAAAGGGGTTGGGTCAGGGGGTAACATTACTACGAGCACCATAAATCTAACATGGTAAAATACAGAGGTACCAGGGTATAGTGTATACAATATACATAACCTTGGTAATAAACAAATCTTCACCATGTTTTTACCATGGTAACGCCCGAAAGGGCCACCACTTTGACTTACCATGGTACTTTGAATAGCTTCAAAAGCAACATTTTACTAGAGCTTCTGCGTTTTTAAAATTTGCTTATATAGCACTAACAACAATGATTGTGTAATGCACTCTTTTTCCCGAAAGGTATTAGGAGCGCTTCATTTCACGCCCCAATTCCAATTCGGCTGTCTCCTCTGAGAGGCGTGAACAGTACAAGTTACGAGAGGAAACAATAAGCTGTTTCGCGTGTCACGTGTGAATTTGTGATCAGCGGTTCTAACGAAGTCAAGCTATCATATTTTCACAATTTTAGTTTTTGTTTCGAATACTCTTTTCATCACACTGTTCGTTGAGTGATAGCATTTCTTCATGACCACGGATTATTGATTGATCTCAGGTCCAGCCCCAATCATGGGGTTACTCTGCATGTCAATACTTCCCTACTGTGCGCAGTCTTCGGAAGCCGGCCACTAATTGTACTCCGACAAAAAAAACTGTATAACTTTAAGGGTTATAAACTCTTGATTTTGCTATGTTTGGCGCGACCATTCATTTATGCATAGTTACTTAGTTAATAATAATATGTCTGTTGGATAATTCTATTACACAGTTTCAGCAGATAGATCAGGAGACATATATGGCACTGCCAATGGCAGCCTAAATACTTGTTTCTTGAGTACCACTACCAGTAGTCGAAAATTCTTAAATTAAATGTTCATTGTTTGGACAAGTTCTGGTTGAATCACGGACATATTTCCCCGAAAGGCGAAATCACAGGTTTTTAACATTTCTTTCTGTTTTCTGGTACAGTACTTTCGATTTTTAGGAGAATCTTTGGCTTCAAAAACAAATTAAACGCAAAATTCACTAACATTTTCACGAATAATATTAGAACAATTTCATTGAACAATTAACAATGAACATGCAAACTTTGCTTCTACTTGATAACGAAATATTCTTTAAGAACTAAATCCCATAAACTATGAATTAATATTTGCTTTCCCAAGTCTTTAATTAATGCTGGCACGATCAACCAAGAAGCTATAGAATTATACAGGCAGTCATATCAGGGAAATCCAAGACCTCGTGCCGTGAAATATTTCGAGCAAAGAACTCTAATATCTTGACCAGTAAGCGCAACATGCCCGAATGAACTTCGTGTTTTTCTCCACATAACACCCGAATCTAACCTTACTCTTGCCCTTAACGTAGGTGTCTAGCCACTCGTAGTAATGACCCTTGTATTCTTCGTAAAGACTGGTCTCGTTCTTGAGCACGTCCGGTCTGGTGCACTTATTCACAGTTCTCCCTGAAAGACAAGGGCTAGAAATACTGAACTTTACTCGTAGTGTTACGGCTACTGCTAGTGGGAATTGTAATCAATCCATAACTCACTGAGAGGCTCCCCATGGAACTTAATTTTACTAATCTTTTAAGTTTACATACAGCACTCACACTCATTGCAATTTACATTTTTATCTCTCTGTGCAGTTTACTGATAAGCGCATGTCACACACCATTAACACTCGCAAGTGATATACTTGGAATACAGCGTGTATAGAAGTGTACATTGTACAACTACATCCGGCACCCCAAGCATCATGGAGGAGCGATATTCTTTGGATAGCACACAGAATCTCTTGTTCGATGTTTCTACGATGTTGCACGAGTTTTCGCTCGAAACGCAGTGTAACGATTTCAGCAAAATGACCCACGAAAAGTTTGCTAGTGCAAAGTATGAGAAGGAGGTATTATCAGTGTGGCTGGTAGAAACAGTGAAGCAACTCAAACTCAGCTATGATGCACTGAAAGTTTCGACGGGGAAAATCGACGAGCTCAAGGAGGAAGTTATCAGCCTGCAGAAAAGTGAACTCCAAAAACAGAGGAAACAGTTTGATGAGGCTCAGAGTGAGACGGTGGGAAGACTCCATAAAACGCTGGAATCAGAGTTAAAGAGCTACAGTGACGCTGTGTCATCCAGTATACAAGCACCGAAAGTATCTGCTAAGGACATTGCTAGCGCTGTCAAGGATGCTGTAAAGACGGAGGACAGGAGTAAAAGCGTCATTCTGTACGGGGTAAAGGAAGAGGAAAGTGAGGAGGTGGAGAGGACTGTAAGTGACGTGTTCAGCAAAGTTGGGGAGAAGCCTCATGTAGGGTTTTGTGGGAGACTAGGCAAGAAGTCAGCTGACAGACCCCGTCCCATAAAGGTTTGTCTCACGAGCAGTGACGCAGCTATAAGACTCAGGAAGAGTGGGAAGAAGTTGAGAGAAACTACAGCAACTCGAAATGTGTTCATAGCACCAGACTTGACCCTCGAGGAGAGAATGGAGCGGAAGAAGCTGGTAGACCAGATGAAAGCGAAGAAGAGTGCGACACCCGAGAGACATTTCTACATTTCTAGAGGCAGTGTCAGGTGCAGTGACTCACCCGCAACCCGCATACAGACAGCAGCTGCACCTGCACCTGCTACTGTACCCGCAACTCGCACACAAACCGCTATTGGACCTGGTGTACTAGCGCAGCATTTCAATTCTTTGAATTCTTCAAAAGTAAAAAACAATAACTGTAAATTGCAAACTCAAGCTAATGGCGCGAAATCTTGAAAACTTTTTGCAGCCGAGCATTACTAGCATTTTGAAGCGTGCGATGTTTGAGACAATGTGAAAATTTTTTCCTTACGATTTGCAGGGACGATTTTTATATTCATCTATTGATATTTCTATGATTTTATGTCTGACATTACTATATTGTAATTTGACATTGTATGCAATATTCTAATTCTAATTTATGACAATACTTTTTAATATCCAAGGTAAGATATTCCTACGCTTACCTGTTCCTAAAGGCTTTCTCGGTTTAGATAGGAGTGGCCTCGGCTGCTCGACTTCAGCAGTTGTATCTGTTCCAGTTGCCATGGTGTTCAATGGCCTCTCAGCTTCAACCTTCGCCTGTCTTATCAACTGTTTAGCAGACTGAAGCCCAAGCACCTCAGAGTGATAGTGGTTCAATCGATCTAGTGTGTTTTGGGCTGCAAGTGCCACGTCGATTGTTCCCCATGCCAGAATAATCGTTACTGCAGTTGGGAATAGTCAATATTCATGATATCATGAAGGATTTAGTAACGTCAGTTACTCGCAATGATCTCGCAATGAGGTCGTAAAGGGAGATAAAATTTGAATCATGTAAGCGTTACAGTACTACTACTACTACCACCCCAAATACCATGATAAAAACACAGAGACGGTGTTGGTTGTTTGGTTGAGACTATAATTAATACACAGAACTTACCTAAAAACATTGAGCTTTTCATTGCAGGCTGATCTAAATGTGGTGTCTCAAGGTTACAACTTCAGAATATGAAACTTTCAATACACGATAGCTTCTGCCTAATATAACCGAGGTTTTATTGATCAAATTCGTTCTTTCATAGGAATTACTGATAGAGCATTCTAATTCCAAGATTCTAATTGAACAGTTGATTGGAGGCAAAAATTACAAATCAAAATAAGGAATTGGGTTAAAACCAAGCAAAGCAAACAGGAGGTAAAGAAGTAAAAATAATTTTTCATTTCTGTGTGCACAGGTTTCAAAACAATGACACAGAATGTGGAACTCTTAATCTTGATGTTACCTATTTAGATCATCGAGCAATACATTTGGTAAAATTTCCAACTATTGTCATCTAATCACGAGGTTAGCACAGGTCCCAAGCTGAATGATCCACGCACAATTGCCTTTCTGCTTATATGAATTGTAGACCGATTTTCTTAAATTGTACCCCGGATAAAATAATCCACACAATAAGGGGCCATCCATGAAGGACGTCCGCAAAATTTCGGCTATCTTAGAGCCCTCCCTCCCCCTTTTCCGCAAACGTCCGCAACCTGAAATACCCCCCCCCCCTCCGGACGTCCGCATTTTCATTGAAAATATTTTGTGTGGTCATTTTCATGCATGTTTTCTCAAATATGGTGACCAAATCAACTTTATTATCTGACTCAATGTCGAAAATGTAAGTCAAAATTACAAAAAATCGACAATTTTCTAGTGAAAAACTAGTCTAATCGACCATAATTTGCATAAATGCGGACGACTGCATTTTGCCAAACACCCCCTCCCCCTACGTCCGCAAACGTCCGCATTGGCCAGACTCCCCCGGCCCCCTTATACGTCCGCAATGGCCAGACTCCCCCTCCCCCCTCTTTGCGGACGTACTTAAAATGCTCATAGAGTCACGGAACAACTGGAAGGTCCGTCTATCAAGAAACACAGAAAACCACTGATTTTGGGAGCTTGGTGCAGCCTTTTTATATCAACGGAGTCATTTCAGTGTGATTCCTTAGTGTTTGATGTCTTGTGTGGCGGTTGATCAACTAATGATCGTCCAGCTGACGACGATAATCACAAGATTTCTCGAAAGCTTCTGATTACAGTTCTCTCGTATCAGTTATATCGTTTAAACTTCAATCCCTTGAGTCCAGAAGTCATTGTTGGTGTGTAAATCACTTATCACATAGAATGCGTTTAATTCCACGATTCAAATCGTTGATTGGGAATATTGGCTTCAAACTCCATTTCCCCTGACTATCTTACCCATCCCCAACAAACTATCCTGGAATATCAAACTACCAAATATGCAATCCAGGAACCCATCTTGGACACATATTTCTGGTAATCATTTCGTAACAATGTGATGCCCGCAGGTTATTATTCGTTTGGAGAATGATAAATCCCATCATGAAAATCAGATCAGATTATATAACTCACTTGCCAAACAAATTTTTTCCCTCTCCAATTGCGTTTTTGTTTTACAAAAAGGCAAATGAGAGGGTTAGCAGAGATCGTGTTTTGGAGGATTTTGGGAGAATTTGTGTATACTACCTTTATCAGTACTGTTAATTCTGAAAAGTGCCCGGGTGGGGAGAAATCTCTAAATATGGGGAGAAATTTAAAATGGGGGAGAAATCTCTAAATGTGGGGGAGAAATTTCCACAAATGGCGTAAGAAATCAAGCAACTGCTCCTTTATAATATCAGTCAAGTCGGGGTATTTTGGAGTTTTTGGTGTAATGGCATCGATTGAAACTGTAAACTTCTGTTAGCTGATAGGAATTTGGGTTCGATGCTCAGGTCATTCTAACCTTGAAATAGATTGTTTTTCAAAATCTCGTCAGATCGATTTCATCAAATCTTTTCACGCTAAAATATTTACAGTATCAATTTTCACGGTTTTTATTGGAGTTTGAAACATTTGGTCTTTTTTCGGCTTGAGCATCAGCTAACTGACAATGAACTCCTGATTTAAGTGCGATGATGGATCATGGTGATTGGTCCAAGGGAATTGAGTAGAAGTTTTCCCCCGTAATTATTATTATATCCAAATCTGCATTTTTTTCCATTTCAGTACCCTGCCGATCATTTCGTGATTATTGACTTTTTGATTCATGCTAACGGAGGCGGAATGCAACAATAACCATAAAGTGTGACGGCTTGATATCAACAGCAAAGAAAATGTAACGCGTATTAAAAATGGACCCCGTGGTTATGAAACTGGAAACGGCGCGCAACAATACAAGAGTTGTACGAATTGTGGTGATTGCGCGCGCGCGTAGAATTTGCCACCTGCATCCGTACCGATCCGCCCACGTGCATGCGCGCGTTGAATCAAGCACATAGGAGAGGGAAATTAAACGCCTGCATACGGGAACAACGAACGACGAGAAATGCACCGGCAGGCGCAATTCTTGTTTAAAAGATAATGGGTTATCTATTAACAATCATCTTATCAAGATCGAAGCTTCGCTATAATTTTTGTTATCTACCTGTTGTAAAACCAATCAAAACGTTAAGTGCCTCTCCAAGTTTTCTAATGAATAAAATTTTCATCCGGTGCATTGCTTTTATTATTTCCTTCAAAAATTTGAATGCTTCTGATAAAAATGATGATCATAGAATAATAGTCTTTTTGCAAATGGTAAATTGTCATATTTATTTATTTATTTATTTTATTTTAACTGCAAGCTATTCACTAGCTCAGTTCTCAGAATGATCCGATTCCAAGTGAGAGGCACGTGATAATTGTGATTCCTGGAAGGGGTAAATATCTTCCAGAAGTTCGAAATTATTTGAGGTTATTCTGCTGTTCTGCAAGGTGTTTAGTGTTTACTTTCCAGAATTTTGTGGTAATTCGAGGTATTTCTGCAAGGTGTTTACCACATCAAATAATATCACGATAGTAGTCGAAGCCATTCCACCAGTTATTCCTCCTACCTATGTTACAAATGGACTGCCCAAAAGTCACATTGAATTTTCAATGGTAGAAGAGTTTGCGTAAGACGTTTTTACTTTTTTGGTAAGGTAAACGGTCTAAGCTTGCAAATTTGAATGGTAACGTCCAAGATAGCCAAATCAAGACCAAGAGTTTATTACTCATACTTTATACTGTATATGTGTGCACATAGCTAGATCATAGATGAAAACGCGTAAATATACTGTACTTTCGACACAAATTCTATGAAAAGTAAATTGCGCGCACAGTAAAATGCGCGTCTTTGTCAATCCCCTCATCTATCGATGCAAGCGCACACATGTGGATTGTGGGTTACTTTATCCCTCAATCATGCGTTTTTGTCCCCGAAGTGGCGTGCTTCCGAAAACTGCGCACAAAGTACTAGCACGCAACACCGCGGTATTATGAGCAGAACAAGAGCTGAGTGAATGCCCTGATCAAGCTGCTGTTTGAAGAAGGCACGACATAAGAAGACAATATAAGTACTTTAGAGGCGTAAGACGAACACGCAGACAATATAGAGCCCTGCGAGAGCAGGGCTCTATATAATATTTAAATGTCGACAGCGTAGCTGGAGACATTTAAATAATTTAGAGTGCGAGGCGAAGCGAAGCTGAGCCGAGTGCTCTAAATCATATTTCTGCGGTGAGTCTGAGCCTCTAAAGTACTATAGTAGTCTCACGACAGGTTTAGACCGATTTAGAGGGTAGTACTATCTGCGTAGAGTCGTGTGCTTCACGCGCTTTATATCATGTGTTTGTTATGACACACTGTTATTTAATACCAATTTAAATACACATCTACGCGACCTTTGCTTTTGCGTTACAAAAATGCATATCTCCGAGGTTTTTTGGAGCAAACTTGATGAAACTTTCAGGATATTTAGAGCTCGATGAGAGCAACATCTCAGTGAAGTTTAGATTCATTTTGAACTCAGAAGCGGTTATGACCGAAAAGCCAGTTCTTAAACGATGACTTGAAAACATAAAACCGGTTAATTTGCCATATCTCAACTTCTGAAGGTCAAAAATGTTGACTACTCCAGGACTGTATTTGTCATATGTTGCCCGTAATATCCTGAAAATTTGATCAAAATTGCTCAAAAACGGCTGAGTTATGCTTTTTGTTATGTGTAAACAAGCAATTTGCTTATTACCATATAAGGTAATGTGTGTGCTTGTTGTGTATAGGGTGTGTCTTGTACACTGTTCGATATTATATAGTACTTTTAGAGGCTCAAACTCACTGCAGAAATATGATTTAGAGCACTCGGCTCAGCTTCGCGATTGCCTCGCACTTTAAATTATATTTAAATGTCTCAGCTGCGCTGTCGACATTTAAATATTATATAGAGCCCTGCTCTCGCAGGGCTCTATATTGTCTGCGTGTTCGTCTTACGCCTCTAAAGTACATATAACGATTCATGACGTACACACGTATCTGCCTTCACATAGGTTGTTATCGTGGTAACAACAGTGTAGACTATAGGTAAAAAATACTCAAATTATTCGGGTATTTTCAGAACATGTCATTTGACATTTCTAGCCCTCATCAACAATAGCAAAAAACTGCGGAAGGGAAAAATTACATTTCGTGTCAGTGGTTCGTCGAAAGTTTGATTCCGGCCCGTACCATTTTAATCGATTGCTATCTCAAAAAGAGGCTGAAATTCCCGAAGAAGGGAGTTCAATCAGAATCACTTCAAATTTTGAGCTTTGGTTAGTAAGAATAACTTCAAGGGACCATGTTTGGTAAATTTAGAACTACCATTCGCAAATCTTATCCTGGTAGTCGGATTGCTGGTATATAGTGTACATATATCTCAGGCGTAGTACCTCGAGTTTGCCGGTGTATCCCCTCTGACTGAGGTTCATGATGAAGAAGTAGTTGATCCTCTTGGAAATCTCCTTCCGGAAGAGGAAGTACTTCTCCTCCCGCTCCTCCAGGATCAGTTGGAGCTCCCGACTAAACTTCTTCATCTGACTTACCATGCCCTGGATTTCCTCGTACTTCTTCTTAGCTTCGTGGAACCTAGGGATTCCCGGTATGTGGGTCATTTGGAGCTATAATGAGTGGGAAAGCACCGAATTTGGTGGAGTTTAGGGGTGGGGATGATAAGTTCTTTAATTTCACTTCAATCAGGCGCTGGTATAATCTTGATTAAAATTCCTAACGCAATCTAATCAGGTCTAATAATGTTAATGCCGGTTTAGCGCATGATGTTTAGCACATGATGTTTATTGGCTTAACCTGTCCTACTTCCCGTTAACAAATCACCCCACTATTTTAACCACCTCATTATAATCATTAGTGCTGCTATATTTACCGTCGTGTAATGTCATCCACACTAGCAGTAGATGAAGCCCCCTGCTGGATTCTCAGCTCCATGTTCCTGATTTGTTGCTCCAGGTCCTTGGCAGCCCGGCGCGTGTCCACTCGCTCACACCTCTGTGCGGCCATGTCGTGAGCCTCTTGAAATAGGAGGGTTATGATGGTAGTCACAGCTCTGCCAAGTGCCATGTGTCTATGTCCCCAGCCTCTTGAAATGGAGGGTTAACTACCAGAATTTTAGCTTATATTAGGTCTGCACGCGGCGTAAAGAGCACACTGCGGAGACTGGAAGTTAACAAGAAGTGCCTGTGTTTTTGATGAAAAATGAATGGTGAAAAGGGAGGGGACCAGCCAAGTTTGGGTAGCTGAACGCGCAAAATAGGTCCTACAACGTAGGACAAGCAATAAAGAATTTGCATTCAAACACCAAAGAATATAATCATACCTTGAATTTCCCTCTTTTTGCTATTACACTCCTGATTAAACTTCTTGATCTCTGTGTTGACTTCCTTCTTCTTCTTCTTCAGTTTGTCAAGACTGGCGTGTTTGGTGGTCACTGATTTCTGGCCCTCGTGCATCTTGCTCTTCAGCTCCTCCAGTCGGTTAGCAATGTGGCTGTCCCTCTCAATGCTCTCCTGGAGGCGTCTGGTGGCATCCTGCTGCTCCTCCTTCAGCTGTGTCTCCCTGCACAATAACGGTGGTGTGTAGAACTCCTAAGTGCGCGGCGTAATCGTGTGCGGTTCACTGGCTGTTGATAACAAGCAGTGAGCCGCGTACGATTCTGCCGCCCGCGCATGAGAAGGCCGCACTTTAAGGAGTTTGACACACCACTGTTAACAATCTCCACATTGAAGGGTAGCTTATCATTCATATTCATAAATATGACATATGATTTGATTGTTTAGTGCGGAAAAAGTTGTTTCACTTTCTCCCTGTCTCCCAGCCCCTCCAGCTCCGACTTGAGCTCCGTTACTTGGTCCGCGTACCCCTGCATCTCCTCTTCCAGAGCTAGCGTGGTTTGGAGGGGAGCCTGCGAGTAGGGGCAGTGGTGTGACGAATATTTCCTCTTCCAAAGCTAGCGTGGTTTGGACTTAGTCTCCTACTACAGGCAGACAAAGTTTAAACTACAACCGCACTTTACACCGGGTGTCCCGAAAAGTAAACAAAAGTAAAGCTAAAAATCCATTACTTCTGTAGTGTTTGGGAATTTTTGGATGTCGTTAAGATATGGATGATACGTTTTTTCATCAAAAATTTGAAGTCACAACACTTTCGTTTACATCCCCTGACCTCTTCGAGATTGTCGAGATCGATCATGCGACTCCTGTTCCCCTCGAGCATCTTCTTGATTCCCTGCTGCTTGTTCTTCTCCCCGCTGTACTCCCTCCGCAAGCGCTTCACTTCCTGGTCCGTGCGCTGCACGTTACTCCGCCCGGAACTGACCTGCTCCCACAGCGACTGGATCTTCAGGTTTATCTCCGCGATAACCTGACTCGGGTCATCCTGGGAACATGGAGGAATTTTGTTTGCCACCTGTCGAACAGGCAGACACACACATACCAGGAAGTATCCCTTGCTTAAAACGTAGCCTGAAATATCCCTTCCTTAAAACGAACCCTGAAGTATCCCCCTGATGTACCCTTTGCTTAGAACGTACCCTGAAGTATCCCTTGCTTATAACGTTCACTGAAGTTTCCCCCGCTTAAAACGTACCATGAAGTATCCCTCATTAAAACGTACCCAGAACTATCCCTGCTTAAACGTACCCTGAAGTATCCCTTGTTGTATCTGTCCGGGTTGTTGGAGTAGGAGGCCCTCTCCCTCACGTCGTCCCCCGCCAGAGTCCAAGCATTGAACACGTGACGGGGCGCATGTCCGATGATCAGCTTCCTGGCCTCCTCGCTGTCCTCAATCAGCAGACTCTGCTCTATCCGCGCCTGAGAGAGGGGAGATAATGAGTACCTCACTGAGAATGAGTGCACACGTATTTGGGTAATTCGTGCGCACTTATATATGCTAAAATGTGTGCACTGTGCACAAAACTAGACCAAAATCGCACTCATAAAGTCATCAAGTCATAAAATGTCGCACTCATAACGTGCCGCACTAACGCGTTACTGATAACGTTGCAGATCACGTGACGTTAATTACCTGTTCAACTAACGCGTTGCTGATCACGTGATCGTCTATCTCGACCATATCGTACATTGTTGGGTGCCCAGTTTGGGGTTTCTGAGCAGACACGTTGTACGCTGAGTCCTTGAACTTCATCATGACCATGTTCGGGTAGGAGTTGGAGTTGTTGAAGGAGGAACAGATGCTTTGAAATCAACTCTTCAAAAAACTAAAATATAATACAGCAGGCCTCACAGAAATTAGGAAAGACTTAGATTATAGAAAATAACCATTAGATATGTATTCCCGTGTATTCACTATTCATTCATATCTTAACTCCATAATAGCGGCATATAACGTCTCTAAAAATATCATCCAAATATTCATGGGTTCATCCAAATATTTTGTTGGAGTGCTCAGTGTATAATAGGTATTTAGTCGGATAATTAAGCTTGAGTAGAAATAATTGATGTTAATAATTTGATATGTTCATCGATTAACATCTGCCTAATTTATTAAAATCATACTTGATAGAGGCTCTGAAGAGTTCTTGAAGGATGGTCTTATCATGCTGATCATGCACCACGAAGTTGAACACCAGTGCTCCGAGAGCAAGTTCAATGACTTTAGCCCACTTAGCATCCTTCACTTTGATGTGCAACCCTGTGAAAATGAATTCCAAATTAATAATAATCTTGGCAGAAAATTTGAATATTTTGGCGAAAATGTACATATTTTCACGCGTTCCATAGGTTTGATGATAACTGTGAAATTAACATTATCATTGATGACTTGCAAAGTGATAAACACGTGCTATGCGATATCATTCACATCATAGAGGTAAAGGACAATGAAGTGTGTTTTGTGTAGTGTAAAAACCTCATGGAGTCTAAACACAGCGCTGGATGGACTCCAGAGTTCTATTCAAGTCGGTGAGAGATGCCGTTCTACACAAAATGTACATTTAAAAATTTGTGCTAAAAAGCATATGAAATAAATCTGCAGGAGGATTTAGAACAAAATGTTCCTCTACAGTGCTATTGGAAGCGGTCTTTTCAGTCTCAAAGACGTAGTCTCAAAACGAGATATTCCTGCATCCAATTTAAATTAATTCTAGATATATGGTAAATTGTTGAAGTCTTAGAAAAGCGTTCTAACCGAAGGGTCCCCTGGGTTGCTTGTGGAAGCGGGAACAGGGTTTAAGACTTAGAAAGGCGTGTCTAGGTCGTTTGTGGAAGCGGTAGCAGGGTTTGATACTTAAAAAGGCGTTCTAACCGAAGGGTCCCCTGGGTCGCTTGTGGAAGCGGCAGCAGGATTTAAGACTTAGAAAAGCGTGCAACCCGAAGGGTCCCCTGGGTCGCTTGTGGAAGCGGCCTTGCCGCTCCGCGTCCTGTATCCTACGCAGGAGTTCGGGCATGAAGTCGCCGAAGACACTGACTCTGTTCTTCATGGCCTGCTGGTAGTTCTTCAGCATGCCCTGCTCCTTCTTCATCTGGAACTCGTTAGATTCGACATCCTCTCTAAGAGAAAATGGAGGTTTGGGGGGGCATAGGGGCGACATCTTATTCAAAACACACTGAACAAAAAAGATGGTTTGATCTGAATTCTGTAGGTTGTCATTCGAACTAAATTAAGTTGAGAGAAGTCTCCCGTGCCTGACCCTGAAATTTGAAGTAAGTGAATTCCTCCATACCTGACCCTGTCATTTGAACTAAGAGAATTCCTCCATACCTGACTCAGTCATTTGAACTAAGAGAAGTCCCCCACACCTGACCCTGTCATTTAAACTAAGAGAATTCCTCCGTACCTGACCCTGGAGAGCTCCTCGTTGAGGGCCCCTATCTTCTTGTCCAGCTCCTCCATCGTGGCTGTGGTGGAGGTCATGTCCCGCGCGTACGCCTCGTGGCGGCGCTTGCACTCCGCCAACTCCGCCTCGCGCGCCTCCCGCTCCGCCTCAATGTTACGCGCCTGGTTGCTGAAAATAGCAAAGTTTGTTAGGTCCCCGCCTGATTGCTAGCAAGGAAGCCTTTTGATAAACTTTTATATCAATCATATGGGGAGAGAATAAAAGTAGAAACCGGACAAAATCCCTCCCATAGGGATTAGAGTTAGTCTGGGTTTAGGTCTGGTTTAGGGGACTTTTGTCAATGTCAGTCAAACCTGGCTTCTATTTCTTTGATTCTGTCTGCCAGACGACCTCTATCCCCATCAATATCTTTTATCTTATCTTTGATGTGCTTAGCTTTCCTTTGTAAATCCAAAACCTGAAATGTGTATAACTTTAGAATTAGGGTCAAGAGAAGTTGAACGTTCGTTATAGGGGTTATATCATTATTTTCATGCGACCAAGTACTGTATTTCTGATAAGAAGTTTGGATGTAATGAAGGATTAACCTCTCGTTTCTTGGCTTGAGCCAGCTGTTTGAGGGAGGCCTGATCTGACTCCAGGGACGTGTACCGCTTCATATCATCACTCATCAGAGTCTCCAGAGCCTTCACATCCTTCTCTGCCTCGTTGTACTTCTCTGTCGCTTTACTGATCTCAGACTCCAGCTTCGGCATGTGCGATCGGAACTTCTCAATCGTTCGCTCGATCGGAACCAGCTCATCCTCGATTTCTTTCACCTGAGAAAGTGAAGTGTCTCACCAGGGAACAGTGATAATGCGAAGTAAATGAGTTCAAATGGGGCAACTGAGCTGTTTCTGAGTTGGAACTCACGGCTTTGTTAGCAATAGTTTCGACAGATACGTACCTTGCTCCAGATGAGTTCATCCTTGAGCAGTGAGACCTTCTTACCCATATCCCTGAGCTCAGTGATCTCATTATACTGGTTTTGAAGGTGCTTCACTTGGCAGAATATTCTAGATTAGTAGATATTATAGGTACCATATGAGAGAGCTAGAACCTACTTTTAGATTATAGGTATCTACTATATAGCTAGAATGCTAGAATCTATACGTTCTAGCTCGATAAAAATCTGGCTTGAAACCAAGCCAGTCGTGATATAATCGTCATTCGTGTCGTAGACTAACTTACGCATTAAATCTTAGATTAAAAAGTAAAGACAAAATGAGACAAATTATGCTATGCATCTACCCAAAAAACTCAAAAAGAACCTACCTGAGCTTTAATATCAGGGACAGATCGTTCCTTCTTAGCCACTGTGTGTTTGATGGTTTCTAACTTCTCGTACACTTGCTGAAAAATGTTGTTATGTTTAATGACTCCTTTGATAGTCTCGAAAATTTACTAATACCTTCTAACAATTTTAGCAGTAAGCAGACCAATCTTGTCATCGTTGAATTACATATAATTTGAAGGCAAATATCAATTATTGATATTTTGATTTTTGAAAATTCAGACTCTTATCTCATCAAGAAAGCTCTTTCTACATTTGAATCATTACTATAAATCTATAAATTGATTTATCAACACATCCAGATTTGGATCTCCTGACGATCACAACACAAGCATACCGAAAAATCTCAATTTTTCATTATTTCAAAAAGTTCATTTTGAGGAAAGCAATTCGTAAACAATTGTCCAGAGTCCAGGGGGTTCCATTCTCAATACGACTGAAAAGTCCCACACCATTAACACTATACACTCCAAACCTGATCACTGCAAGACAAAGTTAATGATGACAACGTATGTGACAATAGACGCTACACAGAAAGTGATGACCCCTATCTGAATAACCGGCGACTCCTGAACCTCCAGGTCCACACAGCCCGGAATCCCCGTCACGTTGTTCCACTCGCAGCGCTGTGTGAGGGCAGAGCAGTCCACGGCGATCCGCTCCGGTCTTCCGCTGCAGAGATCTTTGTCAGGCGAGCAGAGCGTTACGCCGTCGTTACAGGTGAGGTGGCAGTAGTTGGTGCCCTGGTTGCAGGGCGTGCGGGCTGTGTCGTTACACCGCGAGGCGTAGCAGCGGGTGGTGTCCGGGGCTATGGGGGAGCTGAAGGGGAGGAGGGAGAGGGGGGTGTCCTCCTCGGAGTGGACAGGGGACAGGAGGAGGACAGAGGATAGGAGAAGGGAGTGGAGTAGCAGAAACATGGGAGGGTGGATTACATTCTCTAGGTGGAATACCAATGCTAATTCGGTTAGAATCTAATCAAATTCTCTGACTCTCGGCTTAAGACCCCAACTAGTCGGTACATACCGCGGTACGTATCGCGGTACGTACCGCGTAACATGTCCTAACTAGTCGGGTTAATTTGTTAAAATTCAAACAGTGCAAGAGCTCAGGACAAGAAGAGAGGTTGAAGTTGAAACCAAACTCTAAATTAGGCAACAGATAGCTCTAATTCCTGTTTGAACACCATTAAACAATAAAGATGGGATTGAAACCAAAGAATTCCTATTGCAAAAACTGCACAAAAACAAGATCAAACAATGGTCAAACTATGCTCACAAAATTGCAATGGAAAATCACAGTCAACTTACTCCTGTACCAACAGTCCAACTCAATAGTCACTACGTGATAGCCTCAAGAGTACTGTTAATGTATACTCAATGTAGATTGTATTTCAGAAAAATTGAGCGGAGGTAAAATATGGAAGGAGACTTCCGGCGACTTTTTTTTCTTGCAAAATCCACTGACCATCACCATCCCTCTCGGGATGTGATGGCAACCTTCCGATTGCGGAGCGTTCCGCTGGGACCCACCCGGCTGCACTTCTAGATATCAGAACCCCTTACCGGGTACCGGGTGGGCGGGTGATACTGCCCTTACGAGCAGCAAATGAGGCGGGGGCGGCGGGCGCCCTTCCGAAGATTGACTTCCTTTTCCGGCGACTTAATAACAAGTTTTTGGTCTTACTGTCTTAGCTTTTGGTATTCTCTAATTCCAAGAACGCAGTATGCTACTTAATTAAGCAAACATTGGCAGCATTTGATAATCCAATGTTTGGTGGAAGTCATTATTAACTTTTAACTTTTCAAGATCTCGTATAATTTACAAAAAGTGTAAATCTTTGCCAGCAAAGGTTTTCACCTGATAATCGAGGATCATTTGCTCGAGGTGGGTACTCTTCATGAAGAAGTTGTACTTGGAGTTCGGGTCGGTGGAAGCCAGGAACTTCTTAGCCATTTCCTGGTTCAGGATGCTCACCGGGTTGTTCACCTGTGGAAATGGAAAGTCGATTTCACGTCACATTGTCTCGCGAAGGTTCGGGTCTGGGTTATGTTGGCATCTTACATGTATTAACTGATAATTAACAAAATTTACTGAAATTTAAAAATGAAAGTAACCCACCTTTATCTTTTAATATACTTATCACCTCTCTGTCCACCTTCTCCAATGGTAAACAGTCTGTCACCCTACGTCTTTGAAATAATCTAAGGGCAACTGCCCTACACACATAATACAAATCTTTCCACTCCTTTCCGTCTCTATATCTGATCCTGTCTCCTTTTACCTTTACTGGTGTCCAACGCCTAACAAATTCCCCATTACCCAATGGTACGCCACTTGACCCAGCAACACATTCATCACCTAACTGAAAACAGCTACTTCTTATACCCGTTCCTACTACGATGGCATCTCGTTTCCTTTTAACATCAGCCCTATAAATATTCTTAGCAACAACCCGTTCCTTGCCACTACCTACAAACCCTTTAACATCACTAACACAGGGTAATCCAACGGTTTCACCAACCCGAAACTGATTGGAAACTGCAGAATCACCATTATCAGATATATCGAACAAACCATCAAACAATGATTCAGAATTCACGTCACCCAATAAGCTTGACTCCTCAAAAATCTCTCCAGTATTGAATCCACCCTGTTCGTCAGTCAAACGATCATCATTACCAGACAATTCAATCATATCATCAGGCAGTAATTCGGAGTCGACGTCACCCAATAAGACTGACTCATCAAAACTCTCTCCAATATTGAATCCACCCTGTTCGAAAATCAAGCTATCGAGCCAATCATCTGCAACATTGTCATCAATCGGACCTGAATTATCATAAATCTCTCCTAAGTCGCCTCCATCAAACAGTTCAGGCCGACATCCCCTTAAGACAGCATCCAACTCGTGAACATACCCGGTGAAATTATCCATTTCAAGTCAAAGAGCAAAGTTGTAAAATCGGAAAATATGAGAAATAGTACTATATAATGAGCGAAATATGGATAATACCGCTGAAATATTATAAAAAAATTTATCATAAGCCAAATTTATCATAAGCCAAATATTTCCGAATATGAAGCCAATTATGCTGTTAATCACCGCCCGAAGATGAATAATGAACAAGAAAAATTAACATTAAACAGATACCTGGACTTAAACACACATAATACCGCCGTAGCTATAAAAAATACTTATATCATAATATATAATTCGTCTAATGTAGGATGGCACGCGACAATAAGCTAGAGGGATGGACATTTTGGAAGAAAAGGACATTCGGCATTGCAGTGTCGAGACACGAACAGGAAAGTTGTGACTTTGACTGCATACACGAGAGACATCATAAGACTGCAAAACAGTCTTCCAAACACGAAATTGTCTCTGTTTGGCAGCAGCCAAAACGGTCTTGGAACAAAATACTCTGACATCGATGTAGTAATTCATTTATTTATCTCATAAAATCCGTAGTTTGCCATGGTTTTCACGGTTGAACGTGAAGCAACTAGCATTGATGATTCAATTTCATGATACGCAATTTCATGATACGCAATTTCATGATACAGTAATTTGTTTTTCCACCATAAATTGTTCAAAAACGCCTTTATGCGTACACGCCCTTTATTAGATCTAACCTTTCCCTGCTTCATATTTACGTCATACTTGATAGTGCTATTTAGCCTCACTAAATTGATTATATTGATTGTACTGATAACAAAAATATTAACCAAAGTTTAATTATAGACCTCTCGTTTCACTTGTTCCTCACTTGCTCTCGACTATTAATCTTTCCTTTGAATCAGACTTTTCTAGACCCTCAAGTAGTCAGTAGAACCGGAGAACGATACGTTGGTAACAGTTGCTACGGACACAGAGGACTGGTATCAACAGTTAGGGTAGGGGTCTGGAGGCGAAAAAACGGCAAAATCGAGGTGTTAGTGAATTGATGATTTCGCTGCACGATTGTTCCAGCACCCGACCCCAAGTCTTCGTTGACCTATTTAATTTACGGAATTATAACCTGTATGTTGTAATGGTCGAGTAGGAGCGTAAGATCGTTCTTCTTCGTTGAGATGGTCTTCCCTCCGGCGTTCTTCAGCTTGTAGGAGCTCCCGTTCTTAGTAATCCGTCTCTCAACTGCCACGTGGTCACCGTACGTCTACAGGATGGGAGAGAAGTATGAAACTCCTAAAAACGACCAATTATTTTCAAACAATTGAGTGATTGCCAGGCGTTGTCTGGCCCCCTCCGCGCGCCCAGACTCGAAAAATATGGGGCAGACAACGTCCGGCAATTGAGTGATAGGTTGATATTTTGTAAATTTCTATCTCTATCTTTCCCACAATGGCATATAAATAACTGCAAAGTAAAGAACCCCCTGGCAGCTGTCACCTGGTACTCCCAAGCATCGTGGTTCCTGTTGGAGTTGCAGATGGAGATGGTAACCTGGCCCCAGCTGGAGCCTTGCTTGATGAACTCCGTCATGTTAGGGGCCCTGTTGGTTGCCGAGCTCTTACCACCCAGACCTATCACCAGCGCCATCAGGATCGCAGACTTACCGCCTGCCGGAGAAGGGGGCAGGATTAGAAATATTCTAGGGGGGTATTCTAGCTAGTTTCCAAAACATTCATTGTGAAATTAACGTTTTCTGTTTCAGATTTAACAGTACTGCATGTTAAAATGTTGATTGTTGGGATGTTGCGATGTGTTCACTGTACACTGTACAGTGAACACTGAACACACCAAACCGTCCCAACAAATCGCCATCTCAGCTACTGCCCTTCCTCAATGCCTTTCAAACAAAGATACAAGAATGGGGGGATCTACATTACTCTGACTTACTCCCTTTAATCCAGAGAAGATAGAAGAAGGAATATCTACATTACTCTCACTTACTCCCGTTCCTCCCGACTATGAAGTTGACGGTGGAGGAGAGCTCCACCTCGAAGAAGGTGTGGCACATGAAGTTCTGCAGCTCCACTTTCATGATGCTCCCCGGAACAGGGATACTCTCCCGGAGCGTCTCATCGTCTCCTCTACTCCTCTTAGTACATGCAGGGCCCTGGGAAAACCGGCATAAGATTACCCATTATAGGTCAGTGGACCAATCAGCGCGTTAGTTGGCTGTAAGCTCGCACGCTGATTGGTCAATGTTAACGATTGGTAATTTTCATGACGATTACAGGTAAATTAAAACGCAACCGAACAAGATATTAGGGAAGAAGGGGGTGTAACAAGGGGAGTGAGGGTTTGGAATGAAATAAAGCAAGAAGAGAAGGAAAAATGTGACAGTGAAGGAGATGTGACATTATCTAAGTTGGAAATGGAACATGAACATTGTTCATGTTCCATTTCCAACTTAGAACAACTACTACTAGAACAACTACTACTAGAATTGCAGTTACACCACAAGCATTATTACCTGTCGTTCTGTCGATCTTTTCTGTGACATGAAAACAGTGCCGAACCTTCCTATAGTGAATTTAAGATGTTAGAAGAATTCACATGGGAGAATAATTTCCAGTTAATATCATGAGTTAATTGGGTCACGTGAAGATAACAATCTATAAAAGCAGAAGTAATGCATCTAAAAATTCAATCATTGAAGTATAAATAGAGATTCAGCCATTCAGTTAAAACATTCAGTCGTAAAATAGTAATGGAATTCAAGAACTACGCGCCCATAAAATAGGGTAAAACAATAAATAGGTATTAGGTATAGGGTAAAACAATAAATTAATAAACCTTTGGTAAAATAACAATAATTGCGCTGTCATTAATAGCTGACATATTCGAAAATAAAATTAGGATTTTCAATAATTGCAGGCATAAAATTTAATCCGTAAAAACTTGTAACTATAAAAATTCATTGCCGTAAACTTCACGAATAACTAAATGATAGTAACGATCCTTGACAGTATGGGACAATTGTCAGCAATGAATTTTTAACTTGAGAATAAGCATTAAATGTTAAAATAACTTGAGAATAAGCATTAAATGTTAAAATAATAATCGCATCAATTAAACATAAAAAACGTCCTAATACACTTCAAATTATCAGTCCAGTTTCATTGATAACATATAAAATTCAAAATACAAGCAAACAATATAATGATATTTTAAATCCGACCTATGTGAAGGCAATTATAAAATAAACTTAAATTTTCTAAAAATACAATTGTTATTGTTAATTCTATCTGATATTGGAATTAATCTTGTCGACACCGCTGCATAGTAAGTCCATCGTAAAAACAATTCCGCGAGTGGGACTCTAAACAAAATAAGAGTATTTGATTCCTTAAAACGGAATGCTCAACCACTCAGACAAATAATGGATGACAACAATTGGCAATGATAATAATATGGGGTACTACTCAGTTTTCTATAATAAACTGTAAAATAACCTTTAATTTAATTAAATGAATTCTAAAACGTGAATATTTCAAAACTTGAGAACAGTAAAAGAAACTAATAAGCTAATAGAACTATCAAAATATCTAGGTTATTAATGAGTAGTGACAGTTGTGGGTTATATTTCATAAAGGCAGCATTACTATCATTCGAGGCGTTATAAAAACTTAAAAACAACTGAATCCATGACAACCGAATCCATGGCAACTGAATCCACGACACTGAATCCACGACAGTGAATCCATGACAACTGAATCCATGACAAGCTAACTGAATCCATGAAATCCTATGAAATGGGCTTGGTCTAGGCGACACTGAATCCATGACAACTGAATCCATGAAATCCTATGAAATGGGCTTGGTCTAGGCGACACTGAATCCATGACAACTGAATCCATGACAACTGAATCCATGACAACTGAATCCATGATATCCTAGGAAATGGGCTTGGTCTAGGCATCACCTCTCTCTGGTATCGGGGAGCCGCCCCCTTGTACAGCAGAGTCCTCACAGTGAAACCCCGTAGCTTGTCGGTCTGTGAATAGGAAGGTAGGTGGGATAGACGATACCCTGAGCATGCATGGGAGGAATATGTCAAGATGGATTATGGTAAATTAGGGATCGTTCACATATTACGTAATCAATTTTTGGGCATTTTTACCCCCCTCCCCCCCCTCCGTAATCAAACGTAATCATGGCCAAACCCCCCCCTCTTTTTCGGAAAATATTACGTAATCATGGCCCAACCCCCCCCCTCCTTCAGTTTTTTTGACGTCATGCCAAAAAACTATATTAACTGACAAAAAATTAGAACAGTATCGTGTGTTTCAATTCAATCATCAACATCATCGACTTGAAGATGACATTCAAAGCTTCATTTAGTTTTTCCTATGGAAATCTCGCCTACGACAACTCCTCTAACAATGAGATGGACACCTCCTCCTCTTTCTCTTCCTCCAACGCATCCTCATCTGCTCATCATCCTCCTTTACCTCCAACAGATCATCCTCCTCCTCTACACCTGAGGCCCCCAGTTCCACTAAAGAGCCAGAAGTCAACATCTTGGTCCCACCTCAACCTCCTTCAAAACCGATGGAACCAAAGTTTAGTATCCGTGTCCACCAAAGCCGACAGAACCCAAGATCCAGAGCAGCCCTAGCCCCTTAGTGCCAGATCAGAGTCCAGCAACTTCACAGACAACTGCAGCTTCCTACACCTTCATCAAAAAGATTGATTCCTGGATAATGGAGCTGCGGATGTACGCCAAGACCTGCTCTGGCATCAACTCTAGAGCTCTAGGGAAAGAAAGGCCTCCGAACCTCTGATCAAGCACTGAGCAGCAAACCTTACTTACAAAGAGGCACTGAAGTGGTTTGGAAGAGTTCAACGAATGGAGTACATCCCTCCTATAAGTCCTCTACGGGCAGCACTAAAGGAACTATACATTCTGAACCACATTGAGTTAGAGTAGATCATGTTTTA
The DNA here is from genome assembly GCA_011033025.1 of Beroe forskalii. Taxonomy (NCBI): domain Eukaryota; kingdom Metazoa; phylum Ctenophora; class Nuda; order Beroida; family Beroidae; genus Beroe; species Beroe forskalii. The sequence continues at coordinate 20,120 of WFMF01000649.1, read as the reverse complement.
ATCATAGTTATGAAATTTTGACAATTTTTTCTGCAAATGGTTGATTTTTGGTAATAAAAATTCGGATATCATTTAAATTTTCATAAAAAAATTCTTGACATTTTCATGAAAATTCTTGAAATTTTCATGAAAATTCGTGAAATTTTTATGAAAATTCTTGAAATTTTCATGAAAATTCATGAAATTTTCATAAAAATCCTTGAAATTGTCATGAAAATTTAGATATTTTGATTACGTAATCATTGGCCAAACCCCCCCTCCCCCCTCGTAATCAAACGTAATCATTTGGAAACCCCCTCCCCCCCTCGGCTGATTACGTAATATGTGAACGATCCCTTAGTAAATATTGTAAATTAGTAAATACTAAATTTTGGTAATTTAAGTAAAAATAAGGTCAATTAGTACAATCGTCAAATAGATGGACGAACAATGGAAAAGAATCGAATACCTATAGACGAATACATGAGTACATGGAAGCAACGCCAAAAGAAAAAAAGATCAGCCGCGGTTGACTGACATGTCGAGTGATCTGGAAATTCGATTTACGACTGGATCTAATAGTAACATTATCACAGAAATCAAAGTGTTTCCGTCAGCTATCAAGTAATTCAATTAATCCAGACCTTGTAGCAGATTTTGAAAATACACAACCCCACTCATCCTATACATACCGTCCTTTACATGATGCATACTATCACTATGTAAACATGTAAACATGACACTATGTTTACAGCAATGAGATGTATATTAGATGAAGCGGAGCCGAGTTTTATAGATATTACTGACAGCGTGTAAGGTTTCCTACAGGTCCATTTACCACTCGTGTGCTGATTGGTCAATGACGATTTCGGGATCCGACGGTTGAGCTTATACACATTGCAGAGGTGTCGCGAATTCGAGAAATGAGAATCTTTCGGTAATTTCCGATCGCGGGGCACCATGTACATGCGTTTAATCAGTATCACGTATGGCAATCGTGTTACAATTTCAGAAGGCGTTCTCAAAACTCGCGACATTTGTCATACATAACACATCTCACATACCTGGGGTAGTTGTGCAGGTTGAGAGGGGAGTGGGGTTCCGCTCCGAGGCGTGGTTCACTCAGCCGGTTTTCGTGGGTTTCAGGGGAAGAGTGGAGCGTAGGGAACACGTCACTCGCCCACTGCGAGGAAAGAGGGAGCAGTGTGAGGGGAAGAGGGAAACTAATCAATGGAAGGTGGAAGTTGAAAAAAGAACTGACGATGAGATGATGATGTGGCAATATTGTTAAAAATTGGATTTCGCTATGAAACTTTGATCTTATTAGAGTAGTTGGTTCAAGATTCCATGAGTCATGGTTATCTGAATATCAATTGAAAAAAGGTCGATATCACACATGACAGATACGGATTGTGTATAACGATAAGCATAAAGAATATAACCTGATAGGTTGGAAGGAGTAGATGAGGAGGCACCCCAGCCCGCATTTGATTCGGTGAGATTAAACCCCATGGGTATGCGGGTTGCAGGAAAGAATGGAACTCATGCAGCCCTTTCATTGTATGGGTTTCAGCGAGGGGCAACCCTCTCATTGCATGGCTATCGGCGAGGGGCTCCAGAGGTTTGGGTGGGGTGAGGTAGGTAGGGGCGGAGTCAAATTCACGGAGAACAGGACTGTAGATGTTAAGGGCCTTAGATGGGGTCGTCTGTAGGTTGGGGTACGCTGTGGGCAGTAGAGAACTTATCCTGTCCGACATGACAGGGGTCACTGACGGGTATCCCGTGGGCCTGCGGAGTGGGGAATTAATGTGCAAATAAAACAGCACTTATTTAAATTACCTGCGTGTTAATATGAAATGTCATAAGAAATGCCTTGGCCTTCTCTATTCGACCGATATCTAGAATAAAGTCATGATTCAAGACCACTGACCCATGCAGAGACTCTGGCGTCAGGGTGTAGCTGGGAGGGGGTTCAGAAGTGTAGCTAGGTGGTGATCCACGGATATGTGTTGGTGTGCTGCCCACACTCTCAGCTGGCGTGCTGCCCATACCACTTCTTGGCGTTTTGCCAGGAGTGAGGGAACTACTGGCAGGCGATACAGGAGTGTTTGCTGCTTGGAGTGTGCCAAGGATACGGGAGGGGGATGTCAGAGAGAACACCGCCTGGGCTTTCACTGGGGTAACGACAGGAGTGGAGCAGAAGCGGGGAGGTTGGAACTGAGGGTAAAGGCAGTTAATCTCAATTACACTGGTCTTCATTACATTCCGTATAATTGTATAATTCTAATTATTCCCAATTACTAACAAACGCAGGGCTCAGGCGTAGATGATTATAATTGCCAATATATTTCGTAGAAAAATCAAATACCAGTGATCAATCATAATAAAAGTTAGAACTCTCTTGATCACAAAACTCAGGTGACCATCCAACTCACTTGCTCAAATAAAGAACTAAGGTGATGATCATTACACTTACGTTAAACTCAGGGCTGCAAGGCACCACGTCATCGTCACTTGGAGAAGGGGTAAGACAACTTGATCCCACCACTGATACCGGACTCTTGCTGGCTCGGAATTCGGACAGATCGATTGGACTCGGTGCCAGGGACAGATCGATTGGACTCGGTGCCAGGGACAACTGCTTTTTGACCATTTCCTTCTCGCGTCGCAAGCATCTCTTACACCGGTTCTTGAGCTTATTCAGCACGCTAGAAGTTATTTCTCTGACATCGAAAATAAAAGGCTTCACCTTGAACCACTGAAATAGGAAAAGAAGGTTAGACTTCAAATGGAAATGGGTAAGAATATTGATGAATCGTGTCGTGAAAGGAACTGTCAATCCTAGCTATGTTTCAGATATAAACAGTAAAAGGCTAAGTTGATCTGTAGTTCTATTACTTGAGAAATTTGTTCGCATGTAGAATGATAGTGCTGTGGTTGGTAAAGGTAAGTAGGTAGGTGAAGTACACTTCCTAGGAAGCGTTACAGAGGTGTCCCCTCTGGTTAGTCGTGGGTGGAACTAACATTGTAAATGGAGGTGTAGAGGACATTGAGAGACTGATGGGAGGTGACATCGTCGTCGCGAAGGCGGGGAATGGGAAGGTCGTTGAGGTAGAGAATCTGGACCATCGTCCTGCCGTACTCCCCCTTCTCCTCCTCCACTAGTCTCCTGTACTCCTGCAGTAGTATTGATATGAGGAATGCAGTGAATGTAGATATCGGGCAGGTCTCTTTGGCATGCGCGATTTGACCGTAACCTACGCACTGAATGGTAATTGGTACAATGTTAAGCCGGGATTCTATGGGTAAGCTAAATGTTGACACGTTATCGATAATACGAATGCCATGGCAACAGCATATTGATGCTTGTGCTTTTTGATTTGATTGGATGCTTCAAATACCGCAGTAGAATTGATGTTTCATCTTACACAAATGTTATCTTAGATGAGTAAGTTGTGAACTTCGAGTGATACAAGAGAGTTTCAAGAAGGGTCATTAAATTAACATTGCAGGTACATTAATTGTCAGACGTTGTCTGAACTTCTTAAAACGTCCGACAAAGGGACACATCTCAATTTTTATTTGCAAAGCTTTTATTAATTATTCCAACAGCTGTAACAGCCAATGACAGGAATCGAAGGATTCAAGTGTTATCAAGCCAGTGACGGTTAAGGAAGTGTAATCCATACTTTCTTCGCCCGAGACTTCGCTGCAATGGGCAGCTCCTCATTTAACCCTCCCGTATAGTTTCTTGTACGCTCGGCTGAGTGAACCGAGTGGCTGCTTAGGTGAGGGTTCTCACCCTTAGCACGATAGGCAAGGCCGGGAATCGAACCACCTATCTCTCGACTGGAAGCACGACGCCCTTAACCACTGCGCAACCTGGCCACTACGCTACCTGGCTACTTCTATTCCAACAGCCGTACGGCCAATGACAGGAATTGAAGGATTCAAGTGTAATTAAGCCATCGACGATAAGGTATAGGCTAAAATGTCGCTGCAATGGTCAGCTCCTAATTTAATAACCATCGAGCACATTTTCCTGTACAATCGGCTGAATGAACCGTGTGGCCGCTTGAGATAAATCTCTCACCCATAGCGCAGTGGGAATGGCACGGAATCGAAGCCGGGATCTTCCGATTACGAGTCAGACTTGATACCATTACACCAACTGACCATAGCTGATACTGATGAATGATTGATGAATTCTATTTTTATTTTGGTAGGTGTGGCAATGCCAAACAAGTTATATTTAAGTATTTAGGAGCATGGTATCTTCGAAATTTCATTCATCTTTAGAATTCCTTGAACATGACAGTACAAACAATTGTGTTGCAAAGTTTAGGTAAAACTGATAAATGGCTATTTTTCGAATGTATGAAAACTGATATTCGAATAAACCAGGTTTTGGAAATGCTTCCTTCACTTTAATCAGTGGTAAGTCTGCATGTCTGTGTATAGCTCGACAAGCTTCCAATATAGCATAGCTGCTTACGATTGTGCTGCTTGCCTTGCTGTGTCGCTGTCAATAACTGTCCGAGTCTCTGATACACTCAATGTTGCTTTATGCTGTGCAAGCTCACCGTCTCTCCCTTTGGGGAATTGAATGTGATCATTTATCAGTTTTACCTAAACTTTGCAACACAATTGTTTGTACTGTCATGTTCAAGGAATTCTAAAGATGAATGAAATTTCGAAGATACCATGCTCCTAAATACTTAAATATAACTTGTTTGGCATTGCCCCACCTACCAAAATAAAAATAGAATTCATCAATCATTCATCAGTATCAGCTATGGTCAGTTGGTGTAATGGTATCAAGTCTGACTCGTAATCGGAAGATCCCGGCTTCGATTCCGTGCCATTCCCACTGCGCTATGGGTGAGAGATTTATCTCAAGCGGCCACACGGTTCATTCAGCCGATTGTACAGGAAAATGTGCTCGATGGTTATTAAATGAGGAGCTGACCATTGCAGCGACATTTTAGCCTATACCTTATCGTCGATGGCTTAATTTCACTTGAATCCTTCAATTCCTGTCATTGGCCGTACGGCTGTTGGAATAGAAGTAGCCAGGTAGCGTAGTGGCCAGGTAGTACAGTGGTTAAGGGCGTCGTGCTTCCAGTCGAGAGATTGGTGGTTCGATTCCCGGCCTTGCCTATCGTGCAAAGGGTGAGAACCCTCACCTAAGCAGCCACTCGGTTCACTCAGCCGAGCGCACAAGAAACTGTACGGGAGGGTTAAATGAGGAGCTGCCCATTGCAGCGAAGTCTCGGGCGAAGAAAGTATGGATTACACTTCCTTAACCGTCACTGGCTTGATGACACTTGAATCCTTCGATTCCTGTCATTGGCTGTTACAGCTGTTGGAATAAATAAAAGCCTTGCAAATAAAAATTGAGATGTGTCCCTTTGTCGGACGTTTTCAGAAGTTCAGACAACGTCTGATAAGTGATAATTAATGTACCTGCAATGTTAATTTAATGACCCTTCTATTCAAAGCTTGAAACTCTCTTGTATCACTCGAAGTTCACAACTTACTCATCTAAGATTACATTTGTGTAAGATAAAACAGCAATTCTACTGCAATATTTGAAGCATCCAATAAAATCAAAAAGCACAAGCATCAATATGCTGTTGCCATGGCATTTGTATTATCGATAAAGTGTCAACATTTAGCTTACCCATAGAATCCCGGCTTAACATTGGACCAATGACCATTCAGTGCGTAGGTGACGGTCAAATCGCGCATGCCAAAGAGACCTGCCCGATATCTACATTCACTGCATTCCTCATATCAATACTACTGCAGGACCCGGTTGGAATAACCTGCAATCCGGGCAATCCTAGCTGGGCAACATTATTTGTTGAAGCAACCATGAAATTTCAGAATTTAACGACTTAAAATTAGGTGTGCAGCTACAATTTTACTGTTACATCAGTCAGTTTTCAAAAATGGAGAGTGAAACGTGCAATCATAGTTTGCTACTCACTGTATCACCATCAGTATGCAATGCATAAAATTCCCATTTTATTCTTAGCACTAGTCAGATTAGAAACACTGAATAACGTACATACTACGTTGGTATCATTCATATTATGATATTACACCTTCTCGCTTTAATAATTACTGCAGAAGGGATATGCGTAGTCTATCTACTTCCCTCATAATATCCAGCATATATCCAGAATTCCATGGACCATGCTAGCGCAACCAGAGCAACCCAACTTGTTACTTTTTTTTCGAGGATTGTAAGCGGAGCTACAATCCTGGAGGCTCTCTAGCAATCCTGGTTGCGATCCTGGTTGCAGCTGATTAGATTATTGTGAGGGTGAGCTGTAGTAAAAACACTGCTGCTGAGAACAGCGACTTGCAAGCTCTCTAAAGCGGTGGTTGCACTTCCAGTCGGCATGATCTGATCGAGTTTTAACTTTTAAGGAGTGGACTTAATTTTAACAAAACAAAAACTAATTAGAAATAAAACCAGGAGTATATCTAATATTCGTATTCAAGATACAGCGACACATAGACAATATTAAATCATGATCAATATTCAGCCTGAAATTTGTATTTTTTCGAACTCCTGTGTATGAGTAAAGGTGACGTTTTGACTCGCTTATCAAACAAAAAAATCTGTGCTTCCATTTTTTAGGATAGTAATATATCAAACGACAGCCTTTTAGCTGATTATATTTGTTAGTTATTAAGTTATAAGCCTGACACACAATTGATCTTTGAAACATGAACATTTACTTTTACAATTCATCAATTGGTTGAATAAAAGAATAGTGAGCAGTGAGTAAGTGATTCAAATTTTGTCTGTCAGGTGGAAATAATTATGAATTACATAATGTAGCCTACTCGGGGCTTCTGAATCAAAAATTAGAGATTTTTGAATGAAACACGCTGTTTAAATCTCGGATATTTTCTTGCTCAAATGAAGGAAAACCCTGCAAAATTATACATTTTTAGCACAAAATTTTGGGGGGCTTCGCCCCCTAGACCCTTACAGGGGCTCTGCCCTGAGCCCGCTGGTGGCTGCGCCCCCAGACCCCTGCTGCAGCTCGCTCGGCGCCGCTTCGCGGCACCTCGCTCGCAATCAAAAGCTACCGTGCTCGCTTCGCTCGCACAGGATTGGCAACCAACCTAACCCTCAATCCATGCGTTGTACAGGAGTACAGGAGACTAGTGGAGGAGGAGAAGGGGGAGTACGGCAGGACGATGGTTCAGATTCTCTACCTCAACGACCTTCCCATTCCCCGCCTTCGCGACGACGATGTCACCTCCCATCAGTCTCTAAATGTCCTCTACACCTCCATTTACAATGTTAGTTCCACCCACGACTAACCATTCGTTACGCCAACATATCTCATCCGAGCCGCGACCGTTCCCCTTAGATGGCTTTTATGAGGGGCTTTGTCGTATGGCATACCAGAGATCTCGCCACCTCTGAGATCGGTGTCTGAAATTACCACAAAACCACCGTTTGTACGTGCGTGATACTGGTTTAACAGTATATCCACGTACGTATATGGCGCCGCGCGATCGGAAATTTCAGAATGAATCTTAGGGGGGGGTCGACCTATTTTTTGTTTTTTTTGTTTTTTTGTTAAGGTAAATGTTGTTTTCTGAAAAAAACAAAAAACAAATAAAACAAAAAAAACAAAAAAAACAAAAAATACAAAAAATACAAAAAAAAAAACAAAAAAAAACAAAAAAAAACAAAAAACAAAAAAAAAAAAAAGTTACAAAAACAAAAACATAAAAAACAAAAAAATACAATAAAAACAAAAAAAAATACAAAAAACAAAAACATAAAAAACCAAAAATTATGAAAACCAAAAAATACAAAAAATATGAAAGGGAATTTGGTTTGTGCCCATTTTGCTGCTGTGGTGTCGTCTTCAAAATCGAGTGAAACCACTCTAATAAAGTATTTTGCGATAGAACGCTATTTTCCCTACTCTGAACATCTGTAACTCAGAGAGTTTTCGCCAGATTGTGTTTTACTTCGATACACATTGCTTTTAGACCTAGAGATTTAGCAATAGAGGAGTTCTCAATTTAAGGCGATCGGTCGAAAATTTTTGTCACAGGAGGCTTCTAAAAATGTAACTGCCAAATGCTTGAAATTACGTTTAAGACCGAAAATTTAGAATGTAGCCCTATATGGTGATACAATGACGAAGTGATAATAGTTTCTCAATGCCTCAATAAATAGGAATGAGAAAGCTACGATGAAATTGTGAAGCACGTAAGTTCACGTGGATGTTTTCTAGAAATTATGGGATTTCAAGAAATTTATATTTGCATAGGTCATTCGACTTGATTACATTGAAACAAGTTCAGATGCGATAGAAACACGTAAACTTGATGCCAGTTTCTGTATTTCAGCTGTTGAGTTCACGTCGATGAGTTGAAGGAATTGATAAGAAATACGTGACCAATGTTGTTTGTTCCGAGTTAGAATAGGTTATGGGCTCGAACTGATCAAATGAAAACGAAAATGGATTTTCCACATCTTCATAAAAGTTCAGCAGAAGGTTATCGACGCCAACCTTGAATGTATCAACTGACAAAATGAATGTGAAAATGGATTTTCCACACTTTTCATCTGTTTTAAACCTTTTTGTAACTTTGTATTTTAGTATTATATTTACTCTTTGTATTTGTTTTTTAATCTATTTTGTAATTTTTGTATTTTTGTATTTCATGTTTTTTGTTTTTTTTTTGTTTTTTTGTATTTTTTGTTTTTTTTGTTTTTTTGTTTTTTGTTTTGTTTTTTTTGTTTTGTATTTTTTTGTATTTTTTGTATTTTTTGTTTTTTTTGTTTTTTTTGTTTTTTGTTTTTTTGTTTTTTTGTTTTTTTGTTAAGGTAAATGTGATTTTTTGAAAAAAACAAAAAACAAAAAAAACAAAAAAATATGTCGGCCACCCCCCATCTTATTTCTCGAAGTGGGGACACCTCTGTAACGCTTCCTAGGAAGTGTACTTCACCTACCTACTTACCTTCACCAACCACAGCACTATCATTCTACATGCGAACAAATTTCTCAAGTTATAGAACTACAGATCAACTTAGCCTTTTACTGTTTATATCTGAAACATAGCGAGGATTGACAGTTCCTTTCACGACACGATTCATCAATATTTTTACCCATTTCCATTTGAAATCTAACCTTCTTTTCCTATTTCAGTGGTTCAAGGTGAAGCCTTTTATTTTCGATGTCAGAGAAATAACTTCTAGCGTGCTGAATAAGCTCAAGAACCGGTGTAAGAGATGCTTGCGACGCGAGAAGGAAATGGTCAAAAAGCAGTTGTCCCTGGCACCGAGTCCAATCGATCTGTCCCTGGCACCGAGTCCAATTGATCTGTCCGAATTCCGAGCCAGCAAGAGTCCGATATCAGTAGTGGGATCAAGTTGTCTTACCCCTTCTCCAAGTGACGATGACGTGGTGCCTTGCAGCCCTGAGTTTAACGTAAGTGTAATGATCATCATCTTAGTTCTTTAGTTGAGTGAGTTGGATGGTCATCTGAGTTTTGTGATCAAGAGAGTTCTAACTTTTATTATGATTGATCACTGGTATTTGATTTTTCTACGAAATATATAAGCAATTATAATCATCTACGCCTGAGCCCTGAGTTTGTTAGTAATTGGGAATAATTAAAATTATACAATTATACAGAATGTAATGAAGACCAGTGTAATTGAGATTAACTGCCTTTACCCTCAGTTCCAGCCTCCCCGCTTCTGCTCCACTCCTGTCGTTACCCCAGTGAAAACCCAGCCGGTCTTCTCTCTGACATCCCCCTCCCGAGTCCTTGGCACACTCCAAGCAGCAAACACTCCTGTATCGCCTGCCAGTAGTTCCCTCACTCCTGGCAAAACGCCAAGAAGTGGTATGGGCAGCACGCCAGCTGAGAGTGTGGGCAGCACACCAACACATATCCGTGGATCACCACCTAGCTATACTTCTGAACCCCCTCCTAGCTACACCCTGACACCTGAGTCTCTGCATGGGTCAGTGGTCTTGAATCATGACTTTATTCTAGATATCGGTCGAATAGAGAAGGCCAAGAACATTTCTTATGGTACACATCTGTAATTTTCGAGAATCGAGCCAAAAACTTATTTCATATTAACACGCAGGTAATTTAAATAAGTGCTGGTTTTATTTGCACATTAATTCCCCACTCCGCAGGCCCACGGGATACCCGTCAGTGACCCCTGTCATGTCAGACAGGATAAGTTCTCTATTGCCCACAGCGTACCCCAACCTACAGACGACCCCATCTAAGGCCCTTAACATCTACAGTCCTGTTCTCCGTGAATTTGACTCCGCCCCTACCTACCTCACCCCACCCAAACCTCTGGAGCCCCTCGCCGATAGCCATGCAATGAGAGGGTTGCCCCTCGCTGAAACCCATACAATGAAAGGGCTGCATGAGTTCCATTCTTTCCTGCAACCCGCATACCCATGGGGTTTAATCTCACCGAATCAAATGCGGGCTGGGGTGCCTCCTCATCTACTCCTTCCAACCTATCAGGTTATATTCTTTATGGTTATCGTTATACACAATCCGTATCTGTCATGTGTGATCGACCTTTTTTCAATTGATAATCACATAACCATGACTCATGGAGTCTTGAACCAACTACTCTAATAAGATGTTAAGATCCAAGTTTCATAGCGAAATCCAATTTTTAACAATATTGCCACATCATCATCTCATCGTCAGTTCTTTTTTCAACTTCCACCTTCCATTGATAAGTCTCCCTCTTCCCCTCACACTGCTCCCTCTTTCCTCGCAGTGGGCGAGTGACGTGTTCCCTACGCTCCACTCTTCCCCTGAAACCCACGAAAACCGGCTGAGTGAACCACGCCTTAGTGCGGAACCCCACTCCCCTCTCAACCTGCACAACTACCCCAGGTATGTGAGATGTGTTACGTATGTGTTACGTATAAAGACGCGTGGATTTCCTCTGCGCGCTCCAACTTTCTATATAAATTCCGTCAAAAGCACATAACTTTGCGCGTCTTTATCAAGGCCTTTCACAATCGAGCGATCTGTACACATACGGGATACATACAGATGTTGCGAGTGCTGAGAACGCCTTCTGAAATTGCAACACGATTGCCATTTCTACGTACGTATACGTCATGTATGTATGTGTAGGATGCCGGATGGCGTGTATACTTGTATAGGAATGGGTGGGCTTGTGTACTTTCCAAATCTGCTACAAGGTCTGGAATAATTCAATTACTTGATACTTTGATAGCTGACGGAAACACTTTGATTTCTGTGATAATGCCACAATTAAATCCAGTCGTAAATCGAATTTCCAGATCACTCGACATGTCAGTCAACCGCGGTTGATCTTTTTCTTTTGGCATTGCTTCCATGTACTCATGTATTCGTCTATAGGTATTCGATTCTTTTCCATTGTTCGTCCATCTTTTTGATTATTGTACTAATTCATAATTGACCTTATTTTCACTAAATTTACCATAATTTAGTATTCACTAATTTACCATATTTACTAATTTACCATAATCCATCTTGACTGTGAGACATATTCCTCCCCTTTCTCAGGGTTTCGTCTATCCCACCTCCCTCCTTGTTCACAGACCGACAGGCTACGGGGTTTCACTGTGAGGACTCTGCTGTACAAGGGGGCGGCTCCCCGATACCAGAGAGAGGTGATGCCTAGACCAAGCCCATTTCCTAGGATATCATGGATTCAGTTGTCATGGATTCAGTTGTCATGGATTCAGTGTCGCCTAGACCAAGCCCATTTCATAGGATTTCATGGATTCAGTTAGCTTGTCATGGATTCAGTTGTCATGGACTCACTGTCGTGGATTCAGTTGTCATGGATTCAGTGCCATGGATTCAGTTGTTTTTAAGTTTTTATAACGCCTCGAATGATAGTAATGCTGCCTTTATGAAATATAACCCACAACTGTCACTACTCATTAATAACCTAGATATTTTGATAGTTCTATTAGCTTATTAGTTTCTTTTACTGTTCTCAAGTTTTGAAATATTCACGTTTTAGAATTCATTTAATTAAATTAAAGGTTATTTTACAGTTTACCATAGATAACTGAGTTGTCCCCCATTATTATCATTACCAATTATTGTCATCCATTATTTGTGAGGGGTTGAGCATTCCGTTTTAAGGAATCAAATTCTCTTTTGTTTAGAGTCTCACTCGCGGAATTGTTTTTACGATGGACTTACTAATGCAACGCGGTGTCGACGAGATTAATTTCATATAGAATTAAAAATTGTATTTTTAGAAATGTTAATTGTGTATTTTTATAATTGCACGCACATAGGTCGGATTTAAAATATCATAATATTGTTTGCTTGTATTTTAAATTTTATATGTTATCAATAATACTGGACTGATATAATTTAAAGTGTATTAGGACGTTTTTTATGTTTAATTGATGCGATTATTATTTTAACATTTAATGCTTATTCTCAAATTAAAAATTCATTGCTGGCAATTGTCCCATACTGTCAAGGATCGTTACTATCATTAAGTTATTCGTGAAGTTTACGGCAATGAATTTTTATAGTTACAAGTTTTTACGGATTAAATTTTCTGCCTGCAATTATTGAAAATTCCAATTATATTTTCGAATATGTCAGCAATTAATGACAGCGCAATTATTGTTATTTTATCAAAGGTTTATTAATTTATTGTTTTACCCTACCTAATATCTATTTATTGTTTTACCCTATTTTATGGGCGCGTAGTTCTTGAATTCCATTACTATTTTACGACTGAATGTTTTCACTGAATGGCTGAATCTCTATTAATACTTCAATAATAAGATTATTGTATGCATTACTTCTGCATTAATAGAATGTTATCTTCACAGATCCAATTGACTCATGATATTTACTGCAAATTATTCTCCCATACAGTGACTTCTAACATCTTTAATTCACTATAGGAAGGTTCGGCACTGTTTTCATGTCACAGAAGAGATCGACAGAACGACAGGTAATAATGCTTGTGGTGTAACTGCAATTCTAGTTGTTTCATGTTCCATTTCCAACGTAGATTATCGAATCTCCTGCAGTATCAAATTCTCCCTTGCTTTATTTCATTCCACAGTCCACGCCCTCACTCCCCTTGTTAAAACCCCCTTCTTCCCTGATATCTTGTTCGGTTGCGTATTAATTTACCTGTAATCGTTATGAAAATTACCAATCAGCGTGCGAGGTTACAGCCAACTAACGCGCTGATTGGTCCACTGACCTATAATGGGTAATCTAATGCCGGTTTCCCCAGGGCCCTGCATGTACTAAGAGGAGTAGAGGAGACGATGAGACGCTCCGGGAGAGCATCCCTGTTCCGGGGAGCATAATGAAAGTGGAGCTGCAGAACTTCATGTGCCACACCTTCTTCGAGGTGGAGCTCTCCTCCACCGTCAACTTCATAGTCGGGAGGAACGGGAGTAAGTCAGAGTAATGTAGATATCCCCCCCCTTATATCTTCTCTGGGTTAAAGGGAGTAAGTCAGAGTTATGAAGATATCCCCCCCCCTTATATCTGTATATCTACTCTGGATTAAGGGTATTACGTCAGAGTGATTTAGATCCCCCCATTCTTGTCTTTTTATTTGAGAGGCCATGAGGAAGGGCTAGCCGAGATGGCGATTTGCTGGGACTGTGTGGTGTGTTCAGTGTTCACTGTACAGTGTACAGTGAACACACCGCAACGTCCCAACAATCAACATTTTAACACACAGTACAGTTAAATCTGAAACAGAATACGTTAATTTCACGTTGAATATTTTGGAAACCAGCTAGAATTCCCCTAGAATTTTTTCTAATCCTGCCCCCTCCCGCAGGCGGTAAGTCTGCGATCCTGATGGCGCTGGTGATAGGTCTGGGTGGGAAGAGCTCGGCAACCAACAGGGCGCCCAACATGACTGAGTTCATCAAGCAGGGCTCCAGCTGGGGCCAGGTTACCATCTCCATCTGCAACTCCAACAGGAACCACGACGCTTGGGAGTACCAGGTGACTGTTGCAGGGGATTATTTACGTTGGAGTTCTTTATATACCATTGTGGGAAAGATAGATATAGAAATTTACAAAAAATCAACCTATCACTCAATTGCCTGACGTTGTCTGCCCCATATTTTACGAGTCTGGGCGCGCGGAGGGGGCCAGGCAACGCCTAGCAATCACTCAATTATTTGAAAATAATTGGTCGTTTTGAGGAGTTTCACACTTCTCTCCCATCTTGTAGACGTACGGTGACCACGTGGCAGTCGAGAGACGTATAACGAAGAACGGAAGCTCCTACAAGCTGAAGAACGCCGGAGGGAAGACCATCTCAACGAAGAAGAACGATCTTACGCTCCTACTCGACCATTACAACATACAGGTTATAATTCTGTAAATTAAATAGGTCAACGAAGACTTGGGGTCGGGTGCTGGAACAATCGTACAGCGAAATCATCAATTCACTAACACCTCGATTTTGCCGTTTTTTTTCACCTCCAGACCCTTACCCTAACTGTTGATACCAGTCCTCTGTGTCCCTAGCAACTGTTACCAACGTATCGTTCTCCGGTTACGTACGTACGTTTTGGTACGTTTTGGTGAGTTTGACTGGGCGTGCTCAGGACATCTGCGTCGTGCGCGTCTCCTTCCAGCTCAGCAATGAGTTGTTGTTCACAGCAGTGTACCCCGGAACAGGAGGTGTATCCGAGAACTGCTCAAGGAACTTGCCTAAACCGATCTTGAAGCTTTCAAGTGAACTCAGTCGTGAGACGTCAGATGGCAAGATGTTCCATAGCTGAGCTGCTCTAACACCAAATGAACTATCAATGTAATTACTACATAGAAAGCTGGGCCTGGTGTTTATCTGTGGGATGAGTGCCTTTAATCCCAAGCCGAGGATGTTGCTTGAATTGCATCTCAACATCATTAGGGGCATGGCCGTTGGCGATTTTCCAAACTTGGATGATGCAGTATCTTTCTTTCGCCGTTGGAGAGACATCATATTGAGCTTCCTGAGACGGTCCCAATAGCTCATGTCTTTGAGTCCAGCTATCTTACGGATGAAGCATCGTTGGACATTGTCTAACTTTGGATGTCTGAGATCTTGGTAGGGTTCCAGACAGGACAGCAGTATTCCAGTCTGGAGCGCACCATTGATTTGTACAGTGTCAGCATGACTACTGAGGAACGTGATCACTGAACGCAATTGGAGGACCCAAGATACCATTTTACGAGCTGCCTGTACAGTCTGTTCTATGCGGCGACCAGATCTGTCACTTGAAACAAGAACCCCTAAGTCCCTGGCAGTGTCTGTCAGTTCTATGACATGTCCTTTAGAGTTTTGTACTGATATTCTCAGGATAAAATGGTAGTTGTCTTAAGAGGTAGGAGCTATTGAGGGGATAGCTGAGTAGTTGAAACTTGTCTTCATGGAGTTCCATGTTATTGATTGAGGACCAGTTAATCACTCTACACAGGTCGTCCTGTATACGTGCAGTGCACTTTTACCGAGGACTTTCGATATTAGTTTAGTGTCATCGGCAAAAACATAGCCCTTACAGTTTTTGAGGGTAGGGAGGAGGTCATTTATGTACAGGAGGAACAGTATAGGTCCTAACACTGTTCCTTGTGGTACCCCACTGATCACAGGCTGTGATGATGACAAGACACCTTCCACTTGACAGTTTGGGTGTGGTTTGTGAGGAATGCTTCAATCCAGTGAAGGACTTACCACCAATTCCATAACGTTGAAGCTTTTCCAGCAGAACCTGGATGGTCGACTTGTCAAAAGCCTTAGAGTAATCTAGGTAGATCACATCCACTTCTGTGGTCACTGTTTAGGCAGCTATAAATGAACTGATGTGACTGAGTAGCTGTGTCAGGCAACTTCGTTTCTTTCTAAACCCATGCTGATTTTGACTTATCATATTTGCTCCCTCAAGATAGTCGACCAGCCTGTCTCTAGTATTCTCTGAAGGTTTTGATGATGTGAGACGTCAGTGAGACGGGTCTGTAATTGGCAGGTCAGTTCGTCCTTCTTCTTGCACAGGTGTTATGAACTGTGATTTGAGCTGAGAAGGAATTGATCCTTTGCGAAGGATTCTAACCACAGTAAGTGAAGTGGTGCAGATAGCTCTTCTCTGCAGGATGTGAGAATCTTGGCAGGTACATCATCATCAGACAAGCTGAATACGGGTCGAGTTCTTTCAGTAGAGATGATGTCCTCCTTTGAGAAGCTGAAGTCGAGGAAAGAAGTACTCAACTTGGGGTAGGCCTTCAGAGTCAAGACAAGCACTGATATCTGCTTTTTTAGCAGGGTCACTGAACACTTTCTGGTATTGAGATTGCAATATCTCTGCTTTACTCCTTGGATCACCAGTAAGTTCATTGAGGAGTTTCAGTACGGGAATTGAGGATTTTGTCTTTTGGAACCGCTTAGCATATGAAAAAGAAGTACTTCAAGCTACTTTTGATAGTTTGTACTGCCCTCTCTTCTCGGCGGCTCAGATTTCTCAGAATTTCAGACTGAATAGTGTATACCAGTAGATTAACTTCTTCAGTAAGTTTGGGGAGCAGGCGTGACTGGGGATTCCTTTTCACGTAGGGCGTTGATCCTGGCATTTAACTTTCTCCGTTTTCTTTTCAAGGCTGTGACAGGGCTGTTTTTTCTGGGCTTAAATGAGCCCCGTTTGGTGCTTTTGCAGCTAGAGAATGTAGAAGGTGATCTGCAAGATAGTGAGCTTCAATAATTCGAGGAACTTCTCCGAATTATGATCACAGAGGACCCACAGATCTTCCCAGTCGACTGTTCTGAATGCTTCATTCATGGCATCAAAGTCAGCATTGTGGTAGTCTGCAGCCCTGAAGGAGTGAGGACTTCGGCTCTCTGGCGGGGGTGCTGACTACTGACTACTTGAGGGCCCTGACTACTTGAGGGCCCTCTTTAGGGTCTACAAAAGTCTGATTCAAAGGAAAGATTGATAGTCGAGAGCAAGTGAGGAACAAGTGAAACGAGAGGTCTATAATTAAACTTTGGTTAATATTTTGGTTATCAGTACAATCAGTATAATCAATTTAGTGAGGCTAAATAGCACTATCAAGTATGACGTAAATATGAAGCAGGGAAAGGTTAGATCTAATAGAGAGCGTGTACGCATAAATGCGTTTTTGAACAAATTTATGGTGGAAAAACAAATTACTGTATCATTAAATTGCGTATCATGAAATTGAATCATCAATGCTAGTTGCTTCAAGTTCAACCGTGAAAACCATGGCAAACTACGGAGTTTATGAGATAAAGAAATGAATTACTACATCGATGTCAGAGAATTTGTTCCTTTAGCGATGTTAAAGGGTTTGTAGGTAGTGGCGAGGAACGGGTTGTTGCTAACAATATTTATAGGGCTGATGTTAAAAGGAAACGAGATGCCATCGTAGTAGGAATGGGTATTAGAAGTAGTGGTTTTCAGTTAGGTGATGAATGTGTTGCTGGGTCAAGTGGCGTACCATCGGGTAATGGGGAATTTGTTAAGCGTTGGACACCAGTAAAGGTAAAAGGAGACAGGATCAGATATAGAGACGGAAAGGAGTGGAAAGATTTGTATTATGTGTGTAGGGCAGTTGCCCTTAGATATTTTCAAAGACGTAGGGTGGCAGATTGTTTACCATTGGAGAAGGTGGACAGTGAGGCGATAAGTAGATTAAAAGATAAAGGTGGGTTACTTTCATTTTTTAAATTTCTGTAAATTTTGTTAATTATCAGTTAATACATGTAAGATGCCTACATAACCCAGACCCGAACCTTCGCGGGACAATGTGACGTGAAATCGACTTTCCATTTCCACAGGTGAACAACCCGGTGAGCATCCTGAACCAGGAAATGGCTAAGAAGTTCCTGGCTTCCACCGACCCGAACTCCAAGTACAACTTCTTCATGAAGAGTACCCACCTCGAGCAAATGATCCTCGATTATCAGGTGAAAACCTTTACTGCCAAAGATTTACACTTTTTGTAAATTATACGAGATCTTGGAAAGTTAAAAGTTAATAATGACTTCCACCAAACATTGGATTATCAAATGCTGCCAATGTTTGCTTAAGTAGCATATTGCGTTCTTGGAATTTAGAGATTACCAAAAGCTAAGACAGAAAGACCAAAAACTTGTTATTAAGTCGCCGGAAAAGGTAGTCAATCTTCGGAAGGGCGCCCGCCGCCCCCGCCTCATTTGCTGCTCGTAAGGGCAGTATCACCCGGTACCCGGTAAGGGGTTCTGATATCTAGAAGTGCAGCCGGGTGGGTCCCAGCGGAACGCTCCGCAATCGGAGGGGTGCCATCCCGAAAGGGATGGTGATGGTCAGTGGATTTTACAAGAAAAAAAGTCGCCGGATGTCTCCTTACTTATTTTACCTCCGCTCAATTTTTCTGAAATACAATCTACATTGAGTATACATTAACAGTACTCTTGAGGCTATCACGTAGTGACTATTGAGTTGGACTGTTGGTACAGGAGTAAGTTGACTGATTTTCCATTGCAATTTTGTGAGCATAGTTTGACCATTGTTTGATCTTGTTTTTGTGCAGTTTTTGCAATAGGAATTCTTTGATTTCAATCCCATCTTTATTGTTTAATAATGGTGTTCAAACAGGAATTAGAGCTATCTGTTGACGAATTTAGAGTTTGGTTTCAACTTCAACCTCTCTTCTTGTCCTGAGCTCTTGCACTGTTTGAATTTCAACAAATTAACCCTTAAGCCGAGAGTCAGAGAATTTGATTAGATTCTAACCGACTGAGCATTGGTACTCCACCTAGAGAATGTAATCCACCTTCCCATGTGCCTGCTACTCCACCCCCTCCTCCTGTCCTCTGTCCTCCTCCTGTCCACTGTCCACACCGAGGAGGACACCCCCCTCAGCCTCCTCCCCTTCAGCTCCCCCATAGCCCCGGACACCACCCGCTGCTACGCCTCGCGGTGTAACGACACAGCCCGCACGCCCTGCAACCAGGGCACCAACTACTGCCACCTCACCTGTAACGACGGCGTAACCCTCTGCTCGCCTGACGACGGTCTCTGCGGAGGAAGACCGGAGCGGGTTGCTGTGGACTGCTCTGCCTTCACACAGCGCTGCGAGTGGAACAATGTCACAGGGATTCCGGGCTGTGTGAACCTGGAGGTTCAGGAGTCGCCGGTTATTCAAATAGGGGTCATCACTTTCTGTGTAGCGTCTATTGTCACATACGTTGTCATCATTAACTTTGTCTTGCAGTGATCAATGATCATGTTCAGATTGGATAGCGTAAATTATGCAACTTTTCAGTCACATTGAGGATGGAACCCTTGGACTCTGGACCATAACGAATTGCTTTTTTCAAAATGAACTTTTTAAAATTATGAAAAGTTGAGAATCTCCGGTATGCTTGCGCCTTGCGTTCTGATCATCAAAAGATGCAAATATGAATGTGTAGATGTATCAATTTATAGTATTATGATTCAAATGTAGAAAGAGCTTTCTTGATGAGATAAGAGTCTGAATTTTCAAAAATCAAAAGATCGATAATTGATGTTCGCCTTTAAATTTTATGTGCTTCAACGATGACAAGATTGGTCCGCTAAAATTGTTAGAAGGTATTAATAAATCTTCGAGACTATCCAAGGAGTCATTAAACCTAACAAAATTTTTCAGCAAGTGTACGAAAAGTTAGAAACCATCAAACACACAGTAGCTAAGAAGGAACGATCTGTCCCTGATATTAAAGCTCAGGTAGGTTCTTTTTTAGTTTTTGGGTAGATGCATAGCATAATTTGTCTCATTTTGTCTTTACTTAGTTACTTTTAAATCTAAGATTTAATACGTAAGTTAGTCTACGACACTAATGACGATTATTTCACGACTGGCTTGGTTTCCAACCAGCATGTAATTGACCTAGAACGTATAGGTACTAGCTTTCTAGCTAGATACCTATCATCTAGAAGTAGGCTCTAGCTCTCTCGCTAGGTACCTATATTTACAATCTACTAATCTAGAATATTCTGTCAGGTGAAGCACCTACAAAACCAGTACAATGAGATCACTGAGCTCAGGGATATGGGTAAGAAAGTCTCACTGCTCAA
>WFMF01000648.1:0-80507 GCA_011033025.1 Beroe forskalii | reverse complement strand
GAGGGGATTGCAGGGGAATTTTTTTTTTGGGCCCCCTTTTCCCCCAAGGAAGAGGCATCGATTTAAATTATCATTATTTTTTTTTTCTGATCACAAAGAAAAAACTTTTAGATTTTCTGAGGCCTTTTGTTTTAACACATTACTGTGTTCTGTTTGAAAGGGGTAGTTTTTAAAAAGGCGGGGGGGCATTGGGGTCGGTTCTGCTAAAATTTAAAAGGTTTAGATCGGGAAAAATTTTGGGGTTGTTACAGATTTTACATTTAACCCCTTTTAAAAATTAGACCTTATCATATTATTGATTTTTTCAAAAACTTTAGACTAAATGGTTTTTTTCAGGGAAGCAAAAGTCTCATACCCATCCCACGTACTGCCCTGGTCAAATTCACACAAAATTTGGGGGCCTTGAAGTAAAATAAATTATTCCCTTTTTTCAACTCTTCAACAGGGGAAACAAGAAAACCTGGAAACCACTTCAAATCTGGTTAGTGAAAGAAAAACCGGCATCGTGGGTTATACTCGCTCCATCGGTCAAGGAACTCTTTAACTTCTATCACATTATCTGGAGGAACCGTGAAGTGACAATGGGACAGCACAGATAGGGTTAATTCTTCGGAGATGCTGATTTCATTTGGACATTCTAGTTGCTAGAATTCATCATGATTGAAATTCAAAACAAAGCAGAGAACTTGTTCTAGATGTAATGATGTAATTATTTCATTCACAACTAACGTACTAACCACTGAACTTGTTTTGAGCCTTGTTTTCCTTCAGAATGGAGATGTTTACTTAATGATGTAATTATGTGAGTCACTACTAACGTACTAACCACTGAACTTGTTTTGAGCGGTGTTTTCCTTGAGAATGGAGATGTTTGCGACACTGAAGCCCACGTTGTCGTTCACCCCATCTTCGTTAAAGTCAGTGGATCGGAATATCTTCTGCAACAATTTTTACAGTGGGGGGACAGCTTTCCTGTCAAATAACTTAGCCTAGTAGATTATCAAGAAATAAGTAACGTGGCCCTGAATGTTGTAAAAAATGAAGAAACTCGAATGACTGATGAAGTTTTTTTAAATTAAGAAACTAGCTTATATAACATCAAATTGGAAATTAAATAGTACTGTGTGAGCATCAATTGTCAAACACAAGGAAACATTTCCAAAGACAGAGAGACAAAGCCAACTTTCGTCGTAGTACTAATGAAGATTGTCTGGTATGCTTCAACCATGGTGAACTCAATTAATAGATCTTGCTGTACGGCATGTTAAACAAGGAATCGAAACTGAGGGGCTCCGTACAGGACATTGCTATTGCGACGAATGTGATTATACAGCCAAGATTTAGATTGTACCCTAGAATTTCATGATTTGCAACGAGAGTCACTCTCGGAAACAATGTCTGGCTCCTGGAAGCAGCGCCCCCAGAAACCACACCTATATCTTAAAGTTTCATAATTTCCTTTATCACCCTGCGCACGTGGGGTGGACACCTTTGCTAGTACTTTGTGCGCAGGTAGCGACGAGTCGCCAATTAGAACAACGTTCCTGTTCGAAAAACGACAAAAGGGTCAAATTTTTCTTAAAACTTGCATGGAATCATTTCAGAGGAAAGTCTCAGCTATCCAGAGATATAAGGATCATCTGGGAACTCAATCACAACGTTCGCAAAAGTCTCATTATGTACAAATGTTGAAAAACGTCGAGTTCCAAATTGCGCGTGAGCATTGATTGATTGACGAGCTTGTGAGGCCTAATTCCAAAAAGAAGATGGACTTTCAGTGTAGAATAGATTTATCTAGGCATTACAAAAACCCCATGTCAATAGCTCAAAAATGTAGGGAGCCTTAGGATTGCCAGTCAGAATTTGGAAAAAAGCACACAGTTGTGCTATTTCGTGGGTGGACAAGCGTGGGGTGGACAACGCGCGCGCAATTTAAAACGCCAGACTCTTGTTTGCCAAATATGAGAGACCCTTGTCCACCACCGTCGTTAACAGTGATACCATTTCAGATTTCCTGCGTGGCAACCGGCAGTGATTCGATAAGGAACAAACTTATTCTTGTTTCAACAGTAGTACTGGTGACATTGACAATGAGTATAAAAAATCGAAGTAGATGCTTTTGTCAATTTATTTTAAGTTATGTTATCAATGACTACTAACAAGTTATCATATAATATATATACAGCACACGTCATCACTGGATGGTGATGCAGTGTACTACTTAGATTTAAATGTAATGTACATTGTACCCCTTTAGTACATTAAACAGTGTGGCGGTTTCAGTACAACATCTATGATTTTCACAAAAACTCAATAGCAGGTGTTAATCTCGTGATTGTACACAACCAATTATGCGATAATAATTATGAAAGTAACATTTTCAGGCAGAAGCCGATGGGCCAATGGGACTTCAACAGCAACGGTGATGAAGGTACATTCAAAGGCATTCACATGAATAAGATTGCGCACAGAGCAGGCTATAGGTACAATACACTCTATATAAGGTGAGCAAATGTATATCTATATACAAGCATGCTGATCACATGGTTTTTGTCCCATATCATAGGTATATATCCATAGCAACCACACGAGTTCCTTATAGCAAACCTAATCTTAAAAATTAAGATTTTTGGTATTTTTGACATTTAGATCTAGGCCACATTTTTTCTGTTTGATTACTCATCATACAGGATAGATATAATTTCGATTTTGTGAAAAAGTTTCATTAGGTAATCGCGACCATTCAACGCTAGTACTTTAGTAGCAGTGCGCTGTTTCTGAGTCTCATGATAACTTAGCCCTTAGGTATATTTCAAAATTTTTAATTCTTTCTGAGTTGGTGACTCAATTACAAGCAGTTTAATGAGCTCCAAGTAATTTGAAAAACTGCTTCTAATTGAGTCTACTCAGAAAGAACTAAAACAAATATCTGTTTCGGTACTTCAATACAACATTCACGCTGCACACAAATCACAATAATATGTTATTTTCCTTTCTGATTGTATACATGGATCACATCTACCAATTTGATCGTAAAAACCTCTTAGGAACCCAATTTTGACGACTTGAACTTCAAAATCTATCTTAAAATGAATCAATATCGACCCCCAGCTGACCCCTGGTGAACCCCCCACTGACCCCATGGGTGAACCCCCTACTGACCCCCATTTGTGCCATTTCTAACGAAATACCAATTTTATCAATGAAATTCGGCACATTTTTGATAAGTTGCAGTCGCAGATTTTAACACAGATATTCAAATTGATTTAAATTCTTTTCTGGGTTCATGCTTTTTAAATGTTACCCTTAAAACCCCGTCAACTCGGTATTATTGAAAACTTGATCTGTCCTAGTTTGTAGTTAGATAGGTATATAAAATATAAATGTGACTGATGCGAAATTTAAACATAGATTATTACATCTATCACATGCCGGAATCAACACTTCATGAAATACATTTGATAACGATCAAATGACTTAATTGGCATGGTCTTGATACAACCATTAACATTTTACAAAGTATGGCTGGAAGTTCTACCGAATTAAAAGCGAAAAATTGCAATAAGCAAACTAATGTCCGTTTATTAAATTAAATAAATAATTACTATTTCTGAAAGGTGCAAATCAACGGATTAACTGACGGACCAACTTTAACACTTAAAGAAAAATTTAAGGGCATAATGAAATGAACAAAAAGTGCAATATAATGTTGTGGTTTTGTACAGCGTGAATGTTGTTCTGAAGTACTGAAACACATTCTTAAATTGTCACTGTAAAATACATCATGTTCATTGCATCGCTATCCATTGATGACGTACACTACACACTTTGAAGTCAGTACCGATTACTTGACCAGCACTGTGTGTATACTGTATAATTGTACATGCAGAAATTCTGCCAAAATTTTTGAAATTGAAATTGAAAATTTTATTAGAAAATATAGTTGACAATATCACTTTTCAAATAGTAAACATTGAATAATATAGTTATAAACTATTAACTAAATTTTCTTGAATCATCCAATTAAATTATTAAATCCGGTTAACTCATCATGGTTGCAACAATTGGCTGTATATATTTTAGAAGAATAAAAGGTAAATACATGAGAAATTTTCGAAAAATTGTGTTGGTGAAAAGTGATATGAAAGTGTTAACGGATTAATAGCTGTCTTCTAACAGAAGCGTTCCCGGTACAGCGCACCCAAATTAACGTCACATTGCACAGACCAAGAGATGATGATTATATGGTAAAAATTGTTAGATCAGAAGAGTTTCATTGGATAATAAGATATATTATTTATAGATAGCAATATCAATATTTAATTAAGAGTCATATCTGGATAACAAGTTATTTTTTAAGTTTATCTTTAAAGTTATGTTTAGTTTTCAATAACCTCAAGTCACTAGGGAGAGAATTCCACATAAGAGAAGCTGCAGTACTTGGTTTAGTAAAGTTGAAGATAGGCGGGTGTATCACAGTGTAGGTCAATATTTGTTCTACGAGTTGCCGGCCAGAGGATACATCTGACCTTTGACAAAGCTTTCCGCTATTTTATCCGGAAAGCCCATATCATAAAATAGTCGTATGCCAGGCAGCAGAGATTAAAGTAGTAGAGGTCACGAATTTTTTAATACTCCCTAAGTTCGAATATAAAGGGGTATTACTGGTATAATTTTGGGTAATTTTATCATATTTTTGGTTTCCTAAAATTGCCCTGATAACTTTATTCTGGGTACTTGTCGGTGGTTTAAGAATATTTCGGGAACAGTTTCAGGATTTTATTTTACTAATAAAATTTTTGGCGAAAGGGGCGCCCCATGCCATGATACCATAGTTTAAGTGGGACTCTACAAAAGCATGGTAAATGGTTTTTTGATTTGTGGTTAAGATGATCACATTTCATAAAATTCCAACAATGCGGTTTATTTTGGTACTTAATATATTAATGTGATGTTTAAATTTAAGTTTGTTATCAAAGTTAACACCTAGATACTTAACATAGTACGGTTCATTTATCTGGGAATCATCTGGCATTCTTATGAACTCTTCAATCATCAGTTTGGGACACACTTTAGTAATTTCATGCATGACAAATTCTCCTTTTTTATTTAATTCAGCAGGACTGGGATCACCTGGTTCGTAGAAATGGATCTTCAAAAGAAACTGCGGCAACGCCGAGTGCATATCAGTTAGGTCAAGTTCACCCTTATCATAGCATTTATTAAAATGCGGCCAAAATAATAGATATTCAGTTTTGGAGAAGTTAAGTAGGAGCTCGTTGCTACTAAACCAGTCAACTATATGCTTCAATTCATGCCTCATGGTTTCATCATACTTTTCAGATTCAATTTTAAGCGTGAGACAGGTATCATCAGCATAAATGGAGAAATCAAAAATATTTGAGCTGTTGGTTATATCATTCATAAATGATATAACCAACCAGTTTACCAATATAGAATTGGTCCATATATTTACACCATGTATTATGTGATATATATCACAGGGTGCGCCAAAAGTCTTGACCCCTTTTACTTTTTTGATCATCCGAAAAATACAGCCGATATTTCGATTCTGTAAAAATATTCTTTAAATTGTATGGCGAATTCTGAGATTTCTAGGTTGCTATGACATCCATAGCAACCACAGAAATTCCCATAGCAACCGACCTAAAATGCCAAAAAATTGAAGATTTTGGCATTATTGACATTAGATTTAGCCACATTTTCTGTTTTGATAATTCATCATACAGGATAGATATTTCGATTTTGTGAAGGGTTTCAGTAATCATGACCAGTCAACGCTGAATATTGAGATTTTCAGGTTGCTGTGACTTTCATAGCAACCACACAATTTTCCATAGCAACCGAACTCAAAATGGAAAAATTTGGGAAAAACTCGCTAATTGCCATTCATTTCAATGCTATTGTTGATATAAAGGGTAGTAGACAATACAAAATGTTCAAATACAGTTAATCTAGCTCAATAGGGGTTCAATGCATGTTCGATGTAATCTTCTTGGGTGGAATTTGGGACTTATTTAAGTGTAAATCCTTGAATTTTAAATCCGGTTGCTATGGAAACTCGTGTGGTTGCTGAGAAAGTGAATAGCAACCTGAAAATCTCGAAATTGAATGGTCATGATTACTGAAACTTTTCACAAAATCGAAATTATATCTATCCTGTATGATGAGTAATCAAAGCAGAAAATGTGGCCTAGATCTAAATGTCAAAAATACCAAAAATCTTCAATTTTAGGTCGGTTGCTATGGGAACTCGTGTGGTTGCTATGGATGTATATACTATGATATGGGACAAAGCCATGTGATCAGCATGCTTGTATATAGATATACATTTGCTCACCTTATATAGAGTGTATTGTACCTATAGCCTGCTCTGTACGTAATCTTATTCATGTGAAATGCCTTGAATGTACCTTCATCACCACGTTGCTGTTGAAGTCCCATTGGCTCATCGGCACCCCTGCCTGAAAATGTTACTTTTCATAATTACATCGCATAATTAGTTGTGTACAATCACGAGATAAACACCCTGCTATTGAGTTTTGTGAAAATCATGAATGTTGTACTGAAGTACCGCCACACTGTTTAATGTACTAAAGGGTGTACAATGTACATTACATTCTAAATCTAAGTAGGTACACTGCATCACCATCCAGTGATGACGTGTGCGCATATTATATGATAACTTGTTAGTAGTCATTGATAACATAACTTAAAAAATGAAATTGACAAAAGCATCTACTTCGATTTTATACTCATTGTCAATGTCACCGGTACTACTGTTGAAACAAAGAATAAGTTTGTTGCTCCTTATCGAATCACTGCCGGTTGCCACACTTGCAGGAAATCTGAAATGGTATCACTGTTAACGACGGTGGGGTGGACAAGGGTCTCTCGCTATTTTGGCAAACAAGAGTCTGGCGTTTTAAATTGCGCGCGCGCGTTGTCCACCCCACGCTTGTCCACCCCACGAAATAGCACAACTGTGTGCTTTTTCCAACAATTGACTGGCAATCCCTAAGGCTCCTACATTTTTTGAGCTATCGACATGGGGTTTTTTGTAATGCCTAGATAAATCTATTCTACACTGAAAGTCCATCTTCTTTTTTGAATTAGGCCTCACAAGCTCGTCAATCAATCAATGTTCACGCGCAATTGGAACTCGACGTTTTCAACATTTGTAAATAATGAGACTTTGCGAACGTTGTGATTGGAGTTCCCAGATGATCCTTATATCTCTGGATAGCTGAGACTTTCCTCTATTGATTCCATGCAAGTTTTAAGAGAAATTTTGACTCTTTTGTCGTTTTTCGAACAGGAACGTTGTTCTAATTGGCAACTCGTCGCTACCTGCGCACAAAGTACTAGCAAAGGTGTCCACCCCACGTGCGCAGGGTGTTTATAGGAACTTTCAGAGAGTCAAAAACTCGGCATACTTCGTCACCTTACCAAAGCAAGGGGACTAAGTAAGTAGGCAAGTACTCGAGAAGAATGGAGACTGTGTACTAACCGACTCCTTACTTCCTTAGGGCTTCGCATCGTTTCCATTTGTACCAGGACCATTTAGTAAAAAAATAATAAATAAAGTACTCACTAATTGTAATCATGCGACTCTTATTCAATAACCCTAAGCGTGAAATCACTAAGTGACTCCCTACTCACATGAAGGTGTAGGATGAGTTCGTTGTGGGTGGCCTGTTCGTCTCCCCCTCCCATCTCCTTGAAGAACAGGTGGTCTGACACCAGGTACACTGGACACGTACGCTTCCTCTTCGGAATACCACTCCTCCTGATTCACGACAAGGTTTTTACTTTGTAAAATACGTATTTTTTAAAAGTGCGGCAAAAATACGATACGTATTTTTCTGGAGCCAATACGCCGAACTTTTCACGATTTTTGCACAACTCTGATCCAGGGGTACGTCACAGGCGTTTATAAGGCAGGTAATTCAGTTGACATTAGTAAGTACAGTACCCCTGATTGGTAAACTTTAAAATCACAATCCACTACGTATCAATACCACAAACTATATATACCTTATAATGAGACATATATTCACGAGGGACCGTAATTCTGGGATCGAAATTTTGGAGGTTAGAAATTTTGGAGGTTAGAAATTTGGAGGTTAGAACTTAGAAATTTCGGAGGTTAGAAATTATTGATTTATTTCTCCGTAAAGTCCCAAATTTTCGTTCCACATAACTATATTATATGTCTCGAGAACGGTAATGAGATTTAGAAAGTAGCTCACTTAGTGTAGGAGATACCCCCATCTTTAGTCCTGTGAGTGTTGGTCTGGTTCAGGGGAAGAGTAAACACGGGGTTAGCTGACGTAGACTGGATGTGTGGGAAGACCTTGCTGAACTCCACGTCTGACTTGTGGTACACTACCTACAGAGGCAGTGATGAGATATGGCAGGAAAACTTGTAGTGAGATACGGCAATCAGCAGGATAACATGTATCTGATGTTTAGCCTTTTCACATGATTCAAGAGACTGAATTTATATTGAACGACAGTATTTTCACATTTTGAAATTATGAGTGTGACGCTCAACACATAATTTCTAATTTTGAACTCTTTAGCTCAGCTGGCCCCTCAGCTGTAATTATTCTCTCATGTCTCAACTCTCAACTACTCAAGACGTGTTAAACGTTTTGAATAAATTCGAGTCAATAGTAGAATAGTCAATGCATGCTACGCATACAATTGACTCCGTAAAAGTGTTCCAATTTCCTTACATTGTGAGAGGACGTATCTCCGAATCTGTGGGAAGGTTCGATGTGAATGGTTTCCTGGGCTGTGTAGACCACACCACTGAATACCCCTTCTCTCGTGAAGTGACCGTACACTTCCGAGTCTGGCTGACCTGCAGTGAGTGTGTGTGACAATTAGGGTGGCAAATTATGTGGGAACACATTCCCCATACCCCATTCTGGGGTTTCAAGTTCAAAGAACTGGCAGTGTAACATGGAATAATAATCATTATGTGAGTTTTTGATGACTACTTTCAAGTGTTCAATATCAATATTAAAGTTTTATATTAAAGCTGTTCTCTGTAGTATACACAAACCCAATTTTGAAGTTTCAAATTCATGGAACTGGCAGTGTAACGCGGAATACTGGAATAGATAATTTTGTGGGTTTTTGGTAACTTTGTTCAAGTGATCAATTTCAATCTATAGGTGGGGTATACAATATACACTATATGCCGCATATTTGGAGCATAATTGCCTCAATTAGGGCACACTTGAATTTCACAATTCACAAGAGTAGAAATATATCGTTAATACCATAAATTAGTAATTTGATTAATATAAGTGAATTTAGTCCTAAATTGGAATTCACGAATATGAACTTAAAGCAACATCAACGACTCCTTCACCAAACTTCTCTGACCCTGGATGTATCCAGTGAGGAGGGTGTGGTTGGTATGTGAGTTGAGGAATGCAGTAGACAGGGAGTCTGCGTGATGGGGCGGGTACAGCTGCATGTCCAACGTCCTGCAGAGATGCAAATATCATTGGTGTGATATGCATTAAACTGAGCTTCCATTAGGACAGATGAAATTAAATAGAAGTATTATCAGTACTTCTACTTAGAATCTCTCAAAAGAAGAGAACATTCAGCTCCCGTAACTTACTGCAAGCTTACCTGTCGTTGTAAGAAATGGAATAGGAGAATGGGGAAGTGAAGGTGTGGGCTTTGGAGTAGTGTTTCAGTGTTTCCTCGCTGTGTCGCACACGGTGCATCGCCTTGATGTAATCGTGACCTGTCAGTAGAAGAGATTGTATTATATCGTACTGGTATTGTATAAGGGTATTTTATTGTATTGTAAGACGTCCTCCCTTTATTTCAGTTAGAGACGATGCTTCACAAGGCACCGCCAAACACCGGGGTGCACAGCACATGACTCAGTGGCTGAGAGTGAGCTTATTATATGTTTAAAGCAGCCACCCGGCTGAGGGGATGTGAGCGCGTTTCATTGTCGAAGAGAGTGGAACAAAGGTGTCGCGAGTGAGTGCGACATGCGTGAATATATTGTTAGATCAGTTATCAGTATCACGTACGTAAAAATGGCGATCATGAGGAAATTTCAGGCGTTCGCGAAACTTGCGACATCTACGTAGATTTCACATGAATTCATGAAATAAATTTTCCAGCCATTAATCAAATTAATTCTTAATCATCATCACGGAAACCTACCATAACTGATGGAGGGTAACAGGACACAGAGTAAGCCAATCATCCTGATTAATGGAGGGTTTTCATCTCCACCTCATCTCTTTAGCCATATCAAACCCATGGGCCTATCCTCAGGTTAATCTGCTGTTTTACATTGTTTTCATGACATTCTACCCGCATTGAAATTACGTGAATATACACGAAGTTGAACATTTTCTTGAACTGCTCAGTTCTCTTAGGGTGGTCTTCTAATTTTGTAGTACTGCAGTAAATGAATCAGGGATATTATAGCTACGTACACAGCACTAATCGGGATATTGGAAGTGTACGAACACTGGACTACAGGCTCAAAACCTTATTTTTTTTTTTTCAAAGCTCCTATACTTCAAACAATTATATCAGGTTTATTTACAAAGAGATATGAATGGAGTTCGTGTATTGTCATGTTAAGTTTGGTTTGGATTTGATCTGACTAGGATCTATGAGGCCTTGTACATTATTATATAATAGGGTCATGGCCTCGGCTTAGGTCCGTTCTGATACTTGGTGTCACTATTACTATTAGCAATAAATTCAATACACTAAGATAAAAAAGACTAGTCTTGGGATTTTTAAAAAACATGTGATACCAGGCATTTACAACATTATAGTGTCGCAGCCTTGAGCGCGCCATGGTTCCAAGTACAGATGGACTTCTACCATGATTCTTAGTATAGAAAAGGAGGGCAATCACTGCCCAGTTAATAAGATTATTTAATGTGGGTAAGGTGGTACCACAGGCAGACTGATAACAATTGATTTTACCACAGGCAGACTGATTACTATTGATTTTACCACAGGCAGACTGATAACAGTTGACTTTACCACAGGCAGACTGATAACAATTGATTTTACTACAGGCAGACTGATAATAGTTGATTTTACCACAGGCAGACTGATAACAGTTGATTTTACCACTGAGAGACTGATAACAGTTTATTTTACCACAGGCAGACTGATAACAGTTGATTTTACCACAGGGCACAGGCAGACTGATAACAGTTGATTTTACCACAGGCAGACTGATAAAAATTGATTTTACCACAGGCAGACTGATAACAATTGATTTTACCACAGGCAGACTGATAACAATTGATTTTACCACTGACAGACTGATAACAGTTGATTTTACACAGGCAGACTGATAACAGTTGATTTTACCACAGGCAGACTGATAACAGTTGATTTTACCACAGGCAGACTGATAACAATTGATTTTACTACAGGCAGACTGATAACAGTTGATTTTACCACAGGCAGACTGATAACAGTTGATTTTACCACAGGCAGCCTGATAACAATTTATTTTACTACAGGCAGACCGATAACAGTTGATTTTACCACAGGCAGACTGATAACAGTTGATTTTACCACAGGCAGCCTGATAACAATTTATTTTACTACAGGCAGACTGATAACAGTTGATTTTACCACAGGCAGAATGATAACAGTTGATTTTACCACAGGCAGACTGATAACAGTTGATTTTACCACAGGCAGACTGATAACAATTGATTTTACCACAGGCAGACTGATAACAGTTGATTTTACCACAGGCAGACTGATAACAGTTGATTTTACCACAGGCAGACTGATAACAATTGATTTTACCACAGGCAGACTGATTACTATTGATTTTACCACAGGCAGACTGATAACAGTTGACTTTACCACAGGCAGACTGATAACAATTGATTTTACTACAGGCAGACTGATAACAGTTGATTTTACCACAGGCAGACTGATAACAGTTGATTTTACCACAGGCAGCCTGATAACAATTTATTTTACTACAGGCAGACCGATAACAGTTGATTTTACCACAGGCAGACTGATAACAGTTGATTTTACCACAGGCAGCCTGATAACAATTTATTTCACTACAGGCAGACTGATAACAGTTGATTTTACCACAGGCAGAATGATAACAGTTGATTTTACCACAGGCAGACTGATAACAGTTGATTTTACCACAGGCAGACTGATAACAATTGATTTTACCACAGGCAGACTGATAACAGTTGATTTTACCACAGGCAGACTGATAACAGTTGATTTTACCACAGGCAGACTGATAACAATTGATTTTACCACAGGCAGACTGATAACAATTACTGATAACAATTGCTAAGCACACTCCTGGTCCTCCTGAGAGGTAGGGGAGAGGATCAGGTGATGCTGGTAGTGGTGACTGACGCCGGCTTACCCACCCGCCGCAAGGTCTGGGATATGCTGTGCACGTACTTCTGTATGGGGGCGGACCGTCGATACGTCACCTGAAACAGCAGGTGATAGATCTCGAAAGTAGACACAAGAAACAGCAGGTGATAAACCCGATACTGCAGACACAGGAAAAGGGCATCGACATCCCTAAAATCCGCACGACAAAAGTAAACCAACACCCAGTAAGGATCGTGAATAAATCTTCTACAGTGCTACCACTGACAGTGTACGTACCTTGAGCAGAATACAGAGCAGTATAGTACACCCAATGATGGTTATGGTGTAGTACCAATGCGTCTTGAGCCACTGCAGGGCGTTGCCCAGGTTCTGTCTGGAGAAGATGTCGTCTAGACTGGAGAGTGGGTTCTCCAGGTTCACCTGGATACACTCGTGCTTGGAGTTGCAGTACCCCTGGAACTTGTTACACGACCGTCCGGAGACCAGGTAGGTGCGGTGAATGTCCTTGGAGAGCAGACTCCCCGTGGGACGACACACACCGTCCGGCTCGAGACAGCAGACCGTACAGAGGTCGTGTTGGAGGCACTGGCACTCTGCCAGACCCACCAACTGACACACACTCCCCTTACACTCCCCCTCACTGCACGTGTTGGCGCCGTCGTTACACCGCGTCCCGTTCTTGTGGGGTGCTGCCGGACACTCAGCTGTCACGCCTGAGCAGAGAGTAAAACGTTTTGGGGCTCCTGTGCAATAACTGAGCTGCAGCTGTATCAGTGCTTTTCTGAATAATTAGCCAGATATGAACTATAGTTATTAGTTAACATGATTTCAGCCATCAATGCTGACTGAATGAAATTATTGCCACACAGAAAGCAGGAATTACCATTGCAGTAGCTGGAGTGAGTGCAGACCCCTTCTTCTTGGCAGTTGTGAGACTTCTCACTGAAGGAACAGTCGACGTTGCAGCAGGGACCCTCTTGGGGCGAGCACTGATAGTTGTCTTTGTAGGTGTTAGAAAACCTGACATGGAATGGTTTAGGGCGAGCAATGGTAGTTGTCTTTGTAGGTGTTAGAAAACCTGACATGGAATGGTTTAGGGCGAGCAATGGTAGTTGCCTTTGTAGGTGTTAGAAAACCTGACAAGGAATGGTTTAGGGCTCCACAGAATTTTATGTAGGAAACAGCCTACAACATGAAGCAGTTAACATGATAAAAGAATGATAAAAGGAGAATGATGAAAAATGATAAGAACGATGAAATTCTACAGGAAATTAACTTTTTTCATGCTTACGGTGGCGTATCGAACTCCTACGTGTGCAGCTTTTCCATGCACGGCGTTATCGTGCGTGGCTCTCTGGTTTATGGTGAAAGGCAGTGAGCTGTGGACGAAAAAGCCGCACACGAAGAAGTTCGACACGCCCCTGTAATGTCTGTGACTTGGAAATTTATGACTAATTCACGAAAAATAATAATATTGAACGTATTCAAAACCTGCCAGGTCCTTTAAGAGTGCAGCCCTCGGAGTGAGATGATTTGGGAGTGCAGCAGTGGTCCACAGAGTTACAAGTGTCAGTGTTACCGCAGTCACATACCTCGTCCCACTCCTTGATCTGCAAATGGAGTGGCACCATGTCTCAAACATATAACCACCACATGACAATGCGAGAAACATTTCAAGATATTTGACAATTTCACTTCTTCATCGATTGGTCGATGTGTAAACACTTATTAACTTGGGCGATGTGTACAGAAAAAATATTTCAGAGAATTTTGTGATATACTCGACGCCTTGGAGAAATAATAGAATTCATTCATCTACCTAGGGTAAGGATTTAATAGTAATATTAGAGTTATTAGTAAAGACGATCATCAATGTACCTTGTTGCCACAGTAACTAGTCTCTTCCTGGAAACACAGCATGCTCTTAGCTGCTAGGACCCGAGTAATAGCGTCCTTACTGCACGTGCTGAACTTGACGTTGTTAGGGAGGTTGCCGTCTGTTGCCCGGGCGTACATGATGTAGTTCCCTCCCCCTGAGAGGCCTGGGGAGCACGAGTACGTGTCTTCGTCATGCTGAGGAGTGAGGAATGGAGGAGGATTGGAGAGGAGTTAGGGAGGAGGAGGCTGAGTTGGAGGAGTGGAGGAGGAGGAGGAGGAGTGAGGGAGAGGAGAGGAGGAGAGGGAGGAGAGGAGAGGGAGTTAGAGGAGGAGTGAGGAGAGAGGAGGAGGAAGGAGGAGGAGGAGAGAAGAGAGAGGAGGAGTGGGGGAGTTAGGATTGAGGAGGAGTAGGATTGAGGAGTGGGGAGTTAGGAGGAGGAGAGGAGGGAGAGTGAGGAGGAGTGAGGAGTGAGGAGAGGGAGGAGAGGAGTGAGGAGGAAGGAGTGAGGAGGAGGAGGAAGGAGGAAGGAGTTAGGAGGAGGAGAGTTAGGGAGTTAGGGAGAGGAGAGAGGAGAGAGGAGGAGAGGAGGGGGAGGAGTTAGGAGGAGAGGAGAGAGGAGTGAGGAGGGGGAGTTAGGGATTGAGAGAGAGGAGTTAGAGGAGGAGGGAGGAGTGAGGGTGGAGGAGAGAGGAGGAGGAGGAGTGAGGAGGAGGAGTGAGGAGAGAGGGGAGTTAGGATTGACGAGTGAGGAGTGGGGATTGAGGGAGGAGGAGGAGAGAGGAGAGGAGGAAGGAGAGGAGGAGGAGGAAGAGAGGAGTGAGGAGTTAGGAGTTAGGGAGAGGAGTGAGGAGTGAGGATTGAGGAGTGGGGGAGTTAGGAGTGAGGAGAGAGGAGTGAGGAGTGAGGAGTGAGGGAGTTAGGGATTGAGAGAGGAGTTAGGGAGGAGGAGGGAGGAGTGAGGAGAGAGAGGGAGGGGTGAGGGAGTGAGGAGAGGGGAGTTAGGGATTGAGGAGTGGGGAGTTAGGATTGACGAGTGAGGAGTGGGGATTGAGGGAGGAGTGAGGAGAGAGAGTAGGAGGAGGAAGGAGTGAGGAGTGAGGAAAGAGAAGAGAGAGGAGGAGGAGTTAGGGAGCAGGAGGAGAGGGAGTTAGGAGGAGGAGTGGGGGAGTTAGGAGTGAGGAGAGAGGAGTTAGGAGTGAGGAGTGGGGGAGTTAGGATTGAGAGAGAGGAGTTAGGAGTGAGGAGGGAGGAGTGAGGGGTGAGGAGAGAGGAGGGAGGGGTGAGGAGTGAGGAGAGAGGGAGTTAGGATTGAGGAGTGGGGGAGTTAGGATTGACGAGTGAGGAGTGGGGATTGAGGGAGGAGTGAGGAGAGAGTAGTGAGGAGGAAGGAGTGAGGAGTGAGGAAAGAGAAGAGAGGAGTGAGGAGTTAGGAGTTAGGGAGAGGAGAGAGGAGTTAGGAGTGAGGAGTGGGGGAGTTAGGATTGAGAGAGAGGAGTTAGGAGTGAGGAGGGAGGAGTGAGGGGTGAGGAGAGAGGAGGGAGGAGAGAGGAGTGAGGAGAGAGGAGTGAGGAGTGAGGAGTGAGGAGTTAGGGAGAGAGGAGTGAGGAGTGGGGAGTGAGAGAGGAGGGAGGAGAGAGTAGTGAGGAGGAAGGAGTGAGGAGTGAGGAAAGAGAAGAGAGGAGTGAGGAGTTAGGAGTTAGGGAGAGGAGAGAGGAGTTAGGAGTGAGGAGTGGGGGAGTTAGGAGTGAGGAGAGAGGAGTTAGGAGTGAGGAGTGGGGGAGTTAGGATTGAGAGAGAGGAGTTAGGAGTGAGGAGGGAGGAGTGAGGGGTGAGGAGAGAGGAGGGAGGGGTGAGGAGTGAGGAGAGAGGGAGTTAGGATTGAGGAGTGGGGGAGTTAGGATTGACGAGTGAGGAGTGGGGATTGAGGGAGGAGTGAGGAGAGAGTAGTGAGGAGGAAGGAGTGAGGAGTGAGGAAAGAGAAGAGAGAGGAGAGTTAGGAGTTAGGGAGAGGAGAGAGGAGTTAGGAGGAGGAGTGGGGAGTTAGGAGGAGGAGAGAGGAGTTAGAGTGGGGAGTTAGGATTGAGAGAGAGGAGTTAGGAGTGAGGAGGGAGGAGTGAGGGGTGAGGAGAGAGGAGGGAGGGTGAGGGAGGAGAGAGAGGGAGTTAGGGATTGAGGAGTGGGGGAGTTAGGATTGACGGAGTGAGGAGTGGGGGATTGAGGGGAGGAGTGAGGAGAAAGAGGAGGAAGGAGTGAGGAGTGAGGAAAGAGAAGAGAGGAGTGAGGAGTTAGGAGTTAGGGAGGGGAGAGAGGAGTTAGGAGTGAGGAGTGGGGGAGTTAGGATTGAGAGAGAGGAGTTAGGAGTGAGGAGTGAGGGGTGAGGAGAGAGGAGGGAGGGGTGAGGAGTGAGGAGAGAGGGAGTTAGAATTGAGGAGTGGGGGAGTTAGGATTGAGGAGTGAGGAGTGGGGATTGAGGGAGGAGTGAGGAGAGAGTAGTGAGGAGGAAGGAGTGAGGAGTGAGGAAAGAGAAGAGAGGAGTGAGGAGTTAGGAGTTAGGGAGAGGAGAGAGGAGTTAGGAGTGAGGAGTGGGGGAATTAAGATTGAAGAGAGAGGAGTTAGGAGTGAGGAGTGGGGGAGTTAGGATTGAGGAGTGAGGAGTGGGGATTGAGGGAGGAGTGAGGAGAGAGTAGTGAGGAGGAAGGAGGAGTGAGGAAAGAGAAGAGAGGAGTGAGGAGTTAGGAGTTAGGGAGAGGAGAGAGAGGAGTTAGGAGTGAGGAGGAAGGAGTGAGGGGTGAGGAGAGAGCAGGGAGGGGTGAGGAGTGAGGAGAGAGGAGAGAGGGAGTTAGGATTGAGGAGTGGGGAGTGAGAATTGAGGAGAGAGAGAGAGTTAGGATTTAGGAGTGAGGAGAGAGGAGGGAGGATTGAGGAGAGAAGAGTGAGGAGTGAGGAATAAGGAGTGAGGAGTGGGGGAGTTAGGATTGAGGAGAGAGGAGTTAGGAGGGAGGAGTTAGGAGTGAGGAGTGGGGAGTTAGAGCGAGGAGGAGGAGAGAGGAGTGAGGAGTGGGGGAGTTAGGATTGAGGAGAGAGGAGTTAGGAGGGAGGAGTTAGGAG
Organism: Beroe forskalii; assembly: GCA_011033025.1. Lineage (NCBI taxonomy): Eukaryota > Metazoa > Ctenophora > Nuda > Beroida > Beroidae > Beroe > Beroe forskalii. The sequence goes on along the minus strand of WFMF01000648.1, from coordinate 63,094 downwards.
TGAGGAGTGGGGGAGTTAGGAGCGAGGAGTGAGGAGAGAGGAGTGAGGAGTGGGGGAGTTAGGATTGAGGAGAGAGGAGTTAGGAGGGAGGAGTTAGGAGTGAGGAGTGGGGAGTTAGGAGAGGAGGAGAGGAGAGGGAGTGAGGAGAGGAGTGAGAGTGAGGAGAGGGGAGAGGAGGGGAGGAGAGAGGAGTGAGGAGAGAGGAGGAGGGGGAGTTAGGATTGAGGAGAGAGAAAGTTAGGAGGGAGGAGTTAGGAGGAGGAGTGGGGGAGTTAGGAGCGAGGAGTGAGGAGAGAGGAGTGGGGGAGTGGGGGAGTTAGGATTGAGGAGAGAGGAGTTAGGAGGGAGGAGTTAGGAGTGAGGAGTGGGGGAGTTAGGAGCGAGGAGTGAGGAGTGAGGAGAGAGGAGGGGGAGTTCGAGGAGTGAGAAGGAGGAGGAGGAGAGAGAGCTAGCAAGGCGAGTGAGGAGTGGGGGAGTTAGGAGTGAGGAGTGGGGGAGTTAGGAGAGAGGATAGAGGAGTGGTGAGAGAGGAGAGAAGAGTGGAGAGTGAGGAGTGAGGAGAGGGAACTGAGGAGAGGGAACTGAGGAGAGAGGATTGTGCGTTCAAGCTTAATTTCAGGAATCCGGCATCATACTCATTAGATACTATGCCAATTGTAGAAATGTTCACAACGTTTTGATTTTCATGGCATTCCAGATTCTCGTATTACTCACTCACAGTCAGCTCCAAGGTGCAATTAACTTACCGAAGAGCCGAAGTTGTGGCCGAGTTCGTGAGCGACAGTGATGAAGGATACGGCGTGACCGACGTATCTGCCGTAGTTAATGAGTGACACGATGGCGGTGTTCAGGTTCCTGTTGTACCCGCTCACAGCCTGCCTCTTCTGGCAGATACCTCCCGGTGCGCCTGAGGGAGCGAGGGTTAGAAGGAGGTATATATAGTATATACCCACGTAATAGCTACTCTATACCCGCGTGAGACTCCAGCCGAATCCGTTTCGGACCCGCACCAAACCCGCTTTTGAACTGAACCGAACCAATTTTAAACCCGGTCCGAACCCATGTAAGACCCAATTGGAGGCAGTCCCGCTCTGAAATAGATTTTAAAACCGTTACCAAACTAGCGTTACGCTTGCATCTGAATGTTCTGGCATTTTCCAATTAGTCTCATTCAATACAGGTTCTAACTAATGGTGCCATTGTGGGCCATTTGTCACTTATATTCACTGCTTTCAGAAATGGTGTAAAGCGATTGCACTAATTTATGATATCAGTGACTCGTGCAGGAACCATCGGTTGATTAATTAACGGAATGAACTTGCTGAATTTCCCAATCCTAGCTCACATGCTCGATTAAACGAGTTTTACTTAATCAGGATACAGTGCATCACGTAGTAAACTCTAATCAGCATTTCAATGCTATCCGGAGATTGGTACAAATCATTGATTCATTTCGATACTACTAATGAATTATTTTTCTGAAAACCAATCCACATATAATTCACGACATTAGGTGGAGGTGTGTCACGTGATCTGCAGGCGAGGCTGTAATTGGCAGGTGTTTCATTATGGAGAGTGGAGCTATTGGGTGGGCTGGTGCTGAGGAGCCGGGGGTCACAGCGTAACCAGGCACGAGAACTGCCGCTGTAAAGAATGAGCTGAAAACACGCGCTGTCACACATACTGACGCAGACATGGCACAAGCATAACTATCTCTATTGGTTAGTTTCTAAGCAGACCCTATATTGAATCAATCATTCCAAAACCTTTTCCGCACAGGTTATTTCCTTCACCTTTATGTAGTTGAAAACGAAATGGGGGTATTCACTTAAACTATCAACTAGAAAACTCCGAGTTATAATTACTCGCTTCGAAAGAAACCTGTGGAGAAGTAAAACTTAGAAAATTAAAACGAGTGATTTAAAATTCTAAATTTAAATTCTAATTCAGATATCTAGGGAATATCTGAATATGGAATCAAGAGGCCAAAACATTCCTGATTTTTCGTGGAATATGGAAACAAGGTCTGAACTGGTGTCAGGGAACAAGGTCTGATTAACTGGTGTCAGGGAAACAAGGTCTGTTAAGCTGGTGTCAGGAAACAAGGTCTGACAAACTGGTGTCAGGGAACAAGGTCTGACAAACTGGTGTCAAGGAACAAGGTCTGACAAACTGGTGTCAGGGAACAAGGTCTGTTAAACTGGTGTCAGGAGACAAGGTCTGACAAACTGGTGTCAGGGAACAAGGTCTGACAAACTGGTGTCAGGGAACAAGGTCTGACAAACTGGTGTCAGGGAACAAGGTCTGACAAACTGGTGTCAGGAAACAAGGTCTGACAAACTGGTGTCAGGGACAAGGTCTGACAAACTGGTGTCAGGGAACAAGGTCTGACAAACTGGTGTCAGGGAACAAGATCTGTTAAGTTGGTGTCAGGAGACAAGGTCTGACAAACTGGTGTCAAGGAACAAGGTCTGACAAACTGGTGTCAGGGAACAAGGTCTGACAAACTGGTGTCAGGGAACAAGGTCTGACAAACTGGTGTCAGGAAACAAGGTCTGACAAACTGGTGTCAGGGAACAAGATCTGTTAAGCTGGTGTCAGGGAACAAGGTCTGACAAACTGGTGTCAGGGAACAAGGTCTGACAAACTGGTGTCAGGGAACAAGGTCTGACAAACTGGTGTCAGGGAACAAGGTCTGACAAACTGGTGTCAGGGAACAAGGTCTGACAAACTGGTGTCAGGGAACAAGGTCTGACAAACTGGTGTCAGACGACAAGGTCTGACAAACTGGTGTCAGGAAAGGTATGACAAACTGGTGTCAGGGAACAAGGTCTGACAAACTGGTGTCAGGGAACAAGGTCTGACAAACTGGTGTCAGGGAACAAGGTCTGACAAACTGGTGTCAAGGAACAAGGTCTGACAAACTGGTGTCAGGGAAAAAGGTCTGTTAAACTGGTGTCAGGGAACAAGGTCTGACAAACTGGTGTCAGGAACGAGGTCTGTTGACAAACTGGTGTCAGACGACAAGGTCTGACAAACTGGTGTCAGGGAACAAGGTCTGACAAACTGGTGTCAGGGAACAAGGTCTGACAAACTGGTGTCAGGGAACAACGCCTGACAAACTGGTGTCAGGGAACAAGGTCTGACAAACTGGTGTCAGGAAAAGGTCTGACAAACTGGTGTCAGGGAAACAAGAAAAACTGGTGTCAAACTGGAGTCAGGGAACAAGGTCTGACAAACTGGTGTCAGGAACAAGGTCTGACAAACTGGTGTCAGGGAACAAGGTCTGACAAACTGATGTCAGGGAACAAAGCCTGACAAACTGGTGTCAGTAAACAAGGTATGACAAACTGGTGTCAGGGAACAATGCCTGACAAACTGGTGTCAGGGAACAAGGTCTGACAAACTGGTGTCAGGGAACAAGCTGGTGTCAGGACAAACTGGTGTCAGGGAACAAGGTCTGACAAACTGGTGTCAGGGAACAAGGTCTGACAAACTGGTGTCAGGGAAACAAGTCTGACAAACTGGTGTCAGGGAACAAGGTCTGACAAACTGGTGTCAGGGAACAAGGTCTGTTAAACTGGTGTCAGGGGAACAAGGTCTGACAAACTGGTGTCAGGGAACGGTCTGACAAACTGGTGTCAGGGAACAGGGTCTGACAAACTGGTGTCAGGGGAAAAGGTATGACAAACTGGTGTCAGGGGAACAAGGTTTGACAAACTGGACAAGGTCTGTTAAACTGTCTGACAAACTGGTGTCAGGAAATTCCGACAAATTGGGTCAGGGAAAAAGGCCTGAAAACGGTTAAAAGGTCTGAAAATTGGGTAAAGGAAAAAAGGGTCTGTTAAGGGGGGAAAAAGGTCTGAAAAGGGGGCGGGGTGATTAAACAAAAGGTTGGGAAAAAAGGGTTTCTGTTAAAGGGTTTTAGGGGGGATAAAATTGGTTGGGGAACAACCCCTTGAAAACGGTTGAAGGGAAAATTAAAAGTTGTGGAAAAAAGGCCCGAATTTTTGGTTTTAAGGAAACAAGGTCGGGAAAACGGGTGCGGGAAAAAGGGTTTCCACAAATTGATTTTAGGAAAAGGGTTTTTGGAAAATTGAAAGCAATTTTGGGTTAAATTTTGGGGAAAAATTGAAAAGGGGGAACGGAAGACAAAAAGGTTGTGGGAAAAGGGGCCAGGCCGAAAGTTTTTTCGGGGGGGCCCTTTGTGCCGCGAACAAAAACGGAATCGCAGGGTTTGGGGTCCCCCTGAGGGGTTTGGGATCTTTATCAGCCTCTGCCTCGCCCGGGGCGTGTCCGCCCCTTTTTCGATTTTTTAAAGGCGCGGATGCCCAAATGGGAAAGGGTTGCCCCGCGCGGGGGGTAACATCCTAGGGTTTCGCCGGGGGGGGCAAAACACCAAAAAAAGGGGAAATTGCGCGGGAGGGTTTTTCCAATAAAGAAAAGGGTACGGACAAAAATTTAAAGGACCCCGGAAAAAAAAAACCATAAAATATAAACGAGTTTAATTTGTCGAAAATTTTTCCCTTTTTTTAAAAATATTTAATAATTTAATGGGTTTTAAACCCGAAACCCCCAAAACTTTTTAAACATACTAAAAAATAAAAACGTTTTAAAACAGGGTTGGGAATTTTTTTAAAAAATTATTGCACGGGGCCCAAAAATTTGAAATTATTATTGCCCCGAGGAGCAGGCCGAGTGGGGAAATTTACCAAATTAAAGGCAAAGCCGGGGAAACAATTTTTGGCCCGGACCATTTGCCTTGGTGTCAGGGAACAAGGTCTGACAAACTGGTGTCAGGGAACAAGGTCTGACAAACTGGTGTCAGGGACAAGGTCTGACAAACTGGTGTCAGGGAACAAGGTCTGACAAACTGGTGTCAGGAACAAGGTCTGACAAACTGGTGTCAGGGACAAGGTCTGACAAACTGGTGTCAGGAACAAAGTCTGACAAACTGGTGTGTGTCAGAAACAAGGTCAAACAAACTGGTGTCAGGGAACAAGGTCTGACAAACTGGTGTCAAAGACAAGGTCTGACAAACTGGTGTCAGGGAACAAGGTCTGACAAAGGGAACAAGAGTCTGACAAACTGAGTCAAGGTCTGTTAAACTGGTGTCAGGGAACAGGTCTGACAAACTGGTGTCAGGGAACAAGGTCTGACAAACTGGTGTCAGACAAAGGTCTGACAAACTGGTGTCAGGGAACAAGGTCTGACAAACTGGTGTCAAGGAATAAGGTCTGACAAACTGGTGTCAGGGAACAAGGTCTGACAAACTGGTGTCAGGGGAAAAGGTCTGATAAACTGGTGTCAGGGGGAAGGTATGATAAACTGGTGTCAGGGAACAAGATATGACAAACTGGTAAGAGACAATGTCTGACAAAAACTGGTGTCAGGGCAAGGTCTGACAAACTGGTGTCAGAACAAGGTCTGACAAACTGGTGTCAGGGAACAAGGTCTGACAAACTGGTGTCAGGAAACAAGGTCTGACAAACTGGTGTCAGGAAACAAGGTCTGACAAACTGGTGTCAGGGAACGAGGTGTGATAAACTGGTGTCAGGGAACAAGGTCTGATAAACTGGTGTCAGGGAAAAAGGTCTGTTAAACTGGTGTCAGGGGAAAGGTATGACAAACTGGTGTCAGGGAACAACGCCTGACAAACTGGTGTCAGGGAACAAGGTCTGATAAACTGGTGTCAGGGAAAAAGGTCTGTTAAACTGGTGTCAGGGAACAAGGTCTGAAAAACTGGTGTCAAGGAACAATGCCTGACAAACTGGTGTCAGGGAACAATGCCTGACAAACTGGTGTCAGGGGAAAGGTATGACAAACTGGTGTCAGACGACAAGGTCTGAAAAACTGGTGTCAGGGAACGAGGTCTGACAAACTGGTGTCAGGGAACAATGTCTGACAAACTGGTGTCAGGGAACGAGGTCTGACAAACTGGTGTCAGGGAACAAGGTCTGACAAACTGGTGTCAAGGAATAAGGTCTGACAAACTGGTGTCAGGAAACAAGGTCTGTTAAGCTGGTGTCAGGAAACAAGGTCTGACAAACTGGTATCAGGGAACGAGATGTGATAAACTGGTGTCAGGGAACAAGGTCTGATAAACTGGTGTCAGGGAAAAAGGTCTGTTAAACTGGTGTCAGGAAAAAGATGACAAAACTGGTGCAAAGTCTGAAACAAAAAGGGGGGGATGGGCTGATGGGTCAGGAGACAAGGTCTGACAATAAACTGGTGTCAGGGAAAAAGGTCTGTTAAACTGGTGTCAGGGGAAAGGTATGACAAACTGGTGTCAGGAAACAATGGCTGACAAACTGGTGTCAGGGAACAAGGTCTTCACTGCACGAGCGTCCCTTTCGCACAATTTGTGCTCAAAGGTGGTGTTATGTCCGGGTGGCGTTTTGCCCGGGTGGTGTTCTGTCCGCACACCGTTGGGATGACACCCATCTATAAAAACTTGGTCTGACAAGATAGCTGTGGTCTGACAAACTGTTGTCAGAGAAATTTTTTCAGTGTTATACAAGGCAATGATCAGTCTTATGATATCAGAAACAATCAAGGTCCTGCTATTTTCCAGTGTCACACAGTGATCGCTCGAAGTTAAAATTTGCTGCGAAAAAAAAGAGCCAAAAATGAAAAGGCGAAACCACTTTTCCTTTTGAACTGGTGTCAGGGGACAAGGCCAGACGTGTTGTTATATGACAAATTGACAAACTATCAAAAATAAGGTGGTCAGAGGCCAGGGAAGGCGTACATTTTAACAGTACAAGCCAATTGCCAATCACGGAGAATCGGACCAGATCAGCATTAAAAGACGCGTGCACGAGTGTTTTAATTTGATGGGTTCGGATCGTCAGTGTGCGCTATACGCGCGCGGCGCGCGCGCAAGAAACGTACTTATCGAATACTGACAAATAACATCTGCGACTCTGCGCGTTACGAAAACCAGTGTGTTAGAGTGAAAACTACCGTGGTCGTTGGGCCACAACAATTAGATGATGTTGAAGGTTATTGAATTCCAAGACATGATGAGCCCCGATAAATAAATCAAGTACGCATCCAAGGCAGAAATAAATGATCATAGCTGGACTGATATACACATAACAACTCACTTCATTGGTGAAACATGAAATATCATGCTATTTAGACTGGTTACTGGTCAGAAAAGTATCCAGGATTTGAGATCCGGAGTTAAGGACATGCAAAATATTTCCCGAGTGTGCTGATTTTCAAAGTTGACTAACAAATTGGGCCTAATTTGCTATGACCAAAAACTTGATCATAATTTGAAACTGGCTACATCACTGCAATAGGGGTCATTTTACTGTGAGGTTTGGGTCAGTGGGTCACTCCAGAGAGACTTTTCCGATTCAGCAAGGATATAGACTAGGATCTGAGACAGCATTGAAAAATGCAGTGCGCCGCGCACTTGTGAAGAAATTGTTTGATTTACGTGCGAAACAAAAAATATTCTGAAGGAGCAGTCTGAAATAAGGAAAATCCTCATGGCAACGTGGAGCCACTATATCCCTGTCACATGCTCATTTCCAACTGCCCGCTTTGCTATTTGTTAACAACTGATAAACTCTGATAATTGTTCGAACGTTTGATTGAAAATGAAGATGTCAAAGACTTTGAAGAAAGTGACGAAATGTTTCAGGAAGAAGAGGAGTGACAGGGTTTACGTATACGATGAGGAGGTAGAGGCGTATAGGAGGTCAAAGTTCGCAAGGTTCTACGGGGCGTTGGGGTTCATCCACGTTCCGCGGAGAGAGAAGTATCAGCCGGAGGTTAGGGAGTCTCCACTCCCACTCCCCTCCCGCAGCACCAGTGTGGAGGGGGAGGAGTGGGAGGTGGAGGGGGTGGAAGTCCTCACTCTCGAGGGGGACTTGCCACCCCGAACAGAGGAGGGGGAACAGTGGGAGCCTCTCCCCGTCATAATAGCATGGGAGTATCCAGAAGATCAGATGCCTGTTTTTCTGGACTTCCACTATTTTGACCAGGGTTACTAGTTAGGTTTAGGCTTAATTTAATTAGTTTTCATGTTCAAATCAACTTCACAACTTCAGATATTTATGACGACCACACGTGGTCTGATGTCGTCTGAATTTGTTAAGGGTGATTTGAACCTGTGCATATTTCTCATGATTATCTAGTTTTAGAGTTTTGTACATAGTTCGACTTGACTCGAACGAAATACAAACATTTATGACGACCAATTGGTCTGATGTCGTTTGGTTTTGTTCGAGAAAAGTTGAACTTTTATGCATCATTTCTTATCGTAGTTAGATATCCGTAAGCTCTGTTCAACTCGACTCGATCAAAATTCAAATATTTATGACGACCGAAAGGTCTGATGTCGTTTGATTTTGTAAGAGAAAAGTTGAACCTAGCATATCAATTTAATGGTATACGTTCTTACTAACCATACTTTACAGCATACTGGTAGATATTAACCATAGTTTCAGGGTACAACAGATGTTTCACTTCACTGGGGACTAGAGAGCTCAGGTAATCAACTTACAAGACTTCAATCAGGTAACTAACTACATTTCCTTTTCCCAGAATTTTGACATATTTTTCTGTAAAGTTCTAGACAAGTGATCAATTTAATCGCAGAAATGGCATTGGTTCTTTCCCTAATTCAAAGTTTCTTTATAATAAACTCTTGACTAATACCAGTTTCATTTCAGGAGTCTATAAGATCCAGACGACCTGCGACACTCAGAGTTTACAAGACGACGATTTACGGGGAATTTGCTCAAGGAAGAAGACATCGATTTCAAATTATCATTATTTTGTTTTTTCTGATCACATAAAGCAAAACTTTTAGATTTTCTGAGGCCATTTGATGAACGACTATTACTGTGTTCTGAACATTTGTAAGGTGTAGACTTTACAAGGGCAGGGGTCAGTGGGCATTTGAAAGGGTCGGTTCTGCGCTGAAATTGATAGGGATTTGAGATCAGGGCATGCAAAATATTTCCAGGGTTGGTATGCAGATTTTCACATTTGAACGGCCTGGCAAATTAGACCTTATCAGCTATTATTAGATATTTTCACAAAACTTTAGACTATGCAATGGACTTTTTCAGGGTAAGCAATGCAAAGTCTGCATAGTGCATACCCTCTGGCTACGTCACTGTTACTGGGCAGTGGTAAGGAATTCACACTAAATTGGTATTCTATGCCGAGTAAGTAAAACATGAATTAAGTCGCGCAACTCACCATCAACAGAGGCAACCCAAGCGAGGCCTAAGACACCACTGTCAAAGTCTCGGTAGGTGAAGAGAACAGCCAGACAGTATTGATCGTGGTTATACTCGCTCCATCGGTCAAGGAACTCTTTAACTTCTATCACATTATCTGGAGGAACCGTGAAGTGAGAATGGGACAGCAGAGATAGGGTTAATTCTTCGGGGATACTGATTTTATTTGGAAATTCTAGTTGCTAGAATTCATGATTGAAATGCAAAACAAAGCAGAGAACTTGTTCTAGATGTAATGATGTAATGGTGTCAGTTACTACTAACCACTGAACTTGTTTTGAGCGGTGTTTTCCTTGAGAATGGAGATGTTTGCGACACTGAAGCCCACGTTGTCGTTCACCCCATCTTCGTTAAAGTCAGTGGATCGGAATATCTTGTCCGCCTCATGTAACAATGTCCTTACAGTGTGTTGTGTCTAGGCTCACTTTTCATAATCAATCAGAGACTTAGCCTAGTGGAATTATCAAAAATAAGTAACGTGGCCCTGAATGTTGAAAAAATGAAGAAACTCGAATGACTGATGAAGTTTTTTTAAATTAAGAAACTTGTACCCTAGAATTTCATGATTCGCAACGAGAGTCACTCTCGGAAACAATGTCTGGCTCCTGGAAGCTGCGCCCCCAGAAACCACACCTATATCTTAAAGTTTCATAATTTCCTTTTTCATAGGAACTTTTAGTGAGTCAAAAACTCGGCATACTTCATCACCTTGCCAAAGCAAGGCGACTAAGTAAGTAGGCAAGTACTCAAGAAGAATGGAGGCTGTGTACTAACCGACTCCTTACTTCTTTGGGGGTCCTCATCGTTTCCATTTACATACCTTGACCACTTAGTAAAAAAAAAAGAATAAATAAAGCACTCACTAATTGTAATCATGCAACTCTTATTCCATAACCCTAAGCTGCGTGAAATCACTAACTGACTCCCAACTCACGTGTAGGTGTAGGATGAGTTCGTTGTGGGTGGCCTGCTCGTCTCCCCCTCCCATCTCCTTGAAGAACAGGTGGTCTGACACCAGGTACACTGGACACGTACGCTTCCTCTTCGGAATACCGCTCCTCTTAGTGTAGGACAAGGTTTTTACTTTGTAAAATACGTATTTTTTAATTAAAGTGCGGCAAAAATACGATACGTATCTTTCTGGAGCCAATACGCCGAACTTTTCACGATTTTTGCACAACTCTGATCCAGGGGTACGTCACAGGCGTTTATAAGGCAAGTAATTCAGTTGACATTAGTAAGTACAGTACCCCTGATTGGTAAACTTTAAAATCACAATCCACTACGTATCAATACCACAAACTATATATACCTTATAATGAGACATATATTCACGAGGGACAGTAATTCTGGGATCGAAATTTTGGAGGTTAGAAATTTTGGAGGTTAGAAATTTGGAGGTTAGAACTTAGAAATTTCGGAGGTTAGAAATTATTGATTTATTTCTCCGTAAAGTCCCAAATTTTCGTTCCACATAACTATATTATATGTCTCGAAAACGGTACAAAGATTTAGAAAGTAGCTCACTTAGTGTAGGAGATACCCCCATCTTTAGTCCTGTGAGTGTTGGTCTGGTTCAGGGGAAGAGTAAACACGGGGTTAGCTGACGTAGACTGGATGTGTGGGAACACCTTGCTGAACTCCACGTCTGACTTGTGGTACACTACCTACAGAGGCAGTGATGAGATACAGCAGGAAAACTTGTAGTGAGATACGGCAATCAGCAGGATAACATGTATCTGATGTTTAGCCTTTTCACATGATTCAAGAGACTGAATTTATATTGAACGACAGTATTTTCACATTTTGAAATTATGAGTGTGACGCTCAACACATAATTTCTAATTTTGAACTCTTTAGCTCAGCTGGCCCCTCAGCTGTAATTATTCTCTCATGTCTCAACTCTCAACTACTCAAGACGTGTTAAACGTTTTGAATAAATTCGAGTCAATAGTAGAATAGTCAATGCATGCTACGCATACAATTGACTCCGTAAAAGTGTTCCAATTTCCTTACATTGTGAGAGGACGTATCTCCGAATCTGTGGGAAGGTTCGATGTGAATGGTTTCCTGGGCTGTGTACACCACACCACTGAATACCCCTTCTCTCGTGAAGTGACCGTAAACTTCCGAGTCTGGCTGACCTGCAGTGGATATGTGTGACAATTGGGGTGGCAAATTATGTGGGAACACATTCCCCATACCCCATTCTGGGGGTTCAAGTTCAAAGAACTGGCAGTGTAACATGGAATAATAATCATTATGTGAGTTTTTGATGACTACCTTAGGAGGTCTATTTATATGGGTCGAAATTGCGGTGTTTGAAATTTTGGTAGGTTGAAAATATGGGATTTTTCAAAATCCCCAAATTTCACCCACCAAATAAAATTGGGTGATTTTTCTAACTTTTCGCTGACAAATGAAAGATTTTTTGCGGAAAACAATGGAAAAATAGATTAATTCTAATATTACAAATCGAATTCTTGATCGTCTTCCTGAGCCTCTGCTTCATTAATTACTGTTCTAAATTTTTGAATTTCAATTGTTTTAACCATTTGACTTTGACTAAATTATCTGTAACTATCTGAAAACTCATCTTTGAAACAAAATTGTACTGTTTTAGTACAGATAGTTCAAGAAATTTCGAAAGCGGGTTGAATTAAATCGGGGAGTAAAATTGTGGCGGGCAAAATTTTGGTAGGTTGAAAATATGGCGATTTTTTCGAAAAATCCCCAAATTACAACCTTTATAAATAGACCTCCTAAGGTACTTTCAAGTGTTCAATATCAATATTAAAGTTTTATATTAAAGCTGTTCTCTGTAGTATACACAAACCCAATTCTGAAGTTTCAAATTCATGGAACTGGCAGTGTAACGTGGAATAGATAATTTTGTGGGTTTTTGGTAACTTTGTTCAAGTGATCAATTTCAATCTATAGGTGGGGTATACAATATACACTATATGCCGCATATTTGGAGCATAATTGCCTCAATTAGGGCACACACACTTGAATTTCACAATTCACAAGAGTAGAAATATATCGTTAATACCATAAATTAGTAATTTGATTAATATAAGTGAATTTAGTCCTAAATTGGAATTCACGAATATGAACTTAAAGCAACATCAACGACTCCTTCACCAAACTTCTCTCACCCTGGATGTATCCAGTGAGGAGGGTGTGGTTGGTATGTGAGTTGAGGAATGCAGTAGACAGGGAGTCTGCGTGATGGGGCGGGTACAGCTGCATGTCCAACGTCCTGCAGAGATGCAAATATCATTGGTGTGATATGCATTAAACTGAGCTTCCATTAGGACAGATGAAATTAAACAGAAGTATTATCAGTACTTCTACTTAGAATCTCTCAAAAGAAGAGAACATTCAGCTCCCGTAACTAGCTGCAAGCTTACCTGTCGTTGTAAGAAATGGAATAGGAGAATGGGGAAGAGAAGGTGTGGGCTTTGGAGTAGTGTTTCAGTGTTTCCTCGCTGTGTCGCACACGGTGCATCGCCTTGATGTAATCGTGACCTGCCAGTAGAAGAGATTGTATTGTATTGTATTGTATGGTATTGTATTGTATTGTATTGTATTGTACTGTATTGTATTGTTTTGTATTGTATGGTATGGTATGGTATGGTATGGTATGGTATGGTATGGTATGGTATGGTATGGTATGGTATGGTATGGTATGGTATGGTATGGTATGGTATGGTATGGTATGGTATGGTATGGTATGGTATGGTATGGTATGGTATGGTATGGTATGTGGTATGGTATGGTAAAAATGGTATGGTATGGTATGGCATGGTATGGTATACTTATGGTATGGTATGGTATGGTATGGTATGGTATGGTATGGTATGGTATGGTATGGTATGGTATGGTATGGTATGGTATGGTACCGTATTGTATGGTATGGTATGGTATGGTATGGTATGGTGGTATGGTATGGTATGGTATGGTATGGTATGGTATGTATGGTATGGTATGGTATGGTATGGTATAGTATAGTATGGTATGGTATGGTATTTTATAGTATGTTTTGGTATGGTATGGTATGGTATGGTATGGTATGGTATGGTATGGTATGGTATGGTATGGTATGGTATGGTATGGTATGGTATGGTATGGTATGGTATGGTATGGTATGGTATGGTATGGTATGGTATGGTATGGTATGGTATGGTATGGTATGGTATGGTATGGTATGGTATGGTATGGTATGGTATGGTATGGTATGGTATGGTATGGTATGGTATGGTATGGTATTGTATTGTATTGTATTGTATTGTATTGTATTGTATTGTATTGTATTGTATTGTATTGTATTGTATTGTATTGTATATTTGTATTGTATTGTATTGTATAAGGGGATTTTATTGTAAGAGGTCCTCCCTTTATTTCAGTTAGGGACGATGCTTCACAAGGCACCGCCAAACACTGGGGTCCACAGCACATCACTCAGTGGCTGAGTGCGAGCTTATTAAATGTTTAAAGCAGCCACCCGGCTGAGGGGATGCGTTTATGTGTTTTACCGTCAAAGAGAGTGGAACAAAGGTGTCGCGAGTGAGTGCGACATGCGTTAAGATATTGTTAGATCAGTTATCAGTATCACGTACGTAAAAATGGCGATCATGAGGAAATTTCAGGCGTTCGCGAAACTTGCGACACCTACATATATTTCACATGAATTCATGAAATAAATTTTCCAGCCATTAATCAAATTAATTCTTAATCATCATCACGCAAACCTACCATAACTGATGGAGGGTAACAGGACACAGAGTAAGCCAATCATCCTGATTAATGGAGGGTTTTCATCTCCACCTCATTTCTTTAGCCTTATCAAACCCATGGGCCTATCCTCAGGTTAATCTGCTGTTTTACATTGTTTTCATGACATTCTACCCGCATTGAAATTACGTGAATATACACGAAGTTAGACATTTTCGCTTGAACTTCACTCAGTTCTCTTAAATTGGTCTTCTAATTTTGTAGTACTGCAGTAAATGAATCAGGGATATTATAGCTACGTACACAGCACTAATTGGGATATTGGAAGTGTAAGAACACTGGACTACAGGCTCAAGAACCTTATTTTTCTCTTTTCAATGAGCTACCTATACTCTGCAGTACCTTATCAGCGGGAGGGGGAGACGGGGTGGTCCTACTAGGGACTAGTATTCTCTTTAAGATTGTCATCCTTTTTATCTAGAAATTACTGAATTAATAAAATCAATGATTTTAAAATAAATCAGCGTGTGGTTGATGCAAACACAAATTTAAATAAACAACAACATTACATTATCATAGCTCACAACACCATATCAAGGTCTATATAATAGTCGTGCATAGTAAACAATAAACTTGACACATTATTAATGGGTCGGTTGTGTCTCAAAGTTCTAAACTTTATAATATTCAAGTGGTACATTAGCAAAATAGGTACTTTCGGGGTATGTTAAGTTGACACTAGACAAGGAGCAATATATGCATCAACTTCTCATCTTTGATCGTATAATTTTTTGGTTAAACCGGCCGATTAATAATGCGTCGAATCTTAATATGCTTAAATGAATCATTCAATTCAAATACGCGTGTTTCATTTCCTTTACATACTTACATTACAGGGATCGCTAAGTTTTGAAGAATTCCTGGCATCAATATAACATAATAGAATCAACGTGAACTATCATAATATTTGGTAATTTTAATATATTATAAACTTCTTGAATAAACTGGCTATTAATATAATAACTTTGAAAGATTAAAGATTAAAAGCTAAACACATACTTAAGTACGTAATAAAATAGTTGTTCGTATTTATTGAAACAGTCCATTTTTGAACTTACATCGAAAGGCGAAAGAAACAATAAATTATGATGTCAAATCTGACTAAAAATGGTGGGTTTCACTGTACCCTGGTCCCTGGTAACCACGCTACATTAACAGCATCACACCAGAGTAATCTGGCAGCACACTAGCATCACTTTACTGACGGAATACCAGTCAAGCCAGGCTGTAATACTGACGTTTTACTGACGGGATACCGGCCAAGCCAGGCTCTCTAAGAAGGAGAAGCTGAAGTCATATCCCGGCTGTCACACAATTCACGGTGAGATTGAGAGAAATTGGACCAAAAAACGCATATCTTAGTGTCTTCGATTAACGGATCAAATGTAAATTATGAATAGTAAGCTAGATAAGTAATACGTAAACAGAGAAACATGCAAACAAACAACATCACAACTTGTTTCGTTGATTTATTATGATTACTATATATTAACCAACCAACCACCGTCAAAAGTACCATGGATTAAATTAATAGATTATATCGTCAATGAAACAAACTTCGTCATTTAAATAATAGGATAAAATGAGCTCACACTGTAGATGTAAAATGATAATATCAACATCAGAATGAAATGGAATAAATAGCATGGGACAAATAACGTGGGTAACGAAAGAAGGAACAAGTTAAATAGAAAACTACAGACCTATCTCAACACTCCCAATATTTGGCAAGATATTTGAAAAACTTATCTATTCACGCCTGTACAACTTTTTCATCTCCCAGAACATTCTCCATCATAACCAGTATGGCTTCAGAAAATCTCATTCAACCAGTCATGCATTGAATTACTCAGTATCATATATAGAATCTGCCCTTCAAAAGAAGGAACACATACTTGGCATATTTATTGACTTGAGTAAGGCCTTTGATACTATTGATCACGAGACTCTCCTGCATAAACTATCCCACTATGGAGTTCGTGGAACCACTCACTCACTCATTAAGTCATATTTGTCAAATAGAAGTCAATATACTGATGTGCTGAGCCACCAATCCTCGAAACTAAAAATACAATATGGAGTACCACAGGGCTCTGTCCTTGGCCCCTTGCTTTTCTTAATTTACATAAATGATATATCTAACTGCTCTAAACTGGGTGAGTTCGTACTTTTTGCAGATGACACCAACATCTTTGTTACAGGAAAAACTGCAAAGGATGCCTATTCAAAAAGCAAACTTACTACTTAAGTCAGTACATCAGTATATGATTCTTAATAAACTCCATATCAATCAATCCAAATGCTGTTACATGTACTTCAACCCTAGGAGAAAAAGGTGAGGCTGGCACCACATGATGATAATCTTAATCTATTTATCAACAAGCACCAAGTCAAAAAGTAAGTAGCACTAAATTCCTAGGTATCAATATTATTGATGAAAATCTAAACTGGGACACTCATATCAAAGAATGTAAGCGTAAACTCAACTATGCTATTGCAACTCTATCAAGAATCAAAAGTGTATTCAGAGGTACTCCACCCAAGCCTTTATCATACGCTATTTGAGTCTCACCTAGCGTATTGTATATATCTGTCTGGGGTGGTATTCCTGATACAAAAATATCAGAGCTCTTTGTTATTCAGAAAAAATGCATTAGAGTTCTCTTTGGAGATTATAATGCATTCATTGATAAGTTTAAAACCTGCTCCAGAGCCAGGCCTATTGGATCCCAAGTACTTGAGTCGAATTCTACTGCAAGGAACACACTAAACCCCTCTTTAAAAATATGACATCCTTACTGTTAAAAACCTCCATAGTTACCACTGTTTTATGGAAATATTTAAGATAATCAAATTTCAAAGTCCCATTGCCTTACACTCACTTTATAATTTCTCAAAAAGATCTTCATCAAATTCTATTATAACCCCCACCCTATCTAAACACTTCGTTTACCAATCTTCTGTTCTCTGGAATACACTTCATCAAAAGTTGCAGCTTGATTCTACTTCTAGCCTAGGTCAGGTAAAAACAAGGCTCAAAGATGCCATACTCAAAAACCAGCATAAGCATGAAGAAGTTGAATGGCTCCCCTCACATGACTTCAACTTCAAGTTAATAAAGCTTTGAAGCTCCATACTGATTAGATTAGGTCTGCCCAAAATGTTAACATTGTAGCAGTCGCTAAATTTACAATATAACTATTCTCGATTAATTTCAAGCCTAGAGGCATTTTAACTTCTTTCCAGGTCCAGGTGGTGTTCTTGTTTGTTAATATACTGTGCTATTTGTTCATACAATAGCACTGTATTGAAGTTGTATCCATAACTAGGTAGCTGTTGTAAAGGCCAATCATAATTTTATTGAATTTTATATTATTTTAATTTGATTTAATAAAGATAACTTATAACTAAATTTATTTTAATTTGGAACTAATGGTTCCGAATGGTTTATACCCACAAGCTGCATAATAATCCCATGTAAACAAATATTCTTTAAGGTGAATCTGACAGAGCAGCCACTTATCTTCAATTCTTCATTCTTAATTTATCTGTTGGCTTCTCAAACCTCAGGCTTGCCTTAACTTTGCATATTTTGTTTTGGTTCATACAATAGCCCCAGCAAGTATGATTCCTATGCCCCGGAATATGCTATTATTGGCTGCATGTGAGATTACACCATGGGGTAGTTGTTGACCACTCAGCCTGAATTACTCGGAAATTATCGATTATTGGTCCCAAAATCTGTTCTCAGGATAACAAGGCAGCAACTAACCATGATATTCCCATCCTTGATAATTTTATTTTACTTGTACGATCTCTATGTTTGTAAAAATGGCATGAAATTTAAATATCTTGTTTTCAAAAAAAAAGTATGAATTTATTATAACCTCATATTATAAATTATAACCTCATATCAATCAATAGTCATGAAATCAACTTAAGTCGTAAAATTTAACTAATAATTAACCTAAGTCATGTAATTATTGAATAAAACACAAACAATTAACGTAATACATAGCAGGCTGCTACAACTAACTTAAAGATAAATACTTGATAATATTTATGGAACACTTAGATTCTGTCTCACATCAAATCCTTGTAGAATATCTACTGTGAACAGGGATAGCACACGACACAGACACGAACTAAGAGCTGTATGTTGTCTATACAGGCACTTGACAAGTTTACAGGTTTATATTATTCTAGACAAGTCAGTGCCGTCCCTTAGCAACAACCGAAATGGCTCAGGAAAAACCGTATATCGTAATGTGCTGTGAAATAAGACATTCAATTCAGTTCAACAACCATGTGAATTTAAACTTTTCCCTGTTTTCTCCTCCTCATTTTCTGTCTGGAGAGGAGGCCTAGTTGCGTGAGGACGTTTGAGGGACAGTTCCTCAGAGACACAGAGATCCTGGATTCTGGGTTATCAGACCATCTCATGAGGGCAGGACCTCGTCTAGCGTGGAGCAACCATTGCTGCCCTGTCAGTGGGTCACTCCGGTACCCCAGCTTCTGTGGGGGTATACATCAGTCATTATAATCACATGGTATATAACATCAGTAGTTGGTACGTATAACAATATAACAAACAGTGGTGATGTAATGGTGTATAATGATTACCTATACTTACCTATAATTTATGATCAGAATTTAGTAACAATTTGTGAATTGTGCATTTGAAATTTCCCGGCCGTCATAGAATGAGAGACCTTGATAAAATTATAAATTTCTTCCAGAAATCTAAGAAGCAAGGCAGAGAATCCGGCAGATAAATACTACTGACCCTTGAAGAGAGCTCTAGTGTCAGGTTCTTGTCAAGGTAGGAATGCAAGAGACACACGTTTCTCCTGATGTGCCTTATCATTCTTCTCTCTACCTCCTTCTCGCTGCTTCCTGTAATAAAGCCGGGGTGCAAGTAATAAGGAAATTTTTTCCCTCCCCATTGGCCTTTTTGTATATACAAAAAGGCAAATGAGAGGGTTGGCAATGGACAAGTTCAGAAAGTGCCCGGAATTTGTACATACTACCTCAACTGTGGTAACCATGCTAACAACCAATCAGAGGCCAGTATTCACGTTGCACGTGCGCGCGCCACGGCCGGCGTCCGTGCCAAATTATGTCCAATTTCTTCCTTTATCAGAAAGGTATCATATATGCGAGGCTGAATTCATGATTCTTAAACTTTCAGGTTGACAGGTTCTCGACAATGATCGACTGATTTAGCACAGAGCAATCGGCTGCCTTAAAAGCGATTATCAGTGATTCACTCCTGCGGCCAAATAGGCAAATAAAACATAAGGCTGAAGGCCGAGGAGTGAACTTACTTATGACTAATTCTAACTTTATTACTGACATTTTGAACAACAAAAGTAGGCAACAACTATTTCAGCTTTTCGGGAAATAGTAATCCAATTGCTACGACAGAGTTATGGGACAAGCAGCTGAAATGAATCGTCAAAGTTCTTTTCGAAGAAATATGTTGAACAAAATCCAATATAATAGTCAATGATCATTGGTCATCTCGGAGTAATATGATTTATTAACCATTATATCAAAAGATCAAATGAACAGCGTAATCATAAGTAGCTAAGTAGCAACTAGCAAATGCGTACGAGGACTGAGGAGTCGACTAGCTACTAACGTAACAAAACCTGCATAAATGAAACAAAAGCTTCGCGCGAAATCTAAAACAACAACGAACCTACGGAACATGCCCCTGCGCGGCGTAATTAAACTGATGATCACACGTGAAACCTTCGCCCCTCCACAAAGTTACGCGCATACGCTACAAGGAATTTGAATTATCTGTTATTCATCTTCGAGTGATTTCTTCTTTTCTTATGTCGGGGAGCCGCGGGGAGGGAAACTAAGCGCCTGCATACGGAACGGTGGAAAACAAGAATTTAACCGGCAGGCGCAATTCTTGTTTAGTCAGTCAAAATCATCCACGATATAATACGATATACCTGAAGTGACTTCATGATGGTGAAATAGGAAGAAGTGAAAATCCCAAAAATACGTATCAATAAAGCGGCCTTATTTCACATCTTTCCAAACTGACCTGTAGAAGATGTCCTCACTCTCTTGCCATTATTAAGGGACGAGATACCACAGCTCTTGCCAGGGGTGGAATTGGTACTGGTAGCCTCTCTGCTCTGATAATCTGTACTCACATCACTACGTGTTACGTGTCTAGGTGGACTTGTCACATGACTAGATTCAGTAGTTCTAAGGGTCTCGACATTCCCACTTTCAGACTTCACACAGTGTTTCACTAAGTGGTTCTGTAGCTCCTCATCCGATCTAAATCTGGAATATGGAACTTAGTGATATAATGGAAAGTGGAGCGGAAAGGTCAAACGAACCCTAAGTGCGGAAAGGACACCTAAGTATCATAAACTAATTGCTGCTGCATGGTCGGACTCCTTCGATAAACTTGTAAGGAAAGCTAATTTGCACATTAAATCAATAAATGGGTACTGTACGTGACACTCTAGGCATTCCCAGATAACCAATGAGTCAATGACTACTGTTATTAAGCAAATACCTGAGCTTGCAATCACTCCAAATGCAGGCGAAGTGTCTGGCTCCAGTGTGGAGCAGCAAGTGGCTTGAAAACGTTGCAATACTACTAAACTTCCCAATCTCATCATCCTTCCCCCCAGTAACTACCTCCTTGCTGAGTCTCTTGTTGCCGTGGTTACACCCCCTCCACTTGCAGTGAAGATCACTCCTGTGAATAGCACTGCTAAAAGAATAACATTCACAAAGTTACGAAGTACATACTCCCGATACTACATAGGGCTCCCTTTCTCCTCGAGTTTTTACTAATAGGTAATTTATGAATGTATCTGATTTCAGATTGTCTGACTTACAGGAGAGTGTGGGTATCTAGGATGTGGGTGTGTAGTGACTCAGGAGTGCTACAGGACACGAAGCATCCTTCCCAGTGGCAGGGGTGCACCCTCAGATTGCTTGGGATCTCGCTCAACTCAGTAACAGTGGTTACCTGCATCATTACAATACAGTAACATCATGACATATCCGAGGCATTTTGAGAATTGCTGAAGGGCCCAAAATTAGAATCATTTGGATATAACAAGTAAGAGGCTATTAATTGAGGTTCACAATTATTCTAGCCTAGATAACCAAGGAAACTTTCTGGTTAAACTTATACAAAGATGAACTTTCAAGAAAATTAATTTCAATTTTAAAAAAGATAATAGGTATACTTACTGATTTGACAGTAGGCATCAGCGGGAATGGTGACCTACTATCTCTGGATTTGTAATGAATGGTATCCTTCTGACAGCATTTCTTCAAGGATTGTACCTGTAGTATTTGTTGTTGATTTTCCTGATCAATGATTATGCTTTTAATGGTAGAAAAAGCATAAGTATTATATTTTACATAAGATATCTAGGTAGAGAATCAAATTTTATGGTGGAATGATGAAACAAACTAAAAATTGAACTAAAATTCAGCATAATTTGCTTTCATTACTTACTTTGTTAAAAATGATTCCAGAAAGGTATCAAAGGAAAACAGTTCCTGCATTAAAATGCAATAATGGATTCAAATCAGATCTACTTTTCACCACTGATTTACTGCCAGTTTCGAGAATACAACATTTAAAATGATTATATTATCTCTCGTCTTCAGAAAACTCCATATGGTGATAAGCACCTTCCTCAGTTAGTTAATTTAATATGTGTTGTGTTTTAAGTTCCATTATATTTTCAGGCTTGCTTTTGACAGTTTTCATGTTAATTGATACCTTTGCTGAATACTTTTTCTGCATCAAAAATTCCAATCAGATCAAAAAGTTATGAGCAACGAAATCAAATATTTAACTTTATGAAGGAGCAAACTGGAAAATAGACATTCATTGGTTAATCTTAGTCGTGCTATACCATGTAGCTTTTGTCCATTTTGATTGCAAGATGATAGTTAATTCTGACAACTGATTCTCAAACTGACATTCGATAATTTTGTATTGTTTGCATTGATCCAGGCCAGGAAATGTCTACATAATCTGCTATGCCTATAGATGGCTTGATTAAATTTAACACTTTTGTTAACCTTAAGTTGCTTTTAACAGTTAATTTGAAAACCACAGTTACTACTGTTATCACTAACTCAGCACTGATTCAACCAGCATCTGAAAACAATCTATCTGAAATATCCTCCATTATTCAAATTATGTCCATTCTCCATATTGAGATCTTGAATTTGAAGTAAAAAAAACATCAAATTTTCAAAATTTACACACAGCATTTAACAATAGCAGCATAATAGAAAGCTCTTGCATAGAACTGATTATGATCTGCACATGAACAAAAAATGGTTTCCATAGCAACGACACCAATATTCACCTCTTAGAGTCTTAGCCTCTGTTTCTCTTGATATTTTCTTGGCAAGCTCAAATTTAATTATGGACAGAAGCACAAACATTATTCACATGTAATGTGACTTTACTTAATATAAGATTGTTTGTTTAACTGCATCAATGATCAATCAAATCAAACACTTGGACCTGTACTTCATTTGCCATATTATACAGTTCATTCATCAATGCCAAATTGTATCAATTCCATCAAGTATAATTTTGCAATAATAATTGTTGAATACTGTAGTGCTGAGTGTTTCAAGACTACTGCCTTGACCAAGAGTAGTCACAAGTTTGATTCAATAGAAATACAGTCTTGAGACTCTAAATTACATTTTGGTAACTCGGTAATCTGCTGATGCACACCTGGGGCACAACCTGGGCACACCTGGGGCACATTTCGGGCACACCTCGGGCACACCTCGGGCACACTTTGGGCACAAGACACACCTGGGGCACATTTGAGTACAACCACCTGGGGCACACCCCAGGCACCCTGGGGCACACTTGGGGCACATCTCGGACACAATTAATGCACAAACCATATCTGGGGCACAACCAGCTGAGGGCACATTTCGGGCACATCTCGGGCACATCTCGGGCATACCTGGGGCACATCTCGGGCACATCTCGGGCACACCTGTGCCCTCAGCTGGTTGTGCCCCAGATATGGTTTGTGCATTAATTGTGTCCGAGATGTACATTTTCTATAAAGATTTTATATCATTTTCTAGAGTGGATTGATGGGAAGAACTAGCACTGCTGATGATTCGTGGAAACCCTTTAAATGCAAAATATGTGGAAAGAACTTCATATACTCTATGGGATGCAAAACACATGAAAGTAAGCATAAACAATGTGTAGAGTGTCTAAATATGGACCCTCAGCCAGAAGTTTGTCCTCATATGACCTATTACTGTGTTTACTGCAACAAGACTTTTTCAAATCAGGCTGATCACAAACGATGCTTGGTCCAGCATAAACAAAAGGTAAAGTTTAGTGATATAATATGTATAATATGCAGACTTAGTTATAGTTTCAAGTGAAAAGTTGTATTATCTAGGCTGTTTTTACTGAAATTGGCAAGATGCCAAAAAATTGCCTTAACACTTCTGTCTCTGATTTGAATCTATGTATAGTGTTTGAAAATTGATATACCAAAATTGATATGATAGTGTGCTGCGAATTCAGTGTTTCACTTCAATGATCAATTATGATGAAACATATTTCATGGAGATTTTATTCCAAATGCAATCACATTGATTTTTGTCAATGAAAATTTAACTATTTTTTTTTAATTTCAAAGGTTCAAATTATATATTGCAATAATATGTACAATAACACTTTTCAAAATTTCCTACCTATTAATGCAACATACAACTTAGGGAACACAACACAGCTTAGCCATAATAACAGTGTTCCCCTACAATTATACCAATCAAATCATATTTTTATGATAATCATAGAAGCCGAGAAATAAATAGTAAATGTGCCCATAATAATTTTTAGCATCATTTTCTTTTTTCAGAAGGAGTGCAGGTACTGTAAGAAGACATTTCGCCAACTCTTTTCTCTTAGAACACACATGAACATTCACACAGGTCGAAGACCATATGTCTGCAGCATCTGCGGATACTCTTGCCATTCTCCACAGGTGAAGATATCACTATTGTTCCTATTTTTAGTAAAAAATCAATAAAAAGTATTCAGAAGAGATAAAATTTAGTTGATTTTAATCACCAGAGAAGTGTGGCATTAATTACTACATTGCCGAATGCAAATACTTACTATGGGTATAGGATTCAAGTTTGGGGGACTCTGATGATGCAATAAACAAATTAAACCACAAGGTTTGAAGTGATTGATCATCGATGCAGTGAAACACAAATCTCAAAAATGATATCAAACCCACACACTATGTATACCACTAATCGACTGACAGTTTCGAAATTAAATATTTCTTCTTCAGGATCTCCACATAGTGTAACACAACATTCTCAAATTTGATTGTAATTAGTAGTGTTGTTAAGTTTAAAACCACAAGGTTAATCGTCCTTTCCTTAACTTTCATGAATTTCAACGGACTTGTTAAAGAGATTATGAATGATTTCACCTAAATTGTACTCAATTGTCTCAAGTTCTGAAGATGATTATTCTACCTTATTGTTCATAACTTATTGTTTCGAGAGTTATGTCAATTATATATCATGCAGAGCAGTCACGAGTCATTCGTTGGCTGAAAATCATTATCACAGTTTTTGACTATAAAAATGGACAATTTCTTTAAATAGAGTAAAGACTAAAATCATAAAATAAGTTCATAAAATAAGTTCATAAAATAAGTTCATAAAATAAGTTCATAAAATAAGTTCATCCAACTGCAACTTTATGTCATTAATTTCTAATAAAGGGTTTAGTAACGAGTAAAAGGTGCAAACCGAGGTGCAAACCGAGGGCTGAAGGCCCAAGTGTGTAATATCGCATTAAGAACCGAGGCCGAAGGCCAAGGTTTTTTATTGCAGAGGTTTGCACTTTTTACGAGTTATTAAACGGAATTATGCACCGTAATTACTTGTAAAAATGGGGATAATTTCAAACACAAGGAAATTTTTTAAATTATGATATGAAGGTATAACTGGGTCAACTGTATGAAATTTATTATCCTGCACTGTTCCACTGCACCAAAATAAATTGTTATGACCTAGAGTGCACAGTAAAACCGGATTTTGGCACTTCAATGCGGAATAATTTATTGCGAACGGTTCCCTGGTGCCTATAGGGTTTTTGAACACATTGCAAAAGCATGCCTGGGAGGGTGCATAATCAGCCTGTATGCTGCATCACAGAAACCAAAATAAGCTGTCATCCAACAAATAAATAATTTCAAACAAATACATATAGCTTCATTCAAGAACTACTAAGCTATTTCGTGGCATGTCTCGCTATCTATTTGTTATTTGTCCAACTGTCCACCTTAGATCAATTTTCCAAAAATCAAGTTTCTCATTTTGCTAGTCTAGTACTTATAAGCATAAACTCCATCCCACTGAGGATCATAGGGTTCCATCCAGAACTTTCTGAAGAGATGGACCAGCTCGTCCCTTTCAAGAGCACCACTCTTGTCCGTGTCTGCTTTCTCAAAGAAGGTGTACGCCGCTTCCTGGGGCACGTCAAAGGCTTTCATCATGGTCTTTAGCTCGTCCACACTGACAGTCCCATCACCGTCATCATCCAGAACGTCGTAGTAGGCATTGGAGAGCATGGCAATCATGGAAGGTTCACCTCGTCGCTCCCTTTCTCTTTCAGCCTCAGCGAAGACTCTGTTGGATTCCACCCAGTTCTCTCTGAGGAGGCCGTTGACTGGGTCCACTCCTTTGTTGAAGAAAAAGATCTTGCAAGCTTCCCGCATCTTCTCAACTTGTTCGTCAGTAGCATTCACGAGCTGTCTCATCCTGTCGGGCCAGTAGAGGATCTCATCCATCTCCATATTACCGTCACTGTCCAGATCGAATGTATCAAATCTTTTGTAGAGACGGGCTATCATCTTGGGGTGGAGGTCCTCAATGTCAAACTGCCACTGGTTTCCTACACTTCTCAGATACCGGTAACTCTCGTTGTTATGCTCGTTCAGACCCACGGTAGTCATTCTGAATGCGCCTGCTTTAGCTAAAAATAAATTAGGTTAATATTTACACTTGTATAAGTAAGTATTACAGTATATTAAAAGTAAAAAGGTATCCTAATAAGAAATTGTGCAGTTCGCTGTTGAAGTGAATAAGTACTCCAAATAAAACAAGTTCTGAATGATCTATAGCATGCTCTAGTGACCAGTACAACTTGCTTTTATATCATAGTGCACTAATTGATATAATTCCAAATAATTAGTCTAATTTAAAATTAACGTGGCTCATCAAACGGACGGAATTTATCAATAACCCAATCCTATTATTCTAATTATCAAACCATGAAGTCCATAGGAACGTTCATTAAACTGTGTGACTTCCAAGGCCTCATTGATTGCTCTGGATAATCTAGATAACTTCCGGGCCCAATTAACCCAGATATCTATAATTATCAAGTATATTCGGAATTAGGAAACAATTAACTCGCGATAATTTATGATTTTAGAGCCCAGTTTCAAGTTTCCTGTAATAATTTACCGCATTCGCTCAAACATTTTCAAAAATGGAATTAAAAATTTCCACGGTCAATGCTTCAATAATTTTCAATTTTCATTATCAATTATCATCCAAAATCCATACTATGGCAATTTGAACTCCGGAGAAATAATTTGATGAAAACTAGACGCTAAACTGATTACTTTGTGAGTTTCATTGAAAGTATACTTGAGGGGGGAGGGCGTGTAGTCCCATGCACCTGTAAATTCAACGTCTTCAATTGACCAAATTATCACATTAAATGCGAATAAAAAAGAACTTCCGTTCATGACTTTCAAATAGCACTCCAATGATAGCACACCGCATGTGAAATTTAAGAAGATAATACATCATGTAGTGTAATATGAATTAAGAACGCTTAATTTGAAAGAAAAGCTCTCCTAAGGTTATCACTTTTGGATTTTGAAGAGTTAATTCGACAGTATCCAAGAACACCGATACACTAGGTGGAATTCCAATATCTAGATAGTGGAATTCCACTATGTGGGCTAATCACAACGAATCAATGTAAAGGAAATACTCACAGGATTGCCAGCAGTGTAGAGGGCTTGCATCAGCTCGGACTCAATGAACAGCTTCATCCTATTCACCATGAGACACTTATGTTTTTGGGAACAATATCTTTGAAGGCCTTCCTCACTATGGTCTTATGGTCATGACCACAGTGAGGAACAGTTTCAGGAACAGTTACATGAATGTAACTGTTCACGTAGGTGCGGATGACTTCCACCTGGCGTTCTAGCTGCTTTGGGTCTTCGGAGTGTCTTGAAAGTGAGAACCTTTTTTTAGTCTCTACTATCACGGGCATTGACCAAGTTAGTACGTAATGGGCCTTTTTGCTTTTATCACGTATTTTGCTTATTCAATAGATTTTTGCTATTTCATCGAGATATTTGCCGAAATCACTCTCGATTCATTGACGTTTTCAAGAGAAAATGTCTGAGAAAATTCCTAATTTGCTCATTTTCACTTAGTGCCCTAGATTATATTCATAATCATACGTCCCATAAAAGCGAAGACAAAAACTCCAATACACTTCTCGAAAATGAATCGAAAAATATAAAATCACATTTTTTAGTCAATCGTTAATCAAATGTTATACTAAAAACTTAAAAATATGAATTGCTCCTGCTGGGTGCTGGCGTAATTCTGTTGACCTTTCTCTAGGGGCTTTCACCTCCTGACAATACAGAATTTATCCAGTACTGTCACTCGAAGTTTCATTTCCAAGTATTGCAATTGATTGGAAATAATCTATAATCGGCGTAATATGTATTGGCCGAAAACTTTTGATCATTTAATCATCGGGACTGGATGGTATGGTGGCTCAACTCAAGGGTAGTGTGCCTGTGTGACTCAAAGACCTGGTTCGCCGATATTTGTTTTATCAAATTATATCAACTTGAAGTACAGGAAATGTGAAGGTAACAATCCAGGTAGGTGCTTCCGATACTGCACCGGGTAAGTTTTTGACTGCGGCATTAAGTCGGCCAATACTTATTGCGCTGAGTATAGTTCCGGGTCATAACTCTATTGGTCCACCGGACACGGGAAGAACACAACTTGTGCACGTGCAGCGAAATACTGCTTAGCAATAGGATTTTAGCACGGTTACCTGTGGGAACACGTATACATTTTTCGAGCATTGACTGAAAAATTTTAAACCCGCCGGTGTTTGGGTAGGAAACAATATCCACTCTTTCAAAATCAGCGTAGTTTTGTTAAAACTATTGAACTATCGATTAATTTAAGCATGAAAAAATCAAGAATCACTCCACTATAACAACTCTCCATGACTCGAAGGGTTAACACTAAATTACATTCAAATTTAAATGTTCTTAGCACGGAAATGTCCATGATACCATTTTATAATTTCTCAAACCTCGATGCCCACAGTTCAGAATAATGAGGAGTTCATCATACACCCCATACCTTCCTCCACTCTGCCACCGTGACACTGGCAGAGTTGTTAGTCGCTGCGGCTGCTGCATCGTAATACCGAGTATCTTTCCCTTCTGACTGCTTGTACATGATCCTCCGCAATCCATTGTCGAAGTGCGTCAGCAGGGTTAGGGTCGCTTAGCAAAACCCGTATGTGCATCAATACCTTTCTTATTGTAAAAGCTGGACTCCAGTTATTTTTCAGAATATCAATACAAACGTCGCCGCTATCGGAGACATTGCAGTGGTATATGGGTGTGTCAAACAGGACTTTGGGTGCCTTGAAGGGGTAATCATCCGGAAGTATGATGGTAAGAACGAAGGTGCCGCCCACAAAAGGTGAGTCCTCAGGGCCAGTGATTAGTGCTTTCATCAAGAACAGGTTATCAGGATCTGGAAATAGATAGCAGCCCTCATCACCATTCTTCCAGACATCATCAGTTGCAACGTCTCTGATTTCCTTCATAATCCGCTTCAGTGCTCCTTTTTTCATGTGGCCTCCTCCTTGGTAAGATTCGAGGTTTTGGGAAGCCACGGTATCACAACTAGCAACTTTACCCGGTGTCGGTGCTTTCTTCTTAACGATGGCTGCAGTGTTCCGCCCACTAGTAAGGTCCTGCGCCCTGATATTCGCAAAGCCCTCTGGTGGAATCGTTCTTTCCACGAAGGACGGTTTCTCAGCACCTCCTCTCCTGGCTCTCAGACTTACTACCGCCTCCGACTCCATCAACTCGAACCCCTCGGACAGTGACTTGATCTGAAAACAAGACCCCTCCGTGGCGGTTACAATCTTCCGGAGGTTCTCATCTGGAGTGTTTCCGACGATTATGGCATCCACCACAGCTCCGATACGATTAGCTTCGGCCAGAGCGGACTCGGGGTCCGAACCAGTGTTGTTCTGTCCGTCAGTTAGAACGAGAACCCGGAGATCCGTTTTAGGTGATGTCTCGAACACAGGCTTCAGAATCTTACAGCCCTCCATTATGGCTGAGTAGATAGCAGTCTGACCTCTTTGCTTCATTTCATCCACAATTGCTTCAAAAGCATCGAGGGAGGAAGTTAGTCCTAACATTGTTTCGATATCGTTGTCAAATTGGAGCAGTGCCAGTTTATGCTGATGGACACCTAACGATTCAATACGATCGCGGAAAGCATAGAAAACTTGCTTGACAGCGTCCATTCTCGACCTATGCTGGAGAGACCTTTGCAAGGCTGCTGTGTTGCCATCGTCACACCAAGCTCTCTGTTCCTCGAAAGCTGTTCCCATGCTCCCAGATCGGTCTATCGCTATGGCAATGCATTCTTGCACAGCAGAACATTCCCTTGTTTCTGAATTTGGCTCATGTCCACTTTGAGGCCCTGTGGCTGTTGCAGCTGCTGCAGATGATGTCACTGCAGATGATGCTGCTGCAGGTGATGTCACTGCCGGTGATGTCACTGCTGGTGTTGTCACTGCAGGTGATGTCACTGCTGGTGATGTCACTGCAGGTGATGACACTGCAGGTGATGCCACTGCAGGTGATGTCACTGCAGGTGATGTCACTGCTGGTGTTGTCACTGCAGGTGATGTCACTGCTGGTGATGTCACTACAGGTGATGTCACTGCTGGTGTTGTCACTGCAGGTGATGTCACTGCAGGTGATGTAACTGCTGGTGTTGTCACTGCAGGTGATGTCACTGCTGGTGATGTCCCTGCAGGTGTTGTCACTGCTGGTGTTGTCACTGCAGGTGATGTCACTGCAGGTGATGTCACTGCAGGTGATGTCACTGCTGGTGATGTCACTGCTGGTGATGTCACTGCAGGTGATGTCACTGCTGGTGTTGTCACTGCAGTATTCTCAGCGACTTTGAGAAGCGCATCCATAGCTTTCTTTCGGGGTATCAATTTCATGCCAAATGTAACATTCGATGCCATATCCTTATCCACATAGTGCAAGTCTTCCAAAGTGACTGCCCCGAGTTTGGAGATGAGGCGTTCGGTGTCTTCTGCGGAGAGGAACTGTGCTAGATACTGGGCGGCAGCATTGGTACCTCTCCTTGAGTCAGAGGAGACTGGCGTCCTGCCAGCGGTGTTTCCCCCTTCATTGGAGACTGCTCCTCCATTAACACTCGCATCCATGGCTATAAGGGATCAAAATGCATGTTATTTAATTGCGAAAATGATGTTTATTGTGTGTGCTCGTAAAAAGAAGGTAAGAAACTGTCAATGAATCAGGTGATAATTTAGCTCAATCTCTCTTTAAGCTTTTAAGTCTTAAGTTATTACATAGCTTCAAGATACCAAATGCGGCTATAATGCAAGTGATCAATACATGCAAAATGCGTGAATAAACTACACAAGTCTCAAATCACACGCTTGCTTAATAAACTGGTTCTGGACTCATTAATTTCAGGTATTCTTTTCGTGGTTGAGTTCCAAGATTATCTCGAACATTCCACACCAGCAGGTATCATAATAAATAGAGAGAATCAACTGTAACTACATGTGCAGTAATAGCAAATACAATACTCACTGAGAACAAATTTACAAAAATCAACATGTATTTAGCTAGCGATCTAACAATGAGTAATATAATACCCCCGATAATGCTACAATGCAAAATTAGAAATTAGAGAATTATAGAAATTATTACCTCAGACTTCTTATATATTCATGTCGATGGACGTGTGCATGGATTCAAAATATAACAATGAGTATATATTACGTCAAAGTCAAAAGACAAAAGTGATGATTTCATGCGAGGAAAGCGGAGAGGGGGGTTGAAATTATGATTTTATATCGAAATTACGACCTGAAATGTAAATTGTACCAGAAAACACATGATATACGAAATCACGTTTCGTTTAATTTTTCTCTTTTTTCATTGTTAATGCTGCATATTCTGTACCCCTTCCCGGCTAGATAGCATGCATCATGAACATTGAACAATAACTAACTTGGTAACTTGGTAGAGTTTATCCGAGAGTCGAAAAGGTCATCAGAGGTCCGACCACCGCGCTGGTGAGTAGTCTACCAGAGAGTTTGACCAATTGCAGCTGTAGCCAGCGACCGGTGGGTTGTCCGGTATCAAAGCAACATAATTCGACAAATTTATTTTAAACGAATCAAATGTTTCAGCTGCTTTAACTGCGCCAGGTATAGTGTTCCACAGTTTTGGTCCTTGGACTGCAAATGATCTGTCATATAGCGTCTGATTACTTACTGTGCTCTGACTTAGATAGAGAAAGGTATGAGGGCTGTTGTACCTTGCCTCAATGTCTCCTTGAATTCGATTCCACAGCAATTTGGTACAACTCTATGGAGAATCTTCCACATCATCAGAATGATGTACCTTTCTCTTCTGCGTTGCAGTGACATCAGCTTTAGCTTAGCTAGTCTTTCCCAATAGTTGAGATGACGTAGACCAACTACACGACTGGTGAAAGTTCTTTGTACCCTTCTAGAAGCTGGATCTCAGTGACCTTGCTAGGGTTCCACAGGGGACAGCAGTACTCTAGTGTACTCCTCACCAGTGACTTTGTACATGGTAGTCATGACCGTACTGTCTCGAGTTTTGAAGACACTGAAAACCCAAGATAGCGTGCTCTAACTTTTGACACGGTGGTTGCAATATGTCTGGACCAACTCAAATCACTTGATACCTGAACACCAAGATCTCTAACGTTCTCCACAGGGTAAAGAGATTCATCGTTTGAAACCTTGTAAGTCAAAGCTTCAGTGAAGAAGGGGAGTTCGAGGAATGAGCTTTTCCTGTTATGGAAGTGATTCAAGAGCTCAAATTTCTGCTCATGAAGTTCCATGTTATTTTCACGTGACCAGTTGAGAATTCTGTTCAAGTCTTCCTGAAGCAGCATACAGTCGTCATAGCAGCCAATCTGTTTGGAAACTCGAGTGTCGTCTGCAAAAAAAGCTGACCCTGGATGCAAGCACAACACGCTCCAAATCATTTATAAACAGGATGAATAATAGCGGCCCAAGGACACTTCCCTGAGGAACACCGCTGAGCACTTTGGCGATGACGGAGTGGACACTGGACACCATTGAGAACCACCACTTGGTCACGGTCCGTGAGAAATGACTGGATCCACGTAATTAGCTTTTCGTGAAAGCCATATCTCCTTAGCTTCTTGATGAGAATATCCAGATCCACTTTATCAAATGCTTTCGCATAATCGAGATATATTGAGTCTGTATCTTGACCTGAGTAAATCCTTCGAATATGTCGTCAAAGTGGTCGAGCATTTGAGTCAGGCAGCTTCTGTTAGATCTGAAACCGTGCTTATCTGTCAGTAGGTTGTTCGATTCCAGATAGTGAATCATGTGTTTTCTGACTACTCTCTCGTAGACTTTTACAACATGTGAAGTTAAGGTAACAGGTCTGTAGTTAGCAGCTTCACATCGGCTACCTTTCTTAAATAACGGAGTGATGAACCCTGTCTTGTAGAACTTTTGGCACAACGCCAGATGACATGGACTCCGACCACAGAAGATAGATTGGCAAACTGAGGCTTGTTGCACATTTCTTTAGGAGAATGGCCGGGATACCATCAGGTCCAGGGGCAGAGTCAAGCTTAATTTCAGCTATAGCTTCCTTTATGCTCTCCAGTGTTAGTTCCATTTCTGTATCACTACTGGTGAGGTGGTGGCACAGTAAAGGAAGGGGCTGACTTTTTCTGTACAGTTAGGTCGCTGAAAACAGAACAAAACTGTTGCTGAAGAATGTTAGCCATCTCCTTTCTGTCAGTCACCAGTTCCTTTGTCAGCATTCAGGAGAGTGTTGATACTGTGCTTAACTTTGGAGAAGGATTTAGCGTAGGAGTAGAAGAACTTCGGGTTAGTCTTGATTCTTTCTACTGCTCGTCTTTCTCCTTGATCAAGGTGGTGGATGATAGCTTCCTTTATGTCGTAGGGACACCAACCCGATCTCATCTTCTGTTCCTTGATTCGGGCCGCGTCGCCTGAGCACTTTGCAGCAGAGAGCCGACCTCTGAGCTTCGACTTTCTGCGTCTCAAGGAATTGTAAAGTTTAGGTCGACCAGTTGGCGGTCGTTTGCGAGGACATTCTCCAGGCACATATCAGTAGCTTTTGATTGAATTTAGCAGAAATTCCTCGAATGAGCATGTTTCTCGCAATTCTGTCCAATCCACATCATCGAAGAGCTCGTTGAGTAGGACAAAGTCAGCTTGATTGAAATCCAGAGACCTGAAGTTCATTTCATCGAGATATGCTGCCTGCGCATCGTCCATGGCACCGGGATTGAAGGACAGAAGAACATTCACCATTTCATGATCCGATAGCTCTGTAGATTCAGCTTTGACATCTGAAATAATAAGTCTGTCATTATTACAGAGAACGAGGTCCAAGATGTTGCTCCCTCTGGTGGGTTCTGTTACCATTTGACTGAGCAGGAATGTAGACATGAAGTTCAGTAGACACTGAGCTGAAAAATTTCGACTCAGACGTTCCTCCGCTCAAGACATTTAGTGAGTCCCAGTCAATCTGAGGCAGGTTGAAGTCGCCTGTAATGAAAATGTCATAGTCAGTACTTGGGAGACTTTCAATAGTGCACTTCAGGTGCTCTATCAGGTTAGAGAAGCTGGAGAAGCTTGCATCAGGCGGTCTGTATACCACTGCCACCAATAGCTTTGCAGAAGGGTACACATTACAGATGCCCTGGCAGAAACCGTCATCGTAGCACTCCGACGAAGCGATGGGGAGCGAAGAGAGTGAGTAAAGAAGAACTCCGCCGCCGTTCCTTTTATCGCGGTCACTCCGAGATACACAGTAGCCTGGGATCTGCAGTTGAGCGTCACTGATGTAAGATTTCAGCCACGACTCCGTGATGGCAATAAACGGAAACATCTTCCCTGAGAGCCGATTCTCCTCAACATGCCCAATGAGGTTGTTGAGCTTCCATCTGCCGACACTCTGCGCAGATGGGTTGAGGCTCCTAGCATTTAGTAGTAGGAGTGATGAGAGAAGGGGATGTGGTGGGGAGGAAGCCTGGACACTCCTAGCGGCATCATGGGAGGGGGTGGTGGGGCTTGGTAAGCCATGGGTGGTGGCTGGTACGCCATCACTGACGGAGGAGCTGGAACTGCACCTTGTTCCACTCTCTTCTCCAGTGAGTCCAACTTGGCCGCCATCCCTACAACCAAGTCTCGCAACTCTAAAAAATCACTGGAATTAGAGTTGCTGCTGGCACCCTTCTGCTTTGTGGCTCTTCCCTTGTCAGCTTGTGGGTTAGCCTTGGAGCCACTTCCTCGTTTCTTCCTGGCAGAACTGGGATGAAACTTGGAGCAGTCTTTTTTAGAACATGAACCATTCTGTACCACAGCTTTGCAGATTTCAGGATGGAAGTAAGGGCAGTTGTTTCCTTTCTTACACCCTTTGCTGTCAGAAGATCCCGCTGATCTGAACTTATAACAAATTCTGGGAGAATGAGAATAGGGACAGCATCTACCCTCAATCATCTTCTTCCCACTGATACCATGAGGGCAGTTCCAGTTGAGGTACCTCTGACAAGCCGGAGTGTCTGTCTGAGATGAGCTGGGAGGATTCTCTGGTACTTGAGAAGAGGGGGTTTCTGCAGGGGTTCCATGCATCGGCAGAATATCCTGGGTGGATGATAGCCCACCCGACATAGTGGAGAGATCAGGCATACTGTCCGAACTGTGACTTTCAGACGGTAACACCCCTGAAGTGTGGCGTGATCTCTGTTTCCTGGGCTCTATCGGGTCAATAACACCATGACATTCGTCACAGAGCCAAACAAATCCGCCGGGTGCATCGAGTGCTGATAGAGTCTGATGAAGGGTTCTGTTCCTCTCGCACTGATGAGCCCCTCTGAAACACTTGAAGCAGTGAAACAAGGGCACGATCTCAGGATCATGATCGATCACGTAGTCACAACCGCAGTCACCACACTTCGCAGGCATCAATGCCATCAATCCGAGATATATGCGAGTGACAAGAGTCGACTTAGTGAACAATTTGTAACCCTGATCGTCTGAGAGAGCAATGCCAAGGAACGTAGCACAACTTTCAAGTAACGCAACGTTGAACTGATTGAGGCGCTGAATGTTACCTGAGCGATTAGTCTGAAAACAATCAAAGTTTGAAATAACTGGTCTAATAGAAATGTCAGCCTTTTCTATCAGTTTTCCAATGATAACCTTAATGTTTTCACTGTCATTTTTGTGACAATTTTTTGTCAAATTTACCATTGTACAATGTATGCTGTATTGTAGTGTTATACTATACGCACAGCAATGCAGCAGCAGCTGATATATCGTTATCAAAAGTAGATAAGAGAGCTACCTAAATCGATACAAAATGCAAAGTACAATATATAAACCAAAATAATTCCTTA
Organism: Beroe forskalii; assembly: GCA_011033025.1. Lineage (NCBI taxonomy): Eukaryota > Metazoa > Ctenophora > Nuda > Beroida > Beroidae > Beroe > Beroe forskalii. Next base: position 27,146 of record WFMF01000648.1, on the reverse strand, counting down.
AACCGGTTGGATAATGGATCTTTCACAAGAAAAAGAAATTTTCAGAAGAAAGTAAGAAACGACAGACAAAAAATTGAACAATAAACCAAAAAAATCCTTGAATCGGTTGGATCTTTCACAACAACAAAAAATTTTCAGAAGAACCTAATTGTACATATTTTCAGGTATTGCGTCATCACGAATTGTTTAATCACGTTCCTAAGACGACAGTAGAAGCATCAGCAGTCCGAAGGGGACCTGTACCACCTCCCAATCCTCCTAAACGAGCAACACCCAGCAATCCACAGCCTCAAGAAGGAGTAGCAGCCGAGAGCAACGGATTCACGGAAACTGAAGAAACGACCAAAATTGAGAGCACCACTGAGAATGATAAAATCACGGAAAACTCTGAAAATCAAGAACTTATTTAGAAGCACTAACTTATCCACTCTCTTGATGGAAAGATTGTAACATCGGGTTAGATTTTATATCGTTTGGATTGTTATCGATGGGGGGGATGTCGATGGATGTGCCCCTGTTAATAGAGAGTAATTCGTGCGAGGATTGATGTTGGAGCTGCTCCAGAATAGCGTCTTTTAAGGCTCTGATTTGAGCCCCAACTGACGATAAATGCGTTTTCTTTATGTTCCAACAGTTCGTATAATTGGTACATTATGGATATCAATTTGAGGCGGAGGGCGTGAAATAGGGACGTTCCCTGCCAAGCATGACTATAAAAGTATAAGCCCCCTGTTCTAGGGGAACGGCGACATTTCTCTCGCGCTTTTTGTCGCGTTTTGAACGGATTTAGTCGCGTAGGGGGTATAATAATATGGGGTCATTCGCATGCTACGTTATCAAGTTATTCAAACCCTGCATCCCCCTCCCTTATCAAGTGGACTGTAGGTAGTCTTGTTGGTTACAATAGCATGTAGCGTAGTCATTTGTAATCCCCAATCTTCATGAGTGAACTAGATTGAAAGTTCCAATTCTAATGACATGTGAACTGTGAAGTGTTTATTTTAGTTTCACTGAGGACTTTTCGCGTAACTTATTATGGTGTAACGTTTGTTAGGCACTAATATCAATTTGTAATTTAGATTTTTAGCATTTTTACTTATGTGAGTAGGTTTTATCCGGATAGGTTATTATTTGATATTATTTCATATTATGATCATGATACCTAATACCTATACGACCATTATTTTGATAAGCATCTTAAACCTTTTTTATCTCTGACTTTGGATAGGTATCATAAATGATTCCAAAGTTATACTTATATATCATGAATTATTGGGTCCATTTAAATTCTAAAGTAATGATTGTTTCATCAGGCGAACTGTGAATAATAAATAAGTTTTATAGGGTTTCGATTAAATAATGCCAATAGGTATCGTTTACTCGTTTGGGATCGTTCACATATTACGTTATCAACCAGGGGGAGGAGGGTGGAGGTTTGAAAATGATTACACCACAATATGCAATTAATGTGCAACAATAAGGAGAGGAACGGGTGATTGGCCAAAAACGATTTCTTGATATGTGAACGATCCCTTTATACTGATCTTTTATACTGATCCTTTTATACCGATCCTTTTATAGGTTTATACTTGAGACTTTTCAAATGTAGCAAAGCGGTTCAAACTTACTGAAAATGATTTCCAGTTAAAGATAATATGTGAACAATGGTCAATGCTGCAGTAACAGTGTTTCAGTGTTTATGTGTTAGTCGGTAAATTCTTGTTTTTAGTTTACTTTTCTACACTTTTTCTACATTTTTACCTAAGTTTATACTGCTAGATATTTTACGATGTCAGGATGTAATTCATGCTTACTTGCTAAGAAATAGTTAAATTTACCGTTAGATATTTTGAAATATGCTGTGCGTGAAAGTCTGATAAATGTTGGACCACTCTCATAATATGTCCACCTGAATTACAACATGCATGTGTCACAGTGTCGTGGTGCAATATTTGCTAATACTCTAATATAACATGAACACCACGTAGTGGTACTGTAACATTAATTACTCTCGGCTTCTCCTCGTGAAATTAATGTACTTATCTCACGCGGCTTCGCCTCGTACGATCAGTGCTCTGATGTCCACTCGGCTTCACCTCGTGCAATTTGAAGAACAGTACAACTACGTTCCGTTATATTATTATTAGCACATTGATATAATATGAAAGGTTAACTTTCTGTCCTGTTAAATTTACGGTTATTGAAGTTACATGTTATTCGCTCATGTTACTTGTATTTCTGGTACTAGAATGATATTTTTAGGTTTCCAATTTTAGGGTATAATTTTAAAGTAATAAAGTTACCACTAGCCATAGCTGATTGACGACGGTCATAGAATTTTATTATTTTTCATAGGGACTTACTGGGAGCTGCTGGAAATAGAGTTTTTGGCTGGAAAAGATAGAGGGGTATCCAAAATTCAGAAGTGTGCAGAAGAAAAAAATCAAACTGCAAAATAAAGTCAGCAAAAAATAAATTTTGGCCACTTACACCCCGAAGACTCCTTTTCTTAAATGAGGGCCGATAAGGTACTTTGCTTATACAATTATACGTGTAATTTTCCAAGTCTACAGGAATACTGACCTTCTTACGTTCACTTCAAGGTTCAAACTTTCAAAGTGAACGGTACTAATCGAGCAATGTGAAATGAGAACTGTGGAGTTAGGAGGATAACAGTAAGCTTAGTGGCAGTGTGGCTGCCTGAAGGGTTTTATATAGCAGAATAGTGTCAAGTTGGTTGGAGGAGGACTACTTTACTGCTGCTTATTGGATTCGCTGTAAAATTTTGAGATAAGCATGTCTTTCGTTGGCGGACAAATAACTTGTGACAAACGGAAGTTGAGGTGTCAATATTCCTACAGACTGCCATTATTAAATTCACTAGTCAAAACAAAATGAACCTATTACAGAATTCTAATTCTGGAGTTTGTACTTTTGTAATATGTTTATACTGGAGACAAAGTTTTGATAGAAACCGTCCGTATATTACGTAATCATTATTTGGCTAACTCCCCCCTCAGTAATTATATTTGAAGTAGTTGCATTATTGTTTCAATTAAACAATTAGGTAATCATTTTAAATTTCCAAAATATGATCACTATACGCTAGGTATTTATCAAGTTATCATTTTTTAAATTTAAACCCCCAAACCCCTTCCCCTTGATGATTACGTAATATGTTTATTGTTTAAAACGGTCCCAAATGGGAGATTTTAAATTTCTATGATACAGTTTAGAGTTTTATAAATTTTATACTATAGTCAAGTTTAAACCTAATTTAATAGAGTTAATCTTTAGAAAGTTAGGAATACATTTTCATGATGTATATTAGTTGTTTATGAGTACTTGATACCTACTGACTTACCTATCTATTTTGTAAATTTTAGTGTTTCCATCTATATATTCTACCTTATAAAATTACGGGCTTTTTCTTCGGGATGAAATGGAATAACTGTTGAAAATCAGGTGATCAGTATTTAGATTGACAACCTCGCGATGGCTTGATAGTTTGAAATGAAGTTTTGATCGAGGACGAGGAAGCTGCAAACTGGTTTGTGGGCTATTGCTTCTGAATTCCAAGAAAGCCGTTACATATTAAGTCAGCAACCGAAGGGGTAGAGACAACTGCTGACACAGGGCAGGGAGGGGTGAGGGCTTGTCTTGCGTGCAAAAATCTCGAAAATTCAACCCCCAAATTTGTAATGGTATAGCTTTCTATAGCTATGTCACCTAAATCATGAGTTTAGCTAACTTTAATAAAACTCTTGATCTATTTTTTCTTGGAAATGCTAGATTCCTCGTTTCTGATGCTCGATAATACGAAAATGTGCCTTATGAAAAATTTGTTTTCAACGAGGGGGTTGACCAATGCTGAAGGGAGGGGATCAGCTTATGCTGACAGATGATGACGGAAGGGTGTTGAAAATATGGCCAAAAAGCATGCTGAAGTAATATGTTATAGCCCACCAATCATATCAATATATACCTAGGTACCGTTTATATCATAATATAATATAGTAACTTTTGTAATGTGAGAAATGGAAAAGGATACATTTTGATCGAAAAACTTTTGCTACAGTCGGTACTGTTAAAAAGAAAATACTTAACATCAAGTCGGAAAATGTCGGAAACGAGTTTGATAAGTCATAATACTATGTTTATTAAACCCCAATTGATAGCTAACTATTTTACATACAAAATTACGTCCTATGTCATATACTGAGTTTTATTGTTTTGAAACAATTTAAGAATTTAAGATAGGTTCTGTTTTTTATTGTGTTATTAAGATCAGAGCTTCAAGTATAATAAAATAAATTAGAACTTGAGAATATCTTTCTGTATCAGTTCTATATTTCTATTCATTATTCATTATTCATAATTGTAATGGGATAACAGATAAGAGTGAAATTATGACACAAATTATCTCACAGATTACTAGATTAGATTAAAATTATGATACGAATCGTTGCAAATATAATATCATCTCGAATACCTTAGTTTTGTGAATTAAGTTCTGTTAGTACCTATCTAATAATCGAATCTAGGACACGTACTATTTAAGAAACTTTTCAAAATGAAAAAGGATACATTTTGATCCTTTCAAAGTCTGTTTAAAAAATACTTAATAAAAGTCGGATCGATGAAAAATCAAGTGATAATGAAGTAATGAGTAGGTATCCATTTTTACACCAATGGTCACACCAATACAGAAGGAATGATCAATTAAATACTTAATGGGTTAGAACCAGCTTAGCAAATGAGTCAATCTTCACCATAAAGCCATTATTTGAGAATCTCTTTTCCAGTTCCACTCTTAGAAAGCAAGAATGATGTCTGTTGTCATCTAGTTTAAAGGTCTATAGAAATTCGTTATTGTATGCATTAAGAAGTTCATTCCTCCATCAAAGTCAAAAAAGCATAAAACTCATTGAAACCTATTGATTGAACACGTTATTAATTAGGCGTACAACTATTAGTCACCCAAGATCTCCCCTCACTAGGGTTCAGGTTAATGATACTTCAACTCTACGGAATATAGCTGCCCTTCCTTGGAACTTCCCCTGAAGAACAAACGTCAGCAATATTAGGTAAGTTAAATCCGGTTTAAACCATGTAGGTTTTATTGCTGTACAATAATATCGCCAGTTCTGCGAACGCCTTCTGAAATTTCCACACGACCGCCATTTGTGCGTAGGTGATACTGATTGAACAATATTACACGTACGTACGTGGTACAGTGTGTCTCAGAAATTCCAAAATGATTCCCCTTTCTCGAACTCACGAAACTGAGTCCCAACCGGTTGATAGGTTCCGTGACGTAACATGAGGTGTGTCTTTATAATGTATCTCAAGCTGCAATACAGTCTCAAAAGTCACATCACCGCAAGATTTTCCGGTGGCTGATTTTGATATTATCATGTCTGGATTTTTCGCTTCCTACTTCTAACTTCGTAACTTCTATTTCAAATTGATCCACCACATTGAAACTAATTAGACAGCAAGTTATGTCTGAGTCATGAACCTTGAGTTTTTTGTTATCTTTTGCACCTAATTAAGAAGCATTTAACAGTTGATTATCGAATACTCAATTAGAACTACTGTTTCCAATTACCTAGTACTGATCAGTTATCAAATCCAATACCACGAAATTCGAGCCTATCGCTTGGAATTGGAGCAATGACGTCTTGTGTATTACTTCTAGTCTTAGGTATTTATTTTCCATGTCTTTTCGGATGAAATTCAAATTGATCATTTCCATATTATATTATTTGCGTTCGACACTTAGATAGCAATGAGTTTTGTAAATTAAAGCTTCTCAAATATGCAAACATATCATTTAATATTAGCGTTAGCCGTCAGGACATTTACCTCTTCATTCAGAAGTATCAGATAAGATCGCGAACTCATTCCGTTTACTTACTTTATTGCTGCGTAAAGTGCGTAACACCGTCTAAGACCCGTTCTAGACAGGGAATTTTGAGGAGCTATTGCTCGAGCAATTGCTCGAGCAAGCCTGTCTAGAATGGGGTTTTTCGCTTGCCCGAGCTATTGCTCGAGCAATAGCTCGGGTAATAGTTGGTATTACCCGAGCAATTGCTCGAGCAATAGCTCGGGCAATCATTCTTGTCTAGAAAGCACTCTTGCCGGGCAATAGCTCTCCCTGATACGTGACCCTGTCGTGGATCGTATCATGACACAACGTGAAATAGGAAGCTGATTCATAGTTGATTGCAGTGACGTATTACCTGTTTTGTTATTGTTACATTATTCCTTCCTTATGCACGTGATATTAGAGATGCTCTGATAGGAGCTATAGCTCGAGCAACTCTGTCTAGAAAGATTTTCGAATCCAATGATTGCTCGGGTAAGCGTGAAGGGTCATCCTGTCTAGAAAGTAACGCTTGCCCGAACAATTGTTCGAGCAATAGCTCCTTGGAGCTCCTGTCTAGAACAGGTCTTAGACCTGTTTGTTTCAACGTTATATTTCACACCATAACGTATTACATACTTTATTACATTTGATTTTACTACTTTTAATTTCACTTCACATATCATGTGTTACATCTATTTTTAGCTCACAGGCAACCATCCAAAAAGGAAACTTGCTAGTCTTTTACTACCAAACTTTTGACAGTTTCCGTCAATCCCTAGTGTCCTCCTGCAATGTTACAGCTGTCACTTTATGTGTTTTCACTGAACCGATTGATAGTGTTACAAAGTTATTGAAATGTGCTGCAAACCGAACGCAAGATAGTCGATACCCCACCGGCAGCTTTCGCTGATCAACTCTACGTTTGTACTAATGTATACTTACTCTTGTATCAAGGTTATTCTACAGGATTCACCGTGCAGCTGTCGAACTCGACATTGATCTGATTGCACCATACGTCATTATTGTTGTCCAATTGTACCTATACCTCTATACAATCGCTAATTCAGCGCCCCATTCCTAGTGAATACTTAGAAGCATTCTTATTTTTGGTGGAATGCATCCCACCCGTACCTTGATTTCATTATTGTGGCACTTATTCAAACCTCAAGGTGGGCCCATCATCTTGCTCCGTTATCAGATCGTTGCTGATCGTTTCCGAAATTTATCAGAGATTTTCAATTAAACGCGTCCAATCGTCAGCTGTCAGTGTGTGAAGCAGATGTGATTTAAGAAACAGTGTTCACTAGCTCAACGACTCCAAGCTAATTAAGCAGGGACCAGTGGGGCTTCTAACAGGAGTCACTCTGCACCTTTGTCTGTTTGTTGCAATGTAAACGCCTTTTGATTCAATTGTTACCAGATAAGAAGCACCATAATTAGGTACCTGTAACAATGCTGCCAGTGTTCATGGTACACTTGTGAAGTTTGGACGTAACGCGCCCTCGCCTCACCTCTTGAATGTGACCTTTTGTTTTAACTTCGCGCGCATGTACGCGCGCGATTATATTTCTAGCTTTTATATATCGGGGATCAATGTTTCAATTCAGTTGAATTCTTTCAACAACGACGATAATTACCCAACGGTGGAGCAAAGTTGATTTTTGAGCCGGGGAATTTTCCCTCGAATATTTAGGCTAATTTAATTATAGTAATTCAATTACAGCAGCCCGAAAACACTTTTGATCACTTATGACACAGTAATGTAGTTGTATGAAACATTAGCTTTCCACTCCCAGTCCCAAGGATGTTTGTTTTCCTAAAGCAATCACGTCTTCTAATCTTCATGTTCTCACGTTACAGCATATCTAAAATTATTGACAAATGGGAGTGACATCATGATGTTGGGTTATCGCACTGAATTACCTATGAATAACTGTCTATCAAATGACAGAGTCATCTACAGTAACTGCACTGAATCTAGTTAGTATCGGTTAATGATGGTCATAATCTTATTTGGTCAAGGTAAGTTGACCTTGAAATAACAAAGATTGGCCAGAAAGTGTAACATGAAAATTAAGGCTCAAAGCTGGACAATGAGGTTGAAAATTTAGTCAAATTTGAGCCGGGGAAAAAGGATACTATTCCCCGGCTCCATAAATGGAGCCGGGGAAAAAACCCCCTGTCCCCGGCTCCTGCTCCACCCATGTAATTACCGCTCTGCTATGACAAAGTGACACCTTTTCGTCACTTCACTGTGTTGTGACGAAATGAAATCAGTTCGTCACAACACTACTATGACGAACTGACACCTGTTCCTGTATGACGAACTGACACCACTTCGTCACTTCATTGTGCTTTGACGAACGATTTGATTTTCGATGAGCTTTGGATACGGGCATTACATCTCGCACCAATCAAATTAACATTGGCTTTAATTGTTGCATATTTTACACAATTCCTACATGCTTGTCAAACGGGGATTGATAGCGTGTAAAATTAGTATGGGTTGCCCATTCGGTGCTTAAATGATTAAACCACAAATGTAATTAGCCCCTATTTGTTTGTTTATGATCCCTATCATTCCGTACAGTTTTCTTTATTTCTATCAGTCTATCCAGTGTATCTACAATATTTTGATCGACAAAACACAGTACATTAAGTTGCAGTGATTCAATGAACTTATGTCTCTGTGTTTTGTTGCGACTTGCTTTCTTTTAGTGCATATATAAGCCCACATAGAGAATTCAATCTTCCTTTGTCCTCTTTTTCTGACTTCTGTTGATGACTGATGTTACTTCCAGTCATCAACAGGTGGATGATAAGCGCAGAAAACTGAATGGAAGCCTTTTCACGGTTTCACTATCTTTTTCCACTTTTTTCGTATCTGAATGATCGTAACTGAATGATGGGATGTTAATCTGTTATTTATTATCAGTACGATAATCTTTACCAATGGCTAATAACTCGCTTGCCCAGCTCCCGATGTTGATATCTCTGTCCCCTGTCGGTGACATCTCGAGGTTCGTGGATCAGGGGGTGCACGAGACGGTGGGGCTGGTGTTGTCGGACGGGGTCTGTATCTCGTGTAGTGGTACCATCCTTGCGGCACGGAGCGTGGTCCTCCACCGCACCGTCCTACAGCAGGACGAGGTGGTCCTGGACGGGTTCAACGGCAGAGCAGATCAACTTCACCAGGTAATAAAGTGGTGTTTGGGGAGTTGCAGGTAGTACAAGTATAATATACGCTCACAATGAATAGACGGTCACAATGACTTCATTGACAGTGTGCACGCTGCTAAATTGATCGATATAACCGCCTATTTTCCGTGAGCATGGTGGTGTTTTGTGAGAGAGTCAACACGCGGGTCATCATCTTTTCTAACGTTTCGTTAGAATGGCTGATCGGAAATCTGACACTGTTTTTGTGATTTGCTAGCATATTGGGTAAATTGGCTCTGTAATTTTGGTTCTCTAATTTAAGCGAAGGCGAAGGGGTCAGACAACGTCTGACAAAGCGACGTATAACACAGAATGCTGCCGCACAGACCTTTGCCATGATTAATCAATTAACGTATCGGTTTCAGTGCCTGGAGCTGCTGTACGGTGGAAGTGTGGTGCTTGACCCCGGGAACGTGGCCGTCTTCCTCAAGGTCAGCGCTAAGTTCCAGATCACCGAACTGCTGAACCTCTGTGCGGTGTGGATGGAGAGTTGCGGATTACGCTCGGAGTCCGAGAAGATTCTCAACGAAGCGAACAGTCCCAAAACACTGCGATTCATCGACAGCATTGATTTCACTGTGTGCCGGCCCGTTGACGGACTTCACACTCGTACGAACGGGCATCCCAATGTGGTTAACGGCACTGCTCTGAACAGTTACCTCCATACTGACAATGTTTACTCTAGTGAGGCGCTCATTAATGGTGATTTGTCTTCTTCTAAGCGGCTTAATGGAACTTGCAAGGAATATGGTGACTCGTTATCATCAATAAATCACAGCAGTCCTCCACCGGGGTTCGAGAAGCATATTGAGACTTCTACAAGCTCCTCTCCTCCAGGATTTAAACTACAAAAAATTCCTAGTAGTTCCTCCCCTCCGGGATTTGAAAAACTTGATTTACCAGTTAGCAGTTCTCCTCCGGGATTTGAAAAACTTCAAATACCAGTCAGCAGTTCTCCCCCTGGATTCGAACATCTTCAGATGCCAGTCAGTAGTTCTCCGCCTGGATTCGAAAAGCTTCAAATACCCGTCAGCAGTTCTCCGCCAAGTTCTCAGAAACTCGAAACAGCAGTTAGCTGTACTCAGAATGGATTTGAGAAAGTTGAAAACCCTCCTCGCTGTTCCCCGACAGGATTCGAAAAACTTGTTATCACATCGAAGGAGGAGACGGAGTCGCAAGATGACAAATCTAAATCACAAGGCTGGCAAGTTGTTCCAGTAAAATCACCGAAAAAGAATCCAGAGCCCCTCGGACCATCGCTCAATGCTCAGCTATCGTCATATAAGATGGATCTGTCCAAATGGACGACGTTCTCCCAAGATGTCATGGAAAGACTGTGTAGCCCACTGTGCCCCTATCCCGAGTTTGCTAAAATCGAAATAACCATTGCTTGGCTCCAGAACAGTGACCGTTCCTTCAACGAATGCCAGGATCTCTTTGATCGTCTTCTGGAAACCGTAGACCCCCTCGCCTTGTCAGACCGTTACATTGCTTTCATAGACAACTACTTGCAATCCATGAACCCGAGACCTAGACTCCCGCCTCACTTCGTCCCTCATTCGAACCACAGCTGTTACCTTCCAGATGACCCGAAGTCTGCATCAAAGTACGTGATGCACGTTTGGACCCTCAAGAACCAGGATTTGGATGAAATCGCGCAGGAACATTGCTTGTCGTTCTTCGGTGAGTGTAATCTGTGTGACCAAGGGACACAGGAAGCAGTCCTGAAGCTGGAACAAAGAACACCGTGCTACAACACGATCACCGCCAAAAACCGTCGAAAGAAACGGAAGTATGGCGTGAAGTACCCCGCTCACTTCCACGACCGGTCGATAAAGCACTGGATCATCAAGGTGGGTACGAACAAGAAGCAACAAGTCTACTCGCTCGTTACCTGTTCCAAGGCGGAGATAATGGCCCTGTTCTCCCAGTACTCCAATCTCAAGGTCGGTTGTTTACAGTTAAAGGTCTGATATATTACACTCCATTCCGCTCTTGTGGAGTTTTTAATCACTATTAAATTCATTATCGAAGTTTTTTTAATCACTATTAAATTCATTATCGAACAATATAACTTTGAAATTATGTATTTAATTTTAAATTGACTTTCTTAACATATCTTAATTAAACCTAGTTATTGGGGGCCCCCTTATTGACGTGTTACCATTTAAACCTCATCCGATGTTTTCGTTTTGAGCGATCTATTCAGATATAGTAGTTTCAGAAGTGCCTGTAAATTTTTGATGGCAGAGTTAATAAGAGGTGTGATAATGATAATGAATTGTTGATATTATGAAATATTTTGCCGGGGTTCTCTTGGTGATTATATACTTCCGCGTAGTTTGTTAAAACGTGAATTTATTGTTTTTAGTTGCACGACCGTCTGCGGTCGTGCAAGGGGTTTATCTAAATTTTATTCTGTACAGTTTTAAATTTTATACTTCGTTTATTTTTCAAGCTGAGTCGGAGTTTATCAAACATTACAATGTTATTAAAATGTTATTAAGCTTAAGTTAAACTCCAATCCAATCAAACGTTTAATTATATTTGAGTATGTTTACCTTCATTAATAATAATTGTTATCAAATTAATATCATATTTTAAATTTATTGGTTCAGCGTTATTTTGCTAGTTTTATTCATACTCTTTGTTCATTCTCTTTTTTCATGATTATGGAATAATAGGAGAAGGTGCCTCAAATTATCCCAACTCTTGATACCTAAATCTCTCTTGAAAGCTTATATGTGCAAATCATTGGTATATTCAGATGAATAATGATATGAATTAACGTACATTTAATTTTTAAAAGGCTTTCCTCGTTTAACGCAATAATAAAATCTCTTTGAAAGTAATATTAAATCCCGATAGTCAGATAAATAATTATATAAATTTACGTACATTAAAAACTGACCCGTCGTAACAGTAATTCCCTTTTAGTTCACAATGTCAGTATGTTTACCGCCTAAGACCTTCGTCTTCCCCCTAGCACAATGTCAGTATGTTTACCGCCTCTTGGGGACCTGTCCAAACTTCGGATGATGTCCAGCCTACTCAACAGTAGAAGGAAAAAGTGGTAATGATGAAGGGATGAATGCCCGGTGGAGATGCCTGGAGACGCTCGTCTGATTCTGATGAAAGATGGAAGAGAACTTGAAGAGAAGGTCGGTGATGTAGAGGTTCTGAAGAGAAAGAAGGAGGAACTAGTAGAGAAGGAAGAGAAGAGTGGTAATGTGAAGGGAGGTGAATGCCCGGTGGAGATGCATGGAGACTGGGTGGAGATGCATGGAGACTGGGAGGAGATGCATGGAGACTGGGTGGAGATGCATGGAGATTGGGTGGAGATGCATGGAGATTGGGTGGAGATGCATGGAGATTGGGTGGAGATGCATGGAGATTGGGTGGAGATGCATGGAGACTGGGTGGAGTGCAGTGCCCTGGTCCTTGCTGCCCGGAGCTCTGCGTTGCAACGGCGTCTGGCAGTCTCCCGTCACGTGATCCTGCGCAACTACCCGGGGGGAAGGCTCCAGCTCGAACAGGTACGATTTTTTTGATCTTTCCTTGTGTTATTAATTTGAATTGATGAATGATGATGATCCGTGATTCTCCAACTAACAATGAAATTTATCGTACTGCAATATGGGAAATTGCTATTGTTTCATCGCGTAATCCATAATAGACTGTGTTCTCAAGTTCATCTTAATCCAAGTCCTCCTTGAACAACCTGCAAGCTTCTGAGTTCTGATCTTATATTCAGAAAATCTGCTTTCTTTTCTGTCTGCTCTTCGCTCCTCTGCATCCGATTTCTATACTGATTACTGCCGATAACCCCGATAACCCTTGGGGCTTGGGTGGATATGAAACTTGGCAAATGGGGGTCAAACCTTACGGTTTATGGGGGTTTGAGTAGGCTTAACCAATCTTTTTGAAGAAGTGCCATTTTTGTTTGGTATCTGAAATGGTACCATTTTTGCTGCTTAAGTTTGGGCCTCTACTGAAATGATACCATTTCTGTTCGGGAAAATTTGGGCCTTTTTCAGGAATTGCATCATTTTGTGGCCTTTTCCGAAATTATACCATTTTTAGTGAGGAAATTTGGTACTCTGAAATGGTACCAATGTACCACTTTTGGGACATTTGGATTTGAAAAATTCAAGCGCGATTTGTTGGGGTTTCTCAGGGGATGCCTCTGAATGTTTAAATGGCTAGTTATGGGCTCATAGTCTTGTTATGAGACAATGCTTTTCACTATTCAATTATCAGATGGCGTGAGGGTCAAGAAGGTGCATTATTTATGTGTATTATGTGCCCCATTTAGGCATTGAGCATCCGTCCATTGTCATTCTAATATTGTTGTCCCTGGAGTCCGCCTGCATTGGCTCTACTACTAAACGGGGGATGGATCTACAAGAGATCCAAACAGAGTCCCCGGCACGGGACCTCCTGCTCGGAGGTCCCGGTTGCCAGGGCTACTGTGGATGGGAACGAGTCCCGTACCTCCCCAGGAGGACCAATATGCCCGGAGCACATTGGTGTTGACCACATGGTTACGGGAAGAGACTTCCTGCCAAGTGTTGGTGTTCCGGGGTACCGTCGAGTCCCAACCAGGATTGGGACTCGTGGTACCCTTTGGTGTGGATCTTCCCGTCGCAAGTCCAGGAGGATTCCATGGTTAGTTAGTTTCAGGATCGTTATCGGCTTTTCTAGGTTCCAGTCGCCCAGTCCTATGAGCATAGCTAACGATCCTGTTCATCTTGAACTTGTCGAAGATGTCGGTCCCTGAGCAGTAGTAAGTACTGAAATACTCCGCCCTAATACTGCCCAGGGCGGGGGCACGTTCCGAGGAAATGTGACACCGTCTCTTCTTCACTCAGGCAGAGTGGACAAGTTGTACTTACAGCGGGGTTCAGTTTCTTGAGGTGGTAGTTTAGGGCTGCGTGGCCTGTCAGAAGTTGAGTGGCCACTCTCAAGTCCTTTCTACCCATGCTGCGCAGCTCCTTAGCAAATCTGTCCCTCCACATCATGCCGAAAATTCTGGGAGGGTCAGCCTTGAAGGAGCTGGTCCAGACCTCAAACGTCTTCCTCCTAAGAGCCGCGTAGCAGACGTTACGCGGAATAGGAAGTAAGACACTGGTTGCGCTGTTGTTTTCATTGGCCGACCCAGCTTTCGCTGTGAGGTCGGCCAACTCGTTTCCCTCAAAACCACTGTGGGCCGGAATCCAACTGAGTGTTACGTCATTGGACCGGCCCAGTGCGTTGAGGGAGTTTTTGGCCCTGAGGGGCATCTTGTTCTTGATAATCGCATAATGCTGTTAATCGCATGGATAGCAGATTTACTGTCACAGTTTATCAAGATCTTTCTGTCCTTCAGTGCGTGTCCCTGTAGAATTTCGGCTGTTTTGCGACAGCAAATACTTCCGCTTGGAACACTGTACTGTGTTGACCCAGGTGGAAGGGTTCACTGTGATTCAGGTGGGCTCCTGATTGGTCGTTGATTCTAGATCCATCAGTATAACACACAATGTCATAATTACCTTCCTCCGGTCCTCCATAGTCGTCCCTCGAGGGGAGCCTGCATTGGCTCAGCAGGCAATGTCTCATTGTGACACCATCAATATTCATTCAAAACGGTTGTTCTCAAACCAAGGCATCCGTCAAGACTTTGAATATAGACATGAGACAATTCCTTTGTGGTGCCTTTTCAGATGATTAAGCAGTTTGTAACACCCTTTCTTTTCGGTTGGTATAATTTGGGTCTTAATGAAGCCGAGTGGCCGGGCCCTCGTCTTCATTAAATCATTAGCACCAAATAATCTGGAAGGACAACATGAAGGAATTACCTCATGTCTATATTCAATGCCTTGCCCCTCGGCGAGGGAGTACGATTTCTAAAATCTTAAAATGTTGTGGCAAAATGTTTCTTGTTGTCGTTAATAAGCTTCTGATCGATTCATGATGGCTCATCTGACCATTGAAATGTAGCCACAAAAATAAGGCATGCTCTAAAATAGCTAAAATATTTTCATCTGTGGTATTTATGAAAGAACAAGAATTGCGCCTACCGGCACATTTCTTGTACCCATTGTTCCCTGGGGCTGGTATTAAAACACGCCTTCATTTGATTGACGACTGTTGTCTGACTTATTTACTGACATGATGAGTTGACGATAAAGCATAAAAGTGACCTTCCAAATCATGATACAATCTATCAAATTAGTGTCACATCGCAATACTAACATCATTGAATCAATTTTATAAATATTCCTCATTATAGCATTATGCAGGCTCTATATATTTCCCTCTCCTGAATTAACGCGCGCAGATAAAATATCACGTGGGCGATTTCGTTCCACGTGCCAAATGTTCGCGCGCGCGTTCCCGCCATTTCGTAGAACTCTGAAGATTCGTTTGGTTGCGCGCCGTTCAGAGTTTCATAACTATGGTCACCATTTTCGTTACGCGTTACGTTTCTTATGTGCTGCGTTGCAGATATCAATTATCAAACCGTTGCAATGTTCGCTATTATTTCATCCCGCCTTGATTGATTTTCAAGATTGAGATACACAATATGATTACTGACCAAGATTAACATAAAAGATTCAGATATATTATGATCAATCATGAACCGAGACAAACTCTCATGTCTTTCTTTCCTCTCGTCAATTCTTTAGATCATTCATAACTGATTTGATAACACTGCTCATTGTAATTTGCCCGAATTGCCCGCTACTACTAATAAAAGGCCAAATGACTATGTGATTGAAATCCTATCAATTATTTGATTAATTCCTGAAAATTGATAAAGGTTTGATTTTATGATTAAAGAATTGAACTTAAATTTTGAGAAAGAATTAATTTCAACATCAGAATGAACAGAGCATTGAACCCAAATACCTACAACGCTGTTAGCTAGCTGCAGCCCAAAATGCAAAGGATGCCACTACACCAAGCTACTCTGACGCGAGTGATATTATAAAGGAGCAGTTGGATGCTTGAAATTGTACCAACCACCACGACGACACACCACCACCTATTTCAGATTTAACAGTACGCATAAAGGTAGTATGCACACAACCCCCACAAAACACGATCTCTGCTAACCTTTTCTCAATGCCTTTTTGTAAAACAAAAACGCGATTGGGAACAGGAAAAAATTGTACTTAGATATTAGAAATGCTATTTCATGAAACTTTATTTTATGAATTTCTAGTAAATCTAGTAGTATTATTATGAATTTATTCCTCCATCCGCTTCAGGAATGTTAGATTCGATTCTAGTCCTAATTTTCCTCATATCTCCGCTGGCAAACATAGGTCAAGGTGTGTTATAGATTGGTGAAACCCTATTTAATGATCCGCACAAAAGAAGTAATGATGTTGTGATGCTTTCGTCCATAGAACAACCATCGCCCATCAGTAAACCGTGTTTGATGTATATTGTCCACAGTCACTTGTGGTCTTATTTATAATTGTTATTGTATTAATTTTATTTATTTATTTCGACACATGCCAGCCTCACCGTGGGATTTCAAACAAACAAACACATTTTTCGGTGAAATACCGCTGATAAAAGCGTGCACTCTGGTCAATAAATCTTTCCTTCCATACATAAATCTTTATGAAGTTAAACTTCTGCTTCAGGCAATCCAGAGCTTCTTGAAGATTTGGTTTCAATCGATGGCAAATTGATGCTCACAAATGGGGTCAATACGAATACAGCGTTTTATCTGGGTCTACGTTTTAACGGTGACCGTAATTCCCTGTGCAGAATGAGTTTCAATTTGGCCAAATCGGAAGGAAATACTTTTTACCATCTCGACTTTCGTATAAAATTCAAAAATAATTTACTCGTTCAAAGCAGCAAAATTAACGGCGTTTGGCGAGAAGATTCATCGATTAACATTGCCATGCCTGCTCTTATCACCGGATTGAACAGGGTAGTTGCTCAGATAACATCGAGTTATTATCTTGTTACTGTGAATGGTAATGGTATTGGGAAGGCTGATGCCAGATTGTTCCCTGTGGACGCTGAGAGGTTACGCTCAGTTCAGTATGTTTATTTCGATGAATTGGGGTCATGCCTCACGTATGACTTGGGAACAAGTTATGTCTTCACTGTTGGTAAGTTTTTAAGAATATATGCATTCAGCTGTTGAGGGCTTATCAGAGCTGAGTCAATGATATTTCCCGGTTACTCGGTTATCTGTCGATACACACCTGGGCACACCTGAGGCACAGGTGTGTCTTGTGCCCGAAGTGTGCCCAGGTTGTGCCCGAAGTGTGCATCAGCAGATTACCGAGTTACCTATTCCCCTCGGCATAGCTCATCTGGCTCGACTTAGATCCGCTTCCCTGAACTACCGTAGAAATTAGCTCGACAATCATCAGGAATACTCTTGCAAGCAGGAGCATTTGGGGGTACGGGCTGTTAGCCCTTCAGTGCTGTGTGTTGTCCTGATTTAGCGCCGTTTAACTCTAAGTTTATCATGTACTTTTAAGTGGGATATCGTCGGGCCTTATGCCAAGTGTCCGCACAAAGTTCAACCTACCTTATTGGTCTTTATTCAATCGGCCTTTTTTAACCGGCCTTTTTTTAACCGGCCTTTTCTTAACCGGCCTTTTGGACACAAATTTCTGGTCGTTTTTGTCCTCTAGGGCAGGTGTTAAATAAAGGCCAATAAGGTACCTGATGAGGATATTTACCTAGGTGTGGTACTATAGCCATGTGTAGACATAGTGGCTCGCGCAAGTTAGCAGACCCGACTTTGAGGTCGAATTCAAATTTTACAAACTCAATCAAATTTTACAAACTCAGATATGTTCATTCCTTTCAAGTTTCATAAGATTCTAATGAACTTCGGATACTCCTTTTTTGGTTGATTTTGTCGGATTTAGTGAGGACAGTCAGGACCCCTCACTATATCACTATCAGCAGAGTTAATGGTTGATAGAACCTCCCCCTATTTGAAGCCCCACGAGCTCTTTTACATGCATGATGAACTTCTCCACTCAAGTCGCTGGGTTTATTGATTAGTAAATCAATTATGAATTAATAGATTGGTATTGAATCTGACCGAGTTCATTATTTTATATACATGGCCGTGTTGTTTTCGCGCGCGCTCCAAGTCCATATGTATAAGTATAACCATCGGTCCATCGCTGATGCTGAATTAAAACCAGAGATGGAGTTGTATAAACAGTCTCTCTGTGAAAAGTCCGTCATTAGTTGTCGAAAGTCCATCTCTAGTTTTCGAAAATTCATCTTTAATTTTATTGAAAAAGTCTCTTTCTGGTCACGTTGTAATATAAAGTCTATAGAATTATCTGACGTGTTTACAATAAATAGATCTAAGGTTCAGTACCATAGCAAAACTTTCCTGATCGAGTTCATATTGGTTTAGAACTTTGCACTTCGGGCTGTGGTTCGAAACCGGATAAATCCCTCGGGATCTATCCCGAGGGATGAACCAAGGGATGGCACGTATCTACCCCTGTATGTTTTCAGTGCTTGGATCTGCTGTACGGAGGGAGAGTGGCTCTGAGTGCCTGTAACGCAGGGTTCTTCCTCCGATTTGGGGCTGAGTTCGGAGTAAAGGACCTCATGGAAGCCTGTCGGGTGTGGATGATGGAGAACAACCAGTGTCAGGATATCATTTGTATCTTACGTCACCCACCGAGGAAGGGACAATTCCTGGAGGAACCCAGTACGAGAGGTGGGGAGGTCTTGCGTGAAACTACGAGAGGTGGGGAGGTCTTGCGTGAAACTACGAGAGGTGGGGAGGTCTTGCGTGAAACTACGAGAGGTGGGGAGGTCTTGCGTGAATCTACGAGAGGTGGCGAGGTCTTGCGTGAAACTACGAGAGGTGGGGAGGTCTTGTGTGAAACTACGAGAGGTGGGGAGGTCTTGCGTGAAACTAAGAGAGGTGGGGAGGTCTTGCGTGAATCTAAGAGAGGTGGGGAGGTCTTGTGTGAATCTAAGAGAGGTGGGGAGGTCTTGCGTGAAACTAAGAGAACTGGGGAGGTCTTATTTACCAATAGGGGCAGAGGAAATCTTGCTACGTCTACTATTCATCCCCCACCCGAGGTAAGGAAAGAATCCTTCGGAGTGGAAGGAAACACGATCAGTAAAACTACAGGAATTTCATCCGATCCTCCACACAAATCAGACTTTGGTGTCCCACCTGCAGCAGGATCAGTCTCTCATCAGTTTCAGAGTGACAAGGTGTTGTCTACAACGGAACCATCAGTTTTGGAAGTGATAAATGAAGAAACAGCGGACTGGTTTCTAAGATCATATCATTCTGATCAATCCAAAGATCTGCTGCCTCGTGTTGATAGGCCTCGTCCGAGAATGGATGGGCCTCGTTCAAACAGCTCTGAGTTTGTGTTCGGGCTTAAATCTCTGGATGATATCCCCAAAGCAACCATTTCAGGGAAAGCTTATAATGATTTAATTCCTGTTGCTATGGAAACAGCAAGATGTGAATCAATGCGATCAACTACAATTCCTGTTGCTATGGAAATAGCAAGATGTGAATCAGTATCACCTGCAATTCCTGTTGATAAGGAAACTGTAGTGTTTGCATCAGTATCGCCTGTAAGATCCAGTGAATCAGTGTCACCTGCAATCCCTGTTGCTAGGGAAACTGTCAGGATAAAGCCAGTATCACCAGCAATGCCTGTTGCTAAGGAAAGTGTAAGAAACGATTCAGTATCACCTGCAGTCCCTGTTGCTAAGGAACCTGTAAGAAGTGAATCAGTTTTACATTCACCTGCAATTCCTGTTGCTAGGGAAACCGTCAGGAGAAAACCAGAATCACCTTCAATCCCTGTTGCTAAAGAAAGTGTATGGTTTAAATCAGTATCACCTGAAAGATCCAGTGAATCAGTATCACCTTCAATCCCTGTTGCTATGGAAACTGTCAGGAGAAAACCAGTGTCACCAGCAATCCTTGTTGCCAAGGAAACTGCAAGACATTAGAGTGAACAGCAGCTGGCATGCGATGATGAAGTCACTTCATCCTTCCAAACTCCATCTTCTCTCATTCCGGGAGTGAGTGCGTTAGGTTTTGCTGAAAAGCACGACGTACCGTCACAGTGGTATAATCAACATGACGACAGAACGGAAACCGACTACTTCTGAAGTGGAATTAGAGAAAGCTTTGAGTTACGATATTGATATGACTATGGATTATGATTCCAATTATTTATCTTTGTTAATTAACCATTTAACGATATGACAAATATGACAAATATGTAGTATTTATGAATTGTTTGGCATTGGTAGTGATACCAAGTTATCGCGTACTTATTGCTAGGTTATTTATTTTTCTCCTTAGTTATTTCGGGAACATTGTTTTTGATTGTTTTGAATTGTTTATTAATTTATTATGAGCAAATTGTTCAGGTTCCCTGTTGAACATGAGGGAAATAATGATGACTTTTTAACGGTTTTTAATAATTAATTTATCACATTATCACAGTTATTTTTAATTTTGTTCCAGTTTCATTAATTAACTGTACTTTTTTAAAAAAAATATCTTCCTTATAATTAATTCAATTTCCCTTTTATAAATATTAACTGTATTTGAATCGAAATGGAACGTTAATCTTTGGTTATATGAATTAACAATTTTCATAAACCGTATTTTATTCTTTTGGAAATACCAAATTCTTCACATTTCTCACTGCAGAATACATATAGAAATGATGAATATCATTGATAATAGTTCATAAGAAAACAATTATTTCATGACTATTAAAGAAAATTTTCCATTGATAATACCATGATTATTCAATCCCCTTATACCGATCCTAGGACACCCCTCTCCTATACTCCTAACCTCCCCCTATTATTGAGGATCTAGCTGATGGCGGACACAGTGCAGCTGTCCCCGCTTGGGGACATGTCCCGGTACATCAGGCGGCAGAACAAGGTTTCCGTCCACGGGACGGCCCTCTTCCTGCTGGACGGCAGTGTGGTGGAGTGCAGTGGGGTGGTCCTGGCCGCTAGAAGCCCCATCCTGGAACAGCATCTGGTGACCAGCTACGAGGTGGTCCTGGAGGACTACTTGGGCGGGGTGCACGAGCTCAAACAGGTTGGTGGTGGGATGGGTTAGTGGTGGGGTGGGTAAGTGGTGGGGTGGGATAGTGGTGGGGTGGGTAAGTGGTGGGGTGAGTTAGTGGTGGGGTGGGTTAGTTGTGGGGTGGGTTAGTGGAGGGGTGGGTTAGTGCCTAGTGGTGGGGTGGGTTAGTGGTGGGGTGGGTTAGTGGTTGGGTGGGTTAGTGGTGGGGTGGGTTAGTGGTGGGGTGGGTTAGTGGTGGGGTGGTTTAGTGGTGGGGTGGGTTAGTGGTGGGGTGGGTAAGTGGTGGGGTGGTGGTGGTAGGGTGGGTGTGGTGGGTTAGTGGTGGGGTGGGTTAGTGGAGGGGTGGGGTTGTGCCTAGTGGTGGGGTGGGTTAGTGGTGGGGTGGTTGGGGTGGGTTAGTGGTGGGGGTAGTGGTGGGGTGGGTTAGTTGTGAGGGGGGTGGGTTAGTGGTGGGGTGAGTTAGTGGTGTAGTGGGATAGTGGTGGGATGGGTTAGTGGTGGGGTGGGTTAGTGGTGGGGTGGGTTAGTGGTGGGGTGGGTTAGAGATAGGGTGAGTTAGTGGTGGGGTTGGTTAGTGGTGGGTTGGGTTAGTGGTGGATGGGTAAGTGATGGGGCCGGGTGGATTAGTGATGATGGGGTAAGTGGTGGGGTGGGTTATACATAGTAGTGATTGGGTGGGTTACTGGTGGGTTAGACAGGTTAGATAATTTGATAGAACGAATAGGTTAGATAGCATGATAGATTGGTTAAAGGTTATGTGATGAATATTCTCGTCACTGAATCCGGTTCTATTTCAGTGTCTAAAGCTGCTGTACGGAGGCAGTGTACCGCTGTGTCCTGAGAACGTATTCTTCTTTCTCCGGTTCAGCGTCCAGTTCGATGTGGGGGAGTTGCTGGACCTCTGTGAGCGTTGGATGGAGGACCACCTCATCTACCTGGACCTGAACATAACCCTCCAGCCCAGCACCCAGTCGCGGCTCAAACTCGTGGACAAGATCCAGCGCCGGGTGTGCCACGGCTCAAGCGACTCAGCAACCTCCTCAGAGCTTGACTTGTCCGACTTCCTGTCAGAAGATGACTTCCCCTCCGAGGGGGAAGGAGAAGTAACTGAAGAGGGGGCAGTTCGGAGAGTCAAGATCAACATGAATCCTGGAGCTGCTGCTGAGTTGTCACACCTTCCTTCCTCAGCAGCCCCACTCCACCCTTGTGATGCTGAAGACAGGTGGAGTAAGGACCCCTCAGTACTCCCCTCAGTACTCCCCTCAGAAACCAACCCCAAGAACTCCCAGGAGACTACCACACCTTCCCTCGCAGCTCAGGTCGCAGCGTCACGTTCTATGCGATGTGATGGACCCAACTCTCAGAGCAATCAGGTAAACAATATTTATTCAGGTATGCAATATTTATTTTTTGCACATTACAGTCAAATCATGAGATAAATATTTATACTTCGATATTTGCTTCCCTTGAGCTCTGATATATACTCACCAATGAAACTTATAGTACTCACCCACCCCAGATTGACGGACAGTCGACCACCACTAGCAGCGTTCACAGACTTCCCGACAAGAGCTCCCTCGACGCACTACACAGCTTCGACGATACTGACAATGGCTGGCAAAAAGTGCCCTCACTGCCGAGTAAACAGAAAAGCGAAGCTGTTCGAGAAGTCCAGATTTCACACAACCCACCCTCGAGTCAGAATACGCCGAATCTTGCGAGGTGGATTGATTTCTCAGTGCAGGATATCCAGAGGCTATGCAGTGCCTCTTGCTGCTACCCCGAATTTGCTAAGATGGAAGTCACCATTTCCTGGCTCACCAGTCCCAACTGCAACTTCAACGAATGGCATGAATGGCAGGAATTCGTAGATCGAGTTTTCGCCCACTTCAACCCTGAAAACCTAGATGGATTTTATCTCAACGATCTCAACAACTATCTCACTGACTTTTTCAACATCCAGCTCCCCGAGTCATTCCACAGCCACTTCATAAGACAATACATGCATCCTGAGAGGGACGAGAGCAGGTTCAAGTACAAGTCTCGGCGGTGGTTGGTCTCTAAAGAAGAGGACCGGAAGAAGCTCCTGACTGACAAGCACCACAGCTACTTCGCTGAATGTCACCTGTGTGAGGAGAAGCAGGAATGGCAGGAGTGTGTCATGAGACTCGTCCCTCGGACCCCCTGCTACGATCTCAAGGACGTGGACAGGTTCTGTGGAGCCAGGACATACCGCAACGGACGCTCCAAACACTACCACTCCAAGGCAGCCGTCCACTGGTTCCTCACCCGGAAAACGGTGGCGGGAAATGGGAGGAGCGCATGGGAGTTAGTTTCTTTCATTACCACGGACTTGGAGAAGGTTTTGCAGATAATTGCTGCTGAAAAGGTGTTTAGAGTTCATTGTTTGCAAATCCGATCCCTCCCTTGAGTATGGCAGAAGATTTTTAGTTTCGGGCCGAAAACTTAGGAAATAGGGATAGGATTTATTTTGTTTCCTGGTACTGCGTAGGAGTAGGACGTTGGTAACTTACTCTCGGTACTGTATGTTTGTTTTAACTTTTAAAAAATCAAAATTTCAATATGAAAAGAAACAGTACTGGAAATATAACGATTATTTATCTTAAGGGATTTGGAATTAAAACTTAGGATCGGCTAACTATATAAGTTTTCATTTAAAAAATTAAGTTCGTTTCATCTCCAATTATGTCAATGTCATGGCGATTCATATTTATTCGAATATTAACATACTCATAGTTACGTTTATGACATTACATATTAAAAACATGAAATTAAAATTCAATGTTGATTATTCTTTTACAAACTTTCATCTTCAATTTTACAGTTTAACTTTAATTTTAAATCTATTATTAACAGTAACTTATTGATATTCATACTTAAAGATTTAATCATCTTGTTTCATCTAAAATAAAAACAGATGATACTGTTGTCCCCCGACTTGTTGAGTCAGAACGGTACCTTATTTCAAATACAATTAAGAATAAAGGGTCATACAAAGATTGACAAAGATAGTGATGGTAACAGTAATTTATTCTTTCCTACATAAATTATTCTTACCTTTATGAATAGGGACAGATTAATATATTGAATATTTAACTTTTGCTTTTTTAATATAACTATCGTTCACATATTACGTAATTGCCTAGGGGGAGGGGGTTTCCGAATTATTACGTTACACATTATCAGTATCATGAGAAAGGATTTACATCGGGAGAAGAATTTCAAGAGGAGGTCAGCGAATAAAACCAGAAAAACCATCACAGACGCAACCCGTGCAATTAATCTTGGTAGTGTTGTGATCCTGGTTAACGATAACATACCTCCAGGGGCCCTTGCCTTGTTGGGCAAAGGACTAGGTTACGTACCTACACCTGCAATTGACAAAGTGGGGGCACGACTGGATATGAAACTCCTCACCAATAAGATCCTTAACCGCTCCAATGCTAACTTACTCAACAATACCCCACCATCTAATAATGAAGCTTCATACTCTGTTCCCTCCAAACTGCGGAGAAATAACTACAGTACTGCTCAACCCAGTATTGACGATGTTGTTAACGAAGCAGTGAATAGAATGAAGTCAAGCTTAGATGAGAAACTCAGGCGTACCCCCAGAAGCATCACTTCCAACCTTACTACTGATGAGAGGAAAGGCCTCGCCTGGCTGCAGAGAAACATTGACCAAGGCAAAATCGCTATCTCTCAGGCAGACAAGGGTGGTGCGACCATCATTGTCAAGCCAGAATTGCTGGCGAGGAAAACACTAGAGAAATTGGATAACCCAGATCTCTATGACACTTTGGATAAAGATCCTTCCTTTAAACTACATGATGAACTTTTTAACCTTTGGGTCCATGCCAAATCGGAAGGTTTTATCACTCCCAAAGAGGCGAAGGACATCATGGGTGTTTCTGACAACACTAAGCCCAACAGTAGTGAACCTACTAACAGGCCCAGCACACTTCCGCATTTCAAACCTGGAAAGCCCTACTACTATCCGAGTTTGAAAATCCACAAAATGAAGAAAGAAGACCTGAAGCCTGGGGCTGATCCTCCCATCAGATTAATCACAGCACTACAGGAGGGTGTTACACGCAGATCGGATGTTTTCTTGGCAGACAGGTACCTGAAAGCACTAGAAAGAGACTTTTGTACTGACCTACTTAAAGACACTAACGATGCACTAGCATGGCTAGATCACATCGACGAAACATTTGATCATAATACCAAACGCCATTTCAGATCATTTACATTCGATTTCAAGGCACTCTATGATTCCCTTGACCCAGAACTAACACTCATGGCCCTTTCCACTGCCATAGACGAATGTAGGAGCGAGTGGACTCCTGGATTCAAAGCCTGGATTCTAGATCTCGTCAACCTTAGCCTTAGAGCTTCAGTGGGGATGTTTAACAACACTTGGTATCGCCAAAAGAGAGGAGTCCCTACTGGTGGCAGCCTCTGTGTGCAAATAGCCAACATAGCTGTCTACTACATCATGAGAGAACAAGTCTACAATGACGAAAAACTCATGGCCAACATCAAATCTGTAAAACGATACATTGATGATGGAAGTGGGGTATTCTCTGGTACCAAAAGACAGTTCTCAGAATTCTTAACAGAAGTGAACCAAAGGATATCCAGCCACGGCTTGAACATTGATGAACATACCATTGAAGACCCCGGTTTTGTTTGTTGCGTTCTTGGATATCCAATTTTGCTTCAATGACGATGGATGCCTGATGACTGATCTGTATGTTAAAGAAACTGATTCTAGATCATATCTACTACGGCTCATCACTAATACATTTACGGGGTAGCATTGTTTACTCGACCTCTTCGCTTACGAAGTTATCAACGATGATACTCATTTGAATGAACGGTTGGAAGAGTAAGCAATGTTTCTGGTGCCAACTACCAAAAAAGATGGTTAACAAAATAACATCTAAAGTTAGTCCAGTTGGAAAGGCGTATTCGTATGCATAGCCATAATGACTCTAATAGTTCTTTAACAAAATTCCAGTTCTCCAGATAAGTCCATTTCGAGTAATATCCACCTTCAACGGAGATAGAGATATGCTTGAAGTGGTTAGGGACCTTGAACCCCTCTCAGCCTCAAGTCTCTAATATCAGGATTCTGGTCTTCGAGAAGCGCTGGAGTATACCAACTAAATGACTTTAAAGGGAAGTCTTTTCTCTTCATCATCAACAATACTGATTGCTCAGAAAAATGGTCAAGTTCAGAAAATGGCACATGGGACTAACCCAGAACAAACCCTTGTGACCAGCCAAAAAATTTGGGAAAGCAAACTTTTGCCCAAGGGCCCGTTTTTTCACAACAAACAAACAAACCAGCTACGGGTGACTGCCGATCATACAACAATTTATCTTCATGGGTTTTTTGTAAAATTTGGGGGAACTACCCAAATCCCAACGTGTCAGAACAACAAATTCTATAAATCTTGGGAAAGTAGGCCTGATAGTTTTGTTTGGAAAAAAATCTTATTGAGGGTCAGTGTTCTAATAGGATATTTCAATAACCAAATTTTTTCTTTCAAATAGTCCCCGGGCTTGATGTTTTCACAAGGGATAAGAAAAAAAACATAAAAATTTTAAATTGATGGGGCCCTTTAATTCCTTCTAGAATGAGTCTTTTTTCATTTTTCATTTTTCCCTTTTTCATTTGTTTTGGTTTTTTTACCTTTTTTTGGGGCCCCTTTTTAACATAATTTTATAGGCAATGCATTTAAAAATCCTACCCAATATAAAATTTGCTTTTTTCTTCCTTTTTTTCTGACCCTTGGGGAAAAATTTTTCAATTACATTTTTTGAAAACAACATTTATTTTCAAAATTTATTGAACAAATACATATTTTTTTCAAACTTAAGTTGGAAAGGGGGGAAAATCGACCAAAAAAAATTTTTGGGGGAAAAAAAAAAAAAAATGCCCCC